>CM056385.1:31580484-31979109 GCA_029718625.1 Synaphobranchus kaupii | reverse complement strand
AACAGGGGGGCAGGAAGCCATATCTTGGTATCCAATGCCTATATGCTAATGGATATCAGACAGACAGTCATTTCAATAACCAACTCCAGATCAAAGCTTTGTCACAATATGCTTTGTTCTAGTTGTTGTTATAGCTGTTTTTTTCTAGTTTTTAAAAAATGTATTCTAGTTCTCAGTCATTTGTTAACAGAGTAAGTCTAACCATGGTGTACTGTATTTGTAACAATGTCAATAAGGTGAGGTAAACCCATAAATGTTAACTGTGGTGTCACTTTTATTTAAAAAAAGGGAGAGAAGGCTACAAAATAGTTGGGTAGACAGAAGCTTGTCAGCACAAGACTACTGTTACTAGCTAACAAAATTGGTACATAACGGACTTGCTACCGAATATGATCAAAGTAATATTGGTTATGAAATAATCTACTAACTGTACATTACATCTGTTTTGCCAGCTAACTCTTGGCTGGTAAGTATTTTGGTCCATTGATTGGCATTCCCCACCATTCACAATCCTCTGGCCCTCCCACATTGACCCATAACTTAGAACACCATTGATGAATCAAGTTCCATTACAGATGAGGGCTATCAGTCTTTGCATATTTGCATATTTTTTGGAAAATAATATTTTATTTGAATTGGTCACATTAAAATATCTATATTTTTATCATATGTGTATGCCATAGCTGATTAATATTCTGCTGCAAGAGAAGATGATGTATGGAAGGAAGCACCACTACAAGTTGACTAGAATCCTCTCAAGTGGTGGAAAACTGGCACTTCTTAGCAAGTAACGTTGTTAATTAAAAAAACAAGTTTGAAGTTTGATGTGTGGTTTATATACAACAAACAACTTGCAACAACAATTTGCTTCAGGAACTAAACTTTTCTATGAATACATATTTGGAGTACAGTAGCTTCACATGATGACTTCATCTGTAACTTAGATAGTTTGTTGTAGATAGCCAGGTCATAGCTAGATAGCTTAACATGTTTACTAACTTGCTTTTTAGAATTTTCTATCAACTTGAAACTTTGATTTCAGATTGATAGCACTATTGACTGTTTGTACTTTTTCCTTACAATTTCGGCTTAAGCTTTCAAGAGTAGCCTGAGGCAAGCCAACTAAAGTTTTTCCTTCAAACTTTTTTCTTTTGTTTTCTCTTGTTTTGTTTGTTTTCTTTATTGATATGATATATATGTTCTTTTTCAAATGTCAGTCCAGCTAATGGGGTGGCAGCCTAAGGCACAGCACTAATTACCACCACTACTGAATACACACACACACACACACACACACACACACGCACACAAGGCGGGGGGGGGGGTTAAGAAAATACAGGAAAAATACAGTATGTCTGCAAAAAAACAAAAGTCAAACAAGAGCGTAAGGCTGGCTACTGAGTGATTGAAATATCCTGGAAAAAAACTAATGTTTTTGATTGGCCCAGACTGTTTTTGTATGTGATTAAGGATACTTTAGATACAGAAGTTTCTTTGTAAACATTAGCTTAGCTAACATTAGGAATGGAACAGTACAGGCAGTGATGTAGACTAACCTTTGGCCACCCCAGCTGCACGTAAACTACACCTCTCTGGTCCTTAACCTTGGGAATTAAGAGTTTACTTTGCTTATGAACTGAGAAGGAAAAAGTACTAGCACAACATAAATACAGATTATGCTTATAATTGTCAATAGCTTCTGGAAACATAACATCACTACAAGCTGCTTTGTTACTTATTACTAACTTGTGTATTTTCTGCTTTGTTACTTATTACTAACTTGTGTATTTTCTGCTTTGTTACTTATTACTAATGTTTTCCATCTTATTTCAGCTATAGTATTTGGCATTTTGCTTTTTCCGTGTTATGCTCCATTTATATTTTTCAAATGTCTACAAATTGTGAACCTTGTCTGCTATATTGTATTATGCATTTTACCATTTATACAATCAGTGTTTGGTTTTAGTTGCAACATACATGTTAAAAACAAAATTCCATCCTTCAATATCTTCAGGCATTTTAATATAGTGAAGTACATTAAAAATTTAGCATTAATATTGAAACTTTTTTCACAAACCCAGCTCAAAGTCTAATCGCTGAAGTAGACATAGCCATATGTGAGGTATGACATGGACTAATGCATTTCTGTTTATTATAAACCTTTATAATTCTAGGATACTGGCAATTAATTGTCCATTGACTTAATATAGGGCAGAAAAATGTTAGCAACATAAATGCTAATTCAACCTTCTACAACCATTAGAAAAGGTGAGGGTGTCCACAAGATTTCTCCCAACAAATTTTACTCTCATTGAGATGACAGGAATGCCATCCGCCAAGTTACGGCTTGGAGGGGCATGCCCTATACCTATACAGCACAGAGAGTTTGCCTCTTTTCAGGGTTTCCTACAGAAATAACCACAATGACCTCAGACCTCATGGAAACTTCTTAACTTCTCTACCTTCTGACCTGATGTAACCACACAGAATTCAGATAAAGCAGAATTCAAGCCCCAAACTTGGATTATTTTGCTATTTTTCTTCTTCTCTTCTTTTTCCTGCCAATTTCATCATCAAAAATACTCCATACCATCAAATAATAATTCTCCCCATTGGATGGAGTGGGCTGAAAGCAATTTAATGTGCATGGCATTCCCCTTCGCTGAGGGAAAGGTAGGCTATGGACCCTTTTATTATTATGTATTTTTTGATATAGGCTACACAATAATACTATTTCACATTGTAATCTTGATATTTTAATCATGCTTGTGCGCACCCCTGTGTGTAACAGACAGGAGGGTACGCGCATTGTGCACACGCCTTTGTAGACGCACTTATATGCGCCGTTAAAATAACATGTATACAACTGCGACATGACTTTAGACCAGGTTAGTGGTGGTTCTAGCGCAAGCGCTTTCTGCTGGCTCAAGATAGCAATACGCCAAAAAAAATCCTGGCCACTCCTCATCTTAAGACCAACACGCCCAAACGGCGCAAGAGACAATTTGAGAGATGACACACAAAAAAAATGGAGGTCTGGCAAATAATCAGGAATCTACTAGGATAATTCAAGATGATCTGAGCAGAATCCAGAAGTGGTCTGATACATGGCACATGTCCTTCAATGTAGACAAATGTAAAGTTCTACATGTGGCAAAAAATAATTTAAGACAGGAATATTTCATGGGAGGAGTAGAATTAGATAGTGCTCAATTTGAGAAAGATTTAGACCTAATAGTAAAACGTTTATCAGGGACTAACATTAGTGCTGAAGCAGTGAAGAAGGCCAACAGGATGCTGGGATATATTGCAAGGAATATAGAATACAAATCTAAGGAAGTAATATTGACACTATATACTGCATTGGTCAGACCTCACCATTTATAAATGGTGCGTACGCACAAAAAAGATGGGTACGCCACTTTCCCCGCAGATTTGGGATTTATAAAAACAAACTTGACGTCAAAACATGCACACATTTACGCAGAGTATGACTCGTGCATACACACATTTTGGAGAATTAGGAATTAGTGAATTAGGAATTAGTGACTCCGATGGTGGGGAAACTGGCATATTCATCGTTTTTGTGCGTACGCCCTGTTTATACATGAGGGCCCTGGAGCACTGTGTGCAGTTTTGGGCACCACATTATAAGGAAGATATAGAGGCTCTGGAGAAAGTACAACGAAGGGCAACCAAACTGGCTACCGGTTTGAAATTTAAGTGTTATGCGGATAGACTTAGGAGTTTTAACCTATTCAGCTTTAACAAAAGGTGATTAAGGGGGGATTTAATAGAGGTTTTTAAACTACTTAAAGGTATCAGCAAGTTGAATGACAAAAGTTTTTTTAAACTTTAAACTTTTAGCAGATCAATGAGACACAGGCTGAAATTAGGGAAAATTCAGAACTAATATCAGGAAATTGATGCTGAGGCTGAGAGCCTGGTGGTGTTCAAGGCCTGGCTTGACATGGTACTGGATAAACTATGTCTTTTACTTCATTAACTTATTTATTTTCTGTTTGTTTAATTATTTATTTCTTTTGTGTTATTGTTTTTACTGTTATTTTAGTCTTATATTTTATTACTGTTTGATTTATTTTATCATTCATAGATTCTTTTTTTGATTGATTTTATTCTATTATTGATTGAATTATTTTATTATTGAATGATTGGTTTTTATTTCTTGTGTGCACTCTCAAAAATGTTTTTAAAAATAATTAGAAGCCTAGTTGGGCCAAATGGCCTGTACTCATCATCACTTTTCTAATGTTTCATTTCAAATCCAATGTGCAGAGTACAGAGTACAAAAATTGTGTCACTGTCCAAATACTTACAGACTGCACAGAATATACAATATACTGTATATATAATGGAGACCTTAAGGAAAATATGACAAATATCTTTAACAGTCCAATTTCAGCATTCTTTATTATTGGAATAAAACATGCTTCTGAAAATGTTAATAGAATGACTTACATAATTGGAAATGACAGCATTTTAGATTCCATTTTCATGCACCGTTTGGTCCCCATCTCTATGATTAGCCTTGTATGAGTTTATGAGGGTAATGGCATAATGAACAGCATCACACACTCTCCCTCTCTCTCTCTCTCTCTCTGACTCTCTCTCGCTCTCTGACTCACTCTCTCTGGTAAACAGCAGCTGGATGATATTTAATCCCTGGCTGTGGATCAGTGATAGGTCTCCAGCAACTGACAGGAAGTGTAGAACTGACAGTATCTATCTATCTATCTATCTATCTATCTATCTATCTATCTATCTATCTATCTATCTATCTATCTATCTATCTATCTATCTATCTATCTATCTATCTATCTATCTATCTATCTATCTATCTATCATTTTTAACAGATGAAGCATTTAACTCCTCTGCTTCTACTAAAAATCATTAACTTTTGAGAACACATGATTGAAAATACAAAATATACACAGTCAAACCCCCCCTCCCAAAAAAAATAAATAAATCGGCTGCATTAACTCAGCGAGTCCCACTGACCCACAATCCGACTGAGGGAGTTTTCACTAAGTGAGATTTATTATCAGCTCAAATACAAATACCGACAGTGTGTGTGTGCGCGTTAGTGTGTGTGCGCGTATGTGCGTGTGTGAGTGTGTGTGTTAGCGTGTGTAAGTGTGTGTGTTTGTGACAGAACGGTGTGTCCCGCTGTCTATGTCAACACATCATTCTTGCAGTCCGACATCTTCCATCTGGCCCTTCTCCCTTTTCCTTCTTCAGCTGTATTTATCGTCTGCTAAGTGATTTTAATGTAATGTGATGTATTTGGCTTTAAAAGCCATATGCCCCTCTCCCTAAGGGACTATAACCTACAATCTAGAATGATATTAATTATGTAGCTAAATAACCACATGCCAGAATAATGCCAATTGGTCAAGTCAAGTCAAATTCCAAACAACCAACTTTTTTTTTTACATCATAATATAGAAGAAGGAGAAGATAAACTAAGCAGATATAAATATGTGACTGGGTACACAATCTCTGTAGTCCCTCCAATAATGCAGATACAATGAGGGCAAAGGAGAAATTGGGGAATTAAAGGGCATATTCTACATGATTTGTGTTGTAGGACGTGAATTTTTACCACATGCTGAAATGGTGATGTTTGCTATGACTTCCTGATTTTATAACTTGCAGCATGTCATCCCTGACTCCAGTGATCTTTTCAATTTGAAATTTTTTTTCAATTTTTAGTGGGTCAGGCACACTCAAATTACAGTACAATTGCTTGCAATTTTCCAAAAAATGTAATACAAAATTGTAAGGGCCATTTTGTCTAGACAAGACTAAAGGTTATGACCACATCTCTCTGTGGACCAAGTGTTCTTAGCTCTGAGGGAACAAAATAATTTAGCCGTTACAATATAACCCATATCTGCTGTTTTTAACACTTTCCCATTTACAGAAATGCATGGTTCCTAAAGCGATTTACTATCTCTAACTGATATGTGATGTGTAGAGGAAGACATGGGCAGAATAATCCATTTGTCATTCATTCATTTGACACATATTTTGAAAACAACTTTTGTATATGTATATGCACAATACCTCTCTCTCTCTCACACCCACACTCATGTATACACATATGCGCACACATACGCAGACACACACATACGCACTTGTGTACACACACACACACACACACACACACATACAAGCACATACGCACACACAGGCACACACGCACATACAGAAACATACACACACACACACACACACACACACACACACACACACACACACACACACACACACACACACACACACACACAGACACACATACAGTAAGTACATGTACATTCTCTGCCTTCTGATTTACTCTTTTTCCAGCTTAACGCTATAAATCAAGAGTCCCCGCTGCTGAATCGCAAAGCAATAATCAGCCCAAATCTCTTCCATGTAAAAGTTTGGCTTTCCAACAGGCCTGCAGAAGTCCCCTGGTTCCCCTGTTTGAGCTGCTTGTGCTCGGCTCCAAGGCCCTGTGTGCGTGGGTGCCAGATCCAGGGCCCAGCGCTCTCCTGGCAGCCTCTGTGCTTTCTCAGCATCCCCCTGCTCATGTGGAGCCAACCAGCTGAGAGAATGTTGCTCTTTCAGCCAGTCAGGAATCTCTCTGCCCATACAAGGGCTTCCTGTCCTGACAGCGGGCTTCCTGCCGGCTATGTATGGTGCTTCCTTCCCGGCCTTGGCAAGCCGCCCTGGAAATCTGGCTCTGGGCAATCCCTCCCCCCCTTTATATTTTTCTCTTCTATTTTTTATGTGTGTGTGTGTGTGTGTGTGTGTGTGTGTGTGTGTGTGTGTGTGTGTGTGTGTGTGTGTGTGTGTGTGTGTGTGTGTGTGTGTGTGAGAGAGAGAGAGAGAGAGAGCTAGTATATTTGTGTGCGTGTGTGTTCATTTACGTGTGTGCATATTCTTATGTGCCTGTTTGAAGGTGTACCTCTGTCTCTGTGTGTATGTGTGTGTCTGAATGTGTGTGCTTGCCATGCGCATATGCGTGTATGTTGAAAGCAAGCCAGGGATATGGATTAATTATATCCACTGTGCGCGGGCACGATTGCATTGTGTGGAGAAATGTTCGTTCTTTGGCAACGATTTTCAGGCTTTGTGAGGAGGGTTAGGTGAATGAAGAGGGATTAGCTCTATGTTCAGAACTGAGAGCGTGGAGGGCACTGTTGGTGGGTGGGGCAGAGGAGCAGGACATTTAAAGAATCCTCTGTTCTCAGTGGTGCTGTAAATTATTGCAGCGCACTGGTGGGTCATGCAGCTTTTGGCTTGGGGTCAGTGTGGGGCAGTGACAGGCACACTGAGCTAACCTCAATGAGCACTGGGGCATTTCTACTTACACATCGTTACCTACACTACCACTGCTTTTGTGTGAGAGAGGGAGCTTAATTGTTCTGACCAAGACCCAGCAGTTAAGCACACAGTGCATCTGTACTCCTGGGCGGTGTGCAATGCAACGATTATGTAACACTTATGTAATGCTTTTTTGTTACTTGAAATTATGAGACTGTGTATAATTAAAATCTTTTCCCCCCTTTTTTGTGGAGCAGAATAGCACCCGTCAGTTAACATCATGCGCACATTTTAGTTTTGTTCTTTCAGATCTTGAAAAGATGAAGCACATAATTTAGGCACTTAAAGAAAAACTGTGTTCTGAGGATCAGTGAGGTTTCCGGCGACATCCTGTCCCCCTCTGGGATCTCTCACCAGAGTGCGGCCCATGGGGTTAATTGAATACATATTTTTTGTGTTGTTTAAAAACATCAGTGATCATAGAGCTTCCCTTTCCTCCACATGGGGCACAGAAACCACATGTAGCGTCGAGCCTTGTTGAGGAGAAGTATGCACATGTATCAGGCTTTGAGTGTAGGCCAAGGAGACCTTTGCGCTGTGCAGAAGTCAATTTACCAGATAACTCAAAACAGTCATGGAAATGGAGGCAGTGTAGCATAATGGTTAAGGAACCGGTCTGATTCCCGGGAAGGACACTACCGACCCTTGAGAAGCTACTTAACCTGAAGTGCTTCAGTGTACGTATACCCAGTTGTATAAATGGATACTATGTAAAAATGTAAAAAGAAAAAAAAGAAAATAAAACAAAAGTGACAATGAAAACACACACTATGGGGTGACAGAATACCATACATGGATGATTGGGAGCAAAAAAAATAAAAAATTATTACCAAAAGAAATATATACCTTATGAATGAATATCTATGCATTAAAGGGGAAATCATTTTAAATTTTCATTTGGAGAGGCAATGATTGGAGAGGCATGTATATACTGTATGTCTATAGTATGTTGTATGGCTAATCTTCAATTTGAGTCACAGACTGAGGAATGTGATGTATGTGAGGCCATAATTCAATCTATTTTAATAGACTACAATTTAATACAGGCTGAGTCACAATAAGTGAATTCACCCGTTAAATGAAAGCAGCCCTGTTTTTCCTGGTTCAGAAGCTTGGGGATTGTTAACCCGGATGATCCAGCAAGCGTTATTTAGTGATTACCCTCGTAATTCATGAACCTGCGGGCAGCGCTTCGCTGTCGGTTGAGACGAGAAGGCAGGCTCTATTTCCACAATGCGCTACGGGTGAGGATGTTGGGCTCGTTCCACCGAGCTGGTGATTTGGCTCCAGGAGTAGAGTTACAAGCCTCAGCATTTTTATGAATTGGCTGTGAGACCTTAGATGGAGCTCCGGTAGTGCAGTGGGGAGTGCGGGGGGGGGAGTGCGGGGGGGGGGGGGCGGGGTGTGGCGTGTGTGTGTGTGTGAGGGGGGGGGGGGGGGGGGGTGTCACTGCTTATGCAGTCTTTAATTTCCTGTGGTAGGGCCCTCTGGAGTTCACACAGCTGATGAGTTAAACAGAGGGCGAGGAGAGCAGATCCCGTACCCATTTTAATAAGACATGCTGCATGCGTGCGCGCACACGCGTGTTGACACACACGCCCACCCACACACACAAATGCTTGCGCATAAGTGCAGGGGCGCATTGTGCACATGCAACGTGTACATTCAAATGCCTTTGCGCAAAATGAGCACACATGCAGGGATGTACACAAATATACAGTACCCCACAGATAGGGTGGGATTGATAAATTAGGCCATAGGCACATCTGGGCAGTGATTGAAGGGACTTATCCCCCATGATTAAATGTGCCACAGGCTCAGTGCTGTTCCACCACACACACTTTCTCAGGGATATATCACAGCAATATGACAGGAGCTTGGATTCACTGAGGCCCAAGAGCAACAGGGCTCTTTAAACAGCTGCATCTTGTATTTACTCTTATTGATTAAGCGTACACTTCACTCAAGTGTACAACAATGGCAGGATACCACACAGGACACAAATATTTGGTCTTGAATAACCCCTGCTCCCCCCCCCCCCCCCACCCTCCTAAATTTCTCCCTCAGCAGATGCACTCAAGACAATCACAGGTACTGTAAGCTGTTTAAGTAGCTAAATATGTCCTGTATTCATCTGTCAGTTTTAGGGCTAATGGCAATCTCTGCTTAACACATCACAGATATGGTTGATCCTCATTTTGTACCGGAGTAAGAGCCTTGTTCAAAGCTACAAATTTGGAGTGATGGGAACCAACAACCGTCAGGGTTGCAGTTTAGCTTATAGGACCTTGTCTGAGTGTATTTGCCCATTCATACAAGAGCCAAAGAAGAGAGAAAATTAAACATGTATGTTACCTTGTAGTGTTGAGGGGGATATTTAATAGTATAATAATACTAATAATAATTACTTAGGGTTAATGAGTTTTGAACTCATTAAGCATTTCATCACAACGTGAAGATTGGATTTTGCAAACGTGCCCGTTTCATAACTCACTGCGCATGTAATCCGGTCTGAACCTCACCTCACGGTATTGCAAAAGCAGGCCCGGTGAGGTCTGTTTGCTGACGATGGTTTACTGTGGATGTGCACGGGCATGTCCGCACCTGTACACGCGTGCTTGCAGGTTTCAGTTCCTTATGGAAACATCCTTCTGGGAAACGTTATTTTTTCCCCATTCTTTCATTGGGAGATCGGGGTGATTTAGGGGTTAGGTTCTTTACCTTTCTTTCTACCTTGTTTTTTTCATTTTCTTATTTTTTTCATTTTTCTATATTTGTTGTTTTGTGACTAGTGTTCTCCAATTTGCTTATATTATGCTATTTGGGGGGATAAGACAAAGAAGAAATGTACTCTGGGTCCTGATAGAACTGTGGTCACACAGTTAACTCCTATGTGACATATCCTGCATGTGTGGTTACACTACATTCCCTGTAGAGGGTTGAGCAAGATGGGTTGGCACAGAAGGAGAAGTGGGGGGAAGAGGGTCAGACCCTCTTAATAAGCTTTGCATCTTTCTGAATATCAAAACACTGTGCAGTACAGGGGGGATAGATAAACGACTTTATTGAGTAGACCTGTCAACCAATCGTAAACAACAGATTCAAATGACCAACAATAAGTACTTCAAAGATTTGAAGAACGAAAGGACTATTGGTAGTGTCAGGTATGTAAGTCCTGGCATGCTACTCAAAACCTGACTGTTCTGTTTCCAGATCCATTTCCCTAAAGAAACTAAAGAAACCCATTAGCAGCTCCTTCCCCTTTCCCCTTGTATGTGTTTTAACAGAGTGCCCATTCCCCGTACTGGCCTAACCCCCAGTGTAGTGTAGCAGCCAGAGCTTCTGCACTTTTCCATCTCATGTTCTCAATCTCAATTCATTTCTTAAGCTTGACAACATTTTATTAGTAATGAGCAAAAGGAGGAAGTCTGCAACATTGGGCATTGCAGAGAAATGTTTCTACACTAACAGCTCTTCTAAGCTGTTCAAAATCTGACTTCTGGGCAACAGCATGCCAAGTTAACAACATTCCCCTATAGAAGGAAGATAAACCTGATAAAGCTAATGACTTGTTTTCATTAAAGAGGCTGTCTATCAAACCCAAACCTGTCCATCTGGTGCCGAAAGCTCAAAGCAAAATCCCTCCATAGCAAAGGCTGTGGGGTGAAGAGAGGTCTCTGTAGTGACTGTAGCCTAAAAGCAGCAATCCTACTACCAACCTCAATCAAACCCTGTCCACCCTTTCCCACTGACAAGAATAACACACTGTGCCACACCCAGCGCAGTTCATCCCAAAAACACTCCAGTAGTGCTCCTTGATTCATTTCGGTGGTGGGTCTGACTCTGCACATATTCACCTGTGCCACAACACTGACACGACCACATTGTTTATGATTCCTCTAAATGACAGCTTGGTTAATTAAAACCCCAACCCAAACCTTGTCTTAATTTGGTTGAGAGCTGCATCACAGTTCTCATTTACCAACCCCCCACCCCCCCTCACCAAAAAACACCCTTAAAATCTCAGTTGTTTTATTCAATTTAAACGCTTCAGGTAAAACAGGAGGTGGAGTATTGTCCCATTTACCCATTAAAAAAGTAATACTTTCCCCCCGGTTAACCTGGCTTTGCTGTGGATGCTTCAATCCATGTTAATGATGTTACATCATAGCTGGTTCTTACAATAACTGTGTTGTCATCACCATAAGCTATAGTCTTCACAGGCTTCATGTGCGCATGGGGAATGGACACTCCCGTCAGAACTGTGTGTATCTTATGTAGCAGAAATTGAGTAGAGAGTGAGTAGAGTGCCCCAGAGATAGCAGAGCCCTGGCATATACCTTCACTCCCTCTCCAATCTGAAGGAGCACCTGAACAAATTCTGTCGCCTCCACAGTTCCTGCCATGAAGAGGTCTGTGTATAAACCTACAACGTCCTTCTGGATAGCCTCAGGTTCCTAAAGCAGTTGACCACACACATTTCTTAGACAGTGAATGAGTTTGCTTTGTGCAGTTTTGAGTGGATGCATCCATATGTGCTGTGGACTGGACCCTTGCTCTCAACAAAGCTCCTTGCACTTGTGTTTTCAACAGATCTGTAAGCTTTTGCTTTTTCATGCTAGGTACTCCAACAACCTATCGCTGTAGTTTGATCAAGCATTCTGTAAAGTTTTGACATTTCTTCCTGCAGCTCTTTCATTGCCACATTTGTGCTCTTTGTAATGTTTACAGCGTATTGTTGACACAGAAGTTTAATATTAGTTTTTCCTCTATCCCACCATTATCTCAAGGAGAAAAACTTCCCCTTTTTTCTCTCCATCCCAAAAAAAAAACACAGAAGTGAGCATTTTGCAACATCTTGATGTTTAACTGTCAATGTGACGAACATGATTTTAATGATGGCATAACTCTATCCCATCTAACTGTGTTATGATCTGAAAACCAAATAGGTAAAATATAAATTGCTATTTTAAAGGTAAGGTTCGGGTTGGGCTCGAACACGGGTCTCCCAGGGGAGAAGCTGTTGCTCTAACCACTGCGCTAAAGAAGAATTCACCTTTAGCAGAGGAGTTAGGCTGCCTCAGGAGCATATCGCTACACTATTATGTTAGGGTCTATATGGCCCAAAATTATTCTTAGTTTTTTTATAATAGACATCCTAGACAATTAGAAAATACATGAACAAAAAGATATTTGTAACTTTTATGTTTTTTTATATTGACCTGTAGGCAGTAAATGGCAGTAAAATGCTGACATAATAGGAAGGTTAAATGATGTTTAAACCCATAAACTCTGTCCAATCTCAGTAATGTTACTCACACTACATTGCCTTTTCATCCATGTGTATTGCTGTATTACTGCCATGTACGTCTCTCCACAAATCAACTAGATCATAAGTTGTCATGATTTAAATAAATTATCTTAACAGACCATGGATGTGGTTCCGAAAAAGTTTTAGATAGATAGATTGACTGAAATGTGGTACTGTTCCCACACACACATGCATGCACACACAAATACCCATGCGCACGCACGCACACACACACACACACACACACACACACACACACACACACAGAAACACACAGAAGCAGGCACACACACACACACATGAACACACAAATGCATACACCCCCCCCCCACACACACACAAGGGATATTTTATTATCAGTTCGCAAGGTCAGAAAGGCTTACTCTGGTCCAATGAGGCTGTAATTTAGCAAGGTTTCCAGTACAAGGTATGCTGCTAGCTAGGGAGGGAACATAAATTTGTGAAACTGAGATTACCTGATATGAATATATGCTCTGCCTATGACACTGGCCCTCAGGAAAGCCGAACTGAGTCGTGTTAAAAAGGAGTGAATTCCAGATTTATCTTACCTGGGAGCGCCATGTGCAGGTGTAACTCTTCATTAGGGGACTGTTGGACCTAGAGCTTGATTCTACATCACCATTTTATTTCAATGAATACATTATTTTTTCTTCAATAAATCCTGTGTTATTTTGCCTTTTCATATACCTAATAATTTTGGTCTCACCACACAAGTCTGATAATGATAACATTTTACTGTGGATAGAACTGCATCTAGACAACTCTCTTTTACACAACACAAGCACATACATACACGAGAGAGAGAGAGAGAGAGAGAGAGAGAGAGAGAGAGGGAGATATCTTGAGAGAGAGAGAGAGTATCTTGGCTCAGCACAGCACACTACAGCACAGCATGGAACAGCATAGCTTGGGTCAGCACAGCTCTGCTGACACCTAGAGGTCAGAATGATCAGAATTTTCAGCTCTGCCCATCACCTAAAATTACAGTAAAGCATGACACTACCGAAAAAACAGCCATGAACCCAGTGTAGGGTGTTGAATCCAGGCATTAGCAGTGTTGTTTTACTTGCACTCGCATTGTTACAACAAATAGCATGTCTATTCTGACTGATGAAACGTATGTACAGTATACTGTATGTGTATCCACATGTACTAAGGTTTCTCTCTCTCTGTCATTTTCCCTCCCTCTTTTTCTTTTACCTATGAATTGGGATGATCTGCTTGTGTTTCTGAAACCTCTCGGCAGCAGCAAGCACTGTTGCAGCAGTAATGTACAACAATGCTATAATCCAACTGGTAGCCTGGAGGCCAAATTCAGCCTGCAATAGATACGCTTGGCCCTTTGATCATTGAGAATGGAAATGCATTGTTCAGATACATCGGTGCAGCTTTGCATTGTCAGCATGCCTCCTGCTTCGTGGCAGAATAAGTGAAAGCTATGCATTAAGAAGGCATCTGTATACATGTATAATACATCTTACTCAAACCGGACATTGTTTGATAAATAGTACAAGGAAAATGATTGGCCCGTTTCCACGATTTTTAAAGAGAATCGGGCTCTCATGAAGAGTAGCTGTGGAATCCCCTCTTGCTGGGCCACCAGGACATGAATATGATCAGCTGACCATTGGTGTGCTGGTACCTACCAAGGTAAAATCACTGTGATTACTCAGGCACTTCTGTAATTAACCATAGGCCCAGATTGCAGTCTGCACTGGCCTTAACTCTGAGTAACAAATGATGCTTCCCCTTTGCACATCACCTTTTGTTAATTTCAATTGAAGACTCTGGTGCTAAAAGTACTGAAGTCACATTCAACACAATTCAAGTTGAGCATAGAAACATGTTGTATTTGTTTAGCTAAGTCCACCCTATAGATATTGTTAACAGAAAAGGTGCCTAAGCAATGCATAAAAACAGCAAAACCTTTAATGGCTCAATTATGGATCAATGATATTTTCGGATTTGATTTTCTCAAAATAGACATTTTGTGGCTTCAGTACTTTTGGCACCAGGGACTTCAATTACAGCTGATGTCACTAGCAGTCACTGAAAAGTGCTTTGAGGTCATGAAAGGTACTGTATGAAATCTGTTAACACCCTCCTCATCATCATCGTCCTCATCAGCATCATCATTGTAGAGAGACAGCAACGAAAAATAACTCTTATATTCTAAAATCTATTAAATCGGACTACTTAATTTTAAGTGCAGAGTGCAAAGCGGTTGTGCATGAGTCGTGAGGAAGGCTTATTTTGTCCAGCATGGCAGTGGATCAGGTCTGTTCTATATGTGGCAGAACACCTGGTGTTCTACGCGGTCAGTGTGAGCGTTCTGCTCAACCTGATTTGAAACGGTTTCTTCCCACCTTTCAAACATTCCAAATGTAGCTGCCCAACCTACATCTCGGGCTGTGGTATCTTAGCAACACCCGCTCTCATTAGGTGGCTTACATGTGAAAGTAGGAAAGACATCACCAGCGGTTTCTCTTTGTTGTTGGGATTCAATGAAAGGGATTTATTTGGTGGCCCGGAAGAATAGATTTGTCGCTCATCTGACTGGATAATGAAACATAATCAGCATTTTGTGTACGGCCACATAAATACATCTGAGACAAGAGAAGAATATATGTAATACACTGACAGTCCATCTATTTTCAAAAATGATTGTACTGAAAAGACTCCATTGTGTTTGGGAAACAGAGATCCAACAAAACAGTGTCATTAGGTACCGTGCCCTCTCTTAGCTTCTATTCTCACTGAGGCCTTATCTTTTTTTAAAGCCTCAGTCCATCTCCATCATTCACATACTCATTTTTGGATTAACCTTACTCAATCAGCATCTATTTTTTAATAATCTCACAATATATTGGGAATTAGGTGTCAGCTGGCAGAAATAATAATTTGTTTTATTCATTTATTTATTTTACATAAGCGGCACATTTGATGAGTGCCTAAACCAGCCTTCCTGGCCACGGCTTCTCTCTTCGCACAAACGCAGTGCCAGGAATGAGCATAAATAGAACCAAAGTAATCAACTTACACAAACACACAGGATGTACAATCACTTCAATGCCCATTACGGTATGTAATTAGATGTCTTTAATAGTGAGCGGTTTACAGGGGTGTAGAACAACTTGTGAGATGTAAAACTGTGGGCCCTATCTTACACCCGGCGCAAAGCGGCGCTAACCCAAACGCAAGTGTCTTTGCTATCTTACACCCGGCGGTAGGTTCATAATAACACCTAACGCTCACGCCGTTTAACTAGCATGTACTCTTGCGCCGTTTGGGCGTGTTGGTCTTAAGATGAGGAGTGGCCAGGATTTTTTTTGGCGTATTGCTATCTTGAGCCAGCAGAAAGCGCTTGCGCTAGAACCACCACTAACCTGGTCTAAAGTCATGTCGCAGTTGTATACATGTTATTTTAACGGCGCATATAAGTGCGTCTACAAAGGCATGTGCACAATGCGCGTACCCTCCTGTCTGTTACACACAGGGGCGCGCACAAGCATGATTAAAATATCAAGATTACAATGTGAAATAGTATTATTGTGTAGCCTATATCAAAAAATACATAATAATAAAAGGGTCCATAGCCTACCTTTCCCTCAGCGAAGGGGAATGTCATGCCACATTAAATTGCTTTCAGCCCACTCCATCAACATCCAGGCGATGTGCGATGGTACGGGACAATGGCTATCCATTAAAAAGCAGCTGATAATACATATATCAAGGCTAATGCGCGAATTGTCATTTACACCTAATGCGTGAATTGTCATTCAATGGAAAACTCGCGCACGGCAATAGACGGACATTTAAGTTCTGAAAATGCGCTTCAGATGTCATTACAATACAGCTGTTTATCTATGAATACAGCCTGTAAGTAAATAGAATGGTTTGTGACTGAAAAAAGTTCAAAACCTTGTCCAGTGAATATTGCATTTATTGTTTTTCAAATAGCCTAGGCTACAGCGGATTCGCTGTGCATAAGTTTTTTTTCGATAGCCTATGGTTAAAAAACGGAGATGTCACCATGATAACTAAATTGTAACCTTAGCTATTCTTCGTCCCAGCTGATTTCACCCGTTATTCCATAACTGAACAAAACGATTTTAAAGAGAACTAAGCGTCTAATTAGAAACTAATACAAATTTGCAGCACGTTACACAATTAATTCACAATGAATTGTAATGCCATTCTCTGCACGTGCACTGCATGTTCTCTGTTTCCCCTGCTTTAAGTCGCACGTTTCACGTGAGACTGAAGCCATTGATAGCTTATTCTCAGCTGTTGCAGGTCCTTTTAACGAAATTTAACCGCATATATTTTGTAAAATAACAGCCCTGTCTGGAATTACCGGGAACTCATAGGCTAATGGTTAGTCCGAATAATATTGATCATACTCCATTTAGCCTATTCCTTGATCACACTAAACACGCACGAGCATGTCTGTTTCGCCATCAAGCATTCCGCCAAGGTGGAAAAGCAGGCTTTTAAAGGGAATGGGATATGACATTTTGATTGGTTTATTGCATGTCACGCCCAAGACACACCTATAATTAATGAAGCGACTAGGTTCAGCCCAGTTGCACCTTGCGCCGTGCTTAGCGCCAAAAAAACACGCCGTTAAAATAGCAAAAGTGGACTTGGACACGCCCAAAATGGACTTTACGCCATGCGCTTAGACTAAGCGCCAAGATCGCCAAGATAGGGCCCTGTGTGTATCTCCCTCTCTGTCTGCCCTTCTGTCTATTAAGTATGCTCTTTTATCTGTCTTCCTATATGCCAGACTATGCTTGGGTGCTTATCTAATTGATCTGTCTGTGTGTCTGACCATGTTTATGTGCCTCTGCCTGATGGTATTATCTGCCTGTATATCAGACTGCATGTGTGCTTATGTACTGTATTGGTGCCTATCTGTCTGTATATACAAAGTGTTTGTGACGTGTGAGACATTAAGCTTTGGTCCTTGTTTGATTATTTGGCAGTTTCTAGGAGCCTACTTATTTCCATTTTTGGTTTTCCATTTACACATTTCATTCAGAGTGGCACCCAACATGAGACATACATGTGGTTGGTTATTCCTTAAGAGAGAGTGGAGTTGAGCCTATAGCCAACACAACTGCAGTCTGACTGCTGCTTCCTCACCCCCTCATTTACAAGGATTTATGGAATGCTGGGACAGTCTATTTGTGTGTGTGTGTGTGTGTGTATATATGTCTGTGTGTGTGTGTGTGTGTGTGTGTGTGTGTGTGTGTGTGTGTGTGTGTGTGTGTGTGTGTGTGTGTGTGTGTGTGTGTGTGTGTATATATGTAGCAGCCACTATTATTGGCCCCCCCTGTAAAGATGAGCAAAAAGGGTTATAAAAAATTCACCGTTTGGTGAATTAGCTTAATCTCACACTGAAAAAACAAGAAGAATCCAACCTTAAATTGACGTTAATTTATTATGAGAAAAAAAAAATCCCTCATCAAGAAATAATTATTTTTAACAAAACCACATTGGCCACAATTATTGGCCCCCCTGCATTTATATATAGAATAAAGTAATAATTTTTAATATTTGGTCACATATCCTTTGCATGCCATGACTTCCTGATGTCTGTGACCCAACAACATCAAAAGACTCTTGATATCTTATTTTCTGGTACTCTTACAAGCGATACTATAACATCTCTGCATTTGAATGGATCTCTATGGGAATTGGGGGGTGGGACTAGATTTAGCTGTAAATTATGCTGGAACAGTATGGAATACATGGTTGGTAAAATGGCTGTAAGTCAACAAGGGTCTGAGGTATCAAACAAGCCTTAAACAATCACTCTGCTGCCAGATATGCAGTAGATATGGATGGATCACTTTAAGGGTTGTTTCTCCTGACAAATTTTCCTATTGAACTCTATGGAAAAATAAGTCAGGAGAAGAAACCCTTCAAGTTATTCATCCATATCTACTGCATATCTGGCAACAGAGTGATGGTTTAAAGCTTGTTTGATACGTCAGACCCTTGATGACTTACAGCCATTTAGCCAACCATGTGTTCCATACTGTTCCAGTGTAATTTACAGCTAAATCTAGACCCACCCCCCAATTCCCATAGAGATCCATTCAAATGCAGAGATGTTATAGTATCGCTTCTAAGAGTACCAGAAAATAAGATATCAAGAGTCTTTTGATGTTGTTGGGTCACAGACATCAGGAAGTCATGGCATGCAAAGGATATGTGACCAAATATTAAAATTTTTTACTTTATTCTATATATAAATGCAGGGGGGCCAATAATTGTGGCCAATGTGGTTTTGTTAAAAATAATTATTTCTTGATGAGGGATTTTTTTTTCTCATAATAAATTAACGTCAATTAAAGGTTGGATTCTTCTTGTTTTTTCAGTGTGAGATTAAGCTAATTCACCAAACGGTGAATTTTTTATAACCTTTTTTGCTCATCTTTACAGGGGGGGCCAATAATAGTGGCTGCAACTGTATATGCGTGCGTGTGTGTATATATGTCTGTGTGTGTGTGTGTGTGTCTGCGTATACTGTATATATACAGTACAGTCCATAAGTATTTGGAGAGTGACACATTTTTATACATAGTCACCCATTTTAGCGGACCAAAAGTAATTGGACAAATTAACATAAACTTAAATAAAGCAATCATATTTAATATTTGGTTGAATACCCTTTGCATGCCATGACATCCTGATGTCTGTGACCCAATCCAGGGACCCAGTTGAGCGTAACTTTGGCTTAATATGTCCTGAATGTTGTTCTGATGGCAGCTCAGGTCTGCTCTGGGGGCACATTCACTCGTTGTACTGGTTAAGGTTCGGCATTGGGATAGGAATAGGTTACATTTAGAGTTATATTTATGGTATGTAGCTACAGGACTTATGTCAACTAATCTGCAAACCATTTTACTGTACATCTCTTAACACATTTTACTGAACTAGAGGTAGAATCTATGCCAAGGCGCATTGAAGCTGTTCTGGCGGCTCGTAGTGGCCCAACACCTTACTAAAACACTTTATGTTGGTTTTTCCTTTAATTTTTCCCCCGTCTGTATCACTCTCCACTGATTCCAAAATAAGGTAAATTAGGTTTATTCTGAGAGAAAGCTTAGGCAGAACTCCCACACCACTCCCAGGCTCCTTCCACCAAGACTACGGTATTAATCATTGATTATTATTACCATTATGGATATTATTGATTGAGTTAATATAATATTATTATTAGTAATATTACTGAAAATTACTAAAATATAATTCTAGTATATGATTCATCCACAAATTAATTCTGCCACAGAAATTCTCCATGGTCAGGGGTATTTGCTGTGGGGTTCTCTGTTGTAGCAGCTGTGCCAGGACTGATATAGTCTTTATGAGTTCAGCCCATCTCTTTATTTCCAATGTCCACATTCCCAACTCCCCAGATCATTTGCTTTGTACGAGGCACATTTAATAACATTGAGTGTTATATTATTCTTCACTTTGATACAGTATATGTTCTTGAAAAAACGAATTTCCTCCCACATATCACAAGTTTAGTGGGTAAAAACAACGTAAGAATAATTGTAAAAATTGAATACTTGCTAAATGTTTTAAATAAAAATTTGTCACAGGGATGGTGGTCTACTTAAAATGCATGTCTGTATTGCTTCATCCTGATGACGTTGGTCTTCAAAGGCGGTCACGGCTTTGAGCTGCCGTAGACGTGTAAGTACGCCCTCACAAGAAAGACCTCCACAAAAGGATAAAATGAGACGTAATCTCCGTATTAAACACGCGTATTGTGTTTCAGCATACGCCATGGTGCATGAATTCAATTTCTGTTTCCAATAAAGCAAACATATACACAGACAATATTGCTTCATGAAGTCAGCTGTGGGGTGGGGGGAGTGGGCATCTTTAATGTTTTAAACTTGGACATCCTGTTGTCTAGACTAAATGATTCCTGGAGTTTGTGTGAATGCACTTGAGCTTGTAAAACCTATTAGTGAGCTCTTCTAAAATAGGGCCCTCTAATTTCTTTCCCCAGTTTGGAGTGGTACAAAGTGCTGCCACTTGCTATTCACTCAGTGAGACAAAAAAATCTCTTTACTTTTTCAGGAGTCAAGGCCAAGACTGGGAATGTGTGGGTCACCTCACTCATTTTCCTGTTTTATTTCGTTTTTTTGCTTCTAAAGCCTTGGTTTCTGTCATGTCTCAGTACTACCCAGCCACAGATTTGCAGTGCTACTTCAACAGGGACTAAGTGTGCCCTAAGGTACTCAATAAGGGTTTATGTCACACCGGCTACATTGTGACAGCAAAGACAATTTTAGACACATGTTCTGAAACATATTCTGAACAAGTCACTCTACTGACACTTGAACGACAATCACATTCCCTCCATCTTTAGCCGGAGGTGCTAGAGACGTCCAATTTTTCTATTTCACGTTAGGGATTCCTGTTTGGCAGTTCTGTCCAACCCTTGTTCTGGAGAGCCTCCGGTTTCTGCTGGCTTTGCTTCCGTTCGTGTACTTAACCCCTCCACGCGAGTACCAGTAATTGC
Source organism: Synaphobranchus kaupii (assembly GCA_029718625.1). NCBI lineage: Eukaryota > Metazoa > Chordata > Actinopteri > Anguilliformes > Synaphobranchidae > Synaphobranchus > Synaphobranchus kaupii. The sequence goes on along the minus strand of CM056385.1, from coordinate 31,957,833 downwards.
TATCTTGATTGAGCAAATTTAACTTCTCTCCCAACTAAGTGATGAGAGCTTTGGTGGATCAGGCTGAGCTGGAGACCTGCTACCCTTAAGGTGTACAGCAACCCCGGTTTTTGCCCTGTCTCTGCCCACTCCACAATTTCAAAAGACAAGAATTGGGCTTGAGCACTAGACCACAGACTGGGAGGGGGTTACAGTTGGGGGGAGGGGCAAGAGAGCCATTCAGTAACGTGGCACGTAGGCAGAGCCAGCGAGGGGTAAAACAGTTTGAAATAAGCGGGCTAATGTTAATTTAGTCAGGAGCCAGTAGAGAGCCAGATCCGGAGAAGGAAGTGGGGATGGATTGGCCACACCTTGCGTAAACCAGCAGCTACCATTACACGCCAGGCCCTGACTTGGAACCCCCAGGGGAAGCGGAAGAGAGGAAGGCCCAAAAACAGCTGGAGGCGGGACACTGAGGCAGAGCTGAAGGGACATGGTACCAGCTGGGGAGAGGCGGAGAAGACAGCCCAAAGCCGCGCTGGATGGAGAAGAGTCGTCGATGGCCTATGCTCCATTGGGAGTTATGGGCCTAAGTAAAGTAAGTAAGTAATGTTAATTTCCGCAGTTTGAATACCCATCAATCAAGAAGAGGGGCGCAGATGGGGCATTGACTCAAAAAAAGGTTTTTACCTTTCTTCTACATCACAGATAGAGGTGGGGCTCCAACTAAACTCTTCACTTTGGGTGTCTTTGCACAAAATGTGCTGGTACAGCTTAATTAGATTTCTACTGGATACTCAGCTTAATAACTCAAAAAAATGTGATTTAGTGTTTATTACCCAGAGTGGCCTTGATTTGCGCTGGTTTAAACGGCTTGGTGAAAGGAAACAGCAAGGAAAGCCTGTGCCTGTCTGTGCTCTCCTGGATTAATGGAGCATTACGAAGACATGGGTCCGACATTCCAAATTGGGAGAAAAAGAAAAAAAATACTATGAAAGAAAAAATAAAGGTTATTAGCTGTGTATCACAAGAGCTATTGGGTTGTCCCAGTTGTCGCATTTATACTGTGATCAGTTCATTGATATTCAGACAGCTTCTCTATCTTTAGAAATGTCTTATTCGATTCAATATCAATTCTATCAGCCTAAAACAGTAAAAAGTGAGGGGCTCATTTCTTGTTGACGTGGCACCAGCATGGTTCCTGTGACCCCACAGCGAAAGCTGACCAGAGGAGAAGAAAGTAAAGCGCCATCAAGAAAAAAAAAAATCTGAAAAGACACTTTCAAATCAATAAAATATATAGCAAACAACAATTAAAGACGAACAGCCGCTGCAAAAAAAAATAAATAAGAAGCATCACAGCTAGTTTTGGCAGCTGGTACAGTACCAGAGCTTATTGCTGGGATTTATTGGGTTATATTCAGAGCGCTGTTGCGTAAGAGCATGTGAGCTGGGCCTCTGGCAATCCAAACCCAAGTGACGCAAAGTTCTGGAACAAGACGGGTGTTCTGTCTCTCAGCTGTGTTTTAGGAGCAGAGTGTGTGGGGGGGGGGGGGGGGGGTGTTCATTTAGTAGTGGGGGCTTTCCAGGGCTGGCTAGGCAGCCTGCCCATGGTTTCAGCTGGGGTCACTGTTGGCTCGCTGAGTCATCCCACCCACCCCAACCCAAACACGCGTCCCACCCACCCCAGCCAACCCCCGGCCCACCTCCGAGGCACATTGTTGGGAGACCGGAGAGGCTGGACTTGGAGAGGGATCGGGGGATTTTTTCTTGAGGGGAAAATAGTGCAACGTTTCACATCAGGGATTAGGCAATGGCACCTTCAGGGCTCTGTGGTCTGTTGCTAACTGCTGTATAGTCCGTCTCATGCTAGTGCTGGAAATGCCTGTGTCATCACTCTGTTCACTTGGCTCTTATGATCAGTGTTGTAAAATCCAGGTTCAGAAAGTAAAAGCCAGTATTTTGGATTTGCATGGATTTGCTAATTAGCACAGTTCTTCAGCCAGGAGGTAGAACTAATTAGTGAAATCAACTGGCTGTGTTCATGGGAGGAAGAAACACATGGCAAGACTGTTAATTTCTGACCACCTCTGCTTATGATTATGCATCTAGGGTGCATACAGTATAAAGTATAGAAAATAGCACCATTAGACTTACAGTAAACTCCAGCCTAACCAATATGAAAACGACAAACCACAAATAGGCATAATGATTTGAGATTTTAAATGTATCTGAATGAGAACTCTGGTGTGGGTTGTGTTATAGTTAACCTGTAGCCTACTTTATGAAATTGAACACAGATTACCCCCTTGCTAATCAAGCGAGTCTTGGGTAGGCTACATTACAGTGTATTACATTTCATTCAGTTCATAGTCATGTCTGGGAAAAAAACTGCTTTATTTTCCTAAGTAGCCTAAAGGAAGCTAAACTAAGCATAATCGACCAATGAACATAACTCAACTCTATGAACATAACTCATAAATGCTTCCAGGTAACGGTGAATCAAATCAAATAAGTTGTAGTCTCATGTTTAGTCTAATTGGTAAGAACCTCCGAACAGTCAGAGTTTAATGTTACTTTTTTCTAACGTTGCACTGTTTTCATTCTTCTGCTCCATAGTTTTCATTCATTGAGTCAAAAATCATGTATTTGAAGCGGTTTTCACAGATATGAATCTGGACACAATCCGTAGGCCGACTCTGACTCCGACTCTTCCAACCGAACGGTACGGATAGAGCCGACTCAGAAAAAAGAGCCGAACTGCCCATCACTAGCCATAACATGGCAGAACTGTTCGTAGCCTATCGTGCAGAGCTGGGTAAGTAACTAGCTAACGTTACAAAACAATTTAATTGAACATCATTTTCATATTTATTCTTTACCTATAGCCTATGTGACATGGACAATTTATTTGCTAATATTTGCTCCCCGTGCGCACCGTTTAACCATTTTTATTAAATTTTTATATACCCTACAGAGCTACAACTCTTCGTTTTAGTTAGACTAATCCTCAACTTAGAAGGAGTAATGATTTGTAAATGGAAGTCCGTGGTGGTTATCAAAAATTGTACAGGAGCGCTCTGATTGGTGGTTCAGCTAGCCAGTGCTTTGTGTTGGGGAAGGAAAAAAAATGTTGGCTTTGTGGCCCCCTAGGGAGTGGTTCCCCTGGACACATGCCTAATTGCCCATATGGTAGCTCCGGCCCTGGTCTGAGGTATCAAACGAGCCTTAAACCATCAGTCTGCTGCTAGATATGCAGTAGATATGGATGGATCACTTTAAGGGTTGTTTCTCCTGACTCCTTTTTCCATTGAGTTCAGTAGGAAAATACAGTAAGTCAGGTCACAGTGAAACAACCCTTAAAGTGTCGACAGAGGGACCCAACACAGACCCAGACAGAAAAACATTGAGCAACATAGATAGACATAGACTCAGACAGACAGACAAACACAGAGAGACAGGCTCAGACAGGTAGGTGGAGACATCCAGGACAAAAAGAAAGGTATTGTGTGTGTGTGCGTGTGCATGTGAGAGTGTCTTTGTATGTGGCAATAGTTGATAGGCAAATTGTAATGTGTGGAATGTGTGTGTTCAAAGGTGTTAGTTAACAGGCAGATTGGAATGTAAGGCCAGAAAGGTTATAAATGGTTCCCAGATTTCTGCAGTGAGTTTGCATTTTCAAGTGAGGTGGTTTGATATATGTGATGATGTTGAATGAATTTCTAGATTTCCAGGTTAAGAGGATAGAAAGGGCAGCAGAAAGGCTTGAGCCAGACCTTCTGGAAACAATAATGTGTCTCTCAATGTTTTCTCAAATTTTCAATTATATTTTGTAATCCATTTGAAAATAATATTGCTGACCATGGGAATAATTACATTCTTCAAGTACTGCTTGAGACTGAAGACATTTTGTAAATAACATTTGGTTGCCCCTTTTAGAACATGTAGAAAATTAGTACCTGAGTCGGCAGTAGACGTGAACTGCTGTATGTTCAGAAATTGCGGTGAAACTTTCAGTTTATTAACACATCCTATATGAAAAACCGTGAGGAACAAGCAGGGGAACACTGGGAATATCTAACAAAAAGAAGAGCTTATACGTAGCCAGCTATTCGCTCTGTTGCCTTTCTCACTCAAAACTCGCAAAACCTTTTCCCGGATGCAGATCCAGGGTTTAAATTCCCAACCTCCCTCCAGATTGGTATTTCCCCTCCCCATACATACACCGCTATCAGGCAAACGGTAACTCCCTTAACCACAAAAAACACACACAAGCAAAGAAGGACCATGGTCTCACACTCAAATATACATGTACAAAACATGGCCACCACCATAACAGAAATAATTATATGTTGCTATAATAGAAACATTTATCTACATTCCATCTACTGTCCAGTGTGACTTCCTGCAGGTGAAAGTCATTCTATGCAAGGCCCATAAATGCCAATGTGCATCTTCATCACATTCCTCAAGTGGGAAAAGCACAAAAAAGTACAATCATTTTCAGAAGAAGTTTATCTGCATCTCATTATTTTATTTATAGTCAAAGCCAGATTTGAAAGAAGACTTAAATAAAGCCCTTGTTTAATTGCTTAGCGCAATGTTGTTGTGTAAATTTACTTATTTCATAATAAAAAAAAATTTATTTTGGAAGTATCCTTAGCTTGTCGACAAGTTAAAAGCGGAGAGGGGAAAATTACATCTGGCTGTGACACAGAGGCCTTTGGCTGCTTTTATTACTGCAGTTAACCTGAACTTTAACAGAACAGCCAGACAGACAGGAGGAGCGCACTCTTGATTTTTGTAGATTTAAGTAATTTGGGGTAAACCGCACTAATTCCTGTTGCTCTTAACATAAATCTATTATTAGAAGCCTTTTAGCCAAAAATTCCAAAGCAGCCAGTCAACAACAGTGAGACATGGTTCCATTCCAATCCACATTCCTCTGGGCTGTCTGTATGGATGCTTGTATGTGATTCTGAGACTGTGTGTGTGTGTGTGTGTGTGTGTGTGTGCTCCAATGCCATTATCTACATCCACTGAGCCTAATTCTTCAACCCCTCTCCGTTACACAAGCTCTCACACTTCCATTATTATATGGCCACTGTATTGGGTATCCTTTCATTAGAAGAACTGGTCTGATCAGGTCTCTCTTTTTCTCTAAGATGTTTTTGAATACTTTAAATGCAGTTATGGGGAATTCCATGGCGTTTATATTCATCTGGATCACAAGGTGCGTGTGTGCGTGTGTGCGTGTGTGCGTGTGTGTGTGTGTGTGTGTGTGTTAGTGCGTTTGACACAACACATCCAGACCAGAGATTGGTACAGAGTTGTTTGCAGACTAGGTGGTGGGTTCTGAAGTATACACCTGCAGACTGTCCAAGGTCTGACACTGGAGTAAGAGTGGGACAGTACACTACTGTGTACCATCTCACACAGCACTTTTCCCACCTGCAGATGCTGTAGATCTTTACTGAATGCTTACTGTATGTGCCCAATTCCCACTTCAAATCTGAATAGTCTAAGGACTGGGGGTGGGAACCATATAAAAGAAACCTTCCCTTATGGAAATGTAATGTACTGCAGTATATTGTAAATATATTGTGACGATAATTGTGATATATTTACAATATACTGCAGTATATTACATTTCTCTAAGGGTTAGCCTGGTGTTAGAGATATGCTGTGGAAACCGCCTCGTTTCAGCTTGGCATAAGGGGGGAAACTGAGGGGGACCGCGGCCGTAGGGCGAGAGCTAGACATTTCAGATTTTGGAAAGTCAGGCCTCGGGGCAAGAGGAGAGGACATGTGTGCAGTGTTTAAGCAGGAAGTGTTTAAGTGCACGGGGATATCCTGTTTTAATAAAAATGGACAGAACAAAAGAAACAAATGGGTGGAGGATTGGAGGGTATGGAGGTTGGGGTTGGTTCATTACGGATGTGGTTCTGCATCTGCTGGGCTGGGGGGTTTTTGTGTCGCTCACAGGAGACTTAATCATCTTAATAGAAATTAACTGCTTGAGTTAGAAGTAAGGGTGAAGTTCTGGTAAACAGACTGTCACCAAGTTCCATCAAGCAGAGAAGACAAGAGTTGTGGAAGGAAAATAAACATAAAAAAATTAAAAACCAACAATGGCGGTGTCTAAGAGGTGAATTGTATATGACTGGTGGCCCAAAACAGGAAGAGAGCTTGTTAAGGAGGTGCTCTGTGCCTTACACTGGCAGCGGCAGCAGCAGCAGTTCTTCTAGGAGCACTGCGGAGACAACAACATTAAAAGATTGGCACACGCACACACGCGCAGACGCATGGTTGCTACCCTGCTCCAACTCACAACATATACATATCCACTCTTATCTCTAAGCATACAATCTGGGGCATGTTTCATAAAAAGAGACATTTTAGCATTTTCGCTCTTAGACAGAGGTGGGCAGAGTAGCCAAAAACTGTACTCAAGTAAAAGTATTGTTATGTTAAAATAATAGTGATTCAAGAAGAAGTAAAAGTAGTCATACAAATAACTACTTGAATAAGAGTAAGCGAGTATCCCCTTAAAAAACTACTACTTTATGTGTGTGTGTGTGTTTGTGTGTGTGTTGGTGAAAGTGTGTGTTCTTGCATGTTCTGTCCTGACAAACCACTTAGTGAATTTACCAAAATTATAAATTAAAACTTTAAGAAAACCCCAAAATTCTGACGCAGGATTGTTAAAAGATGTTACCGCTTGCGAAAACATCAGCCTCTCAGTTGCACTGCATGGCAATAAAACAACAGGATGCTAATAGCCCAAACCATTATTTACAACCTTCATCTTGCTACAGACACTGACAATAAAATGCATGTCACAAAGCCGCTTGGTAGTTTCTACATAATAAAAAATCATCTTCCGATATAGGAACAATAATATATTATTCAAAAGTTGTATAAATGGGGTCGTTTTACTATGATCCCAAATAAGGGGTATTATTTTGCGGGCGCAGCCAAAGTATTTGCACGCGTTATCATTTTACAACTAAGAGTCATCATGCAAATAACTCCAGCCACAAACAGCCATATTTAAATGAGAGATTTTGCGTGTTTGGAATGCTTGCATTGTAAGAAAACGGTGAAAAGACTGGCAGCAATGTTGCTGAATACAAAATGTATTCTTACTGTTTATGATGTACTATGTATCCACTGATTCTCTTCTTGTGTATTTTTAGCGATAGCTAAACTGGCCCAGTTATTTAGCCCCCGTTGTTACACAATCATTCAGAACGTTCACGTCTGGATATTACAAATACACCACACCCGTATGTGTCTTCAGTTTAGCAGAAAAAGTTTGTTTTCTACAAAATCGCTGATGTAATATCCTACCTGGTTATGAAGTAATAATAAAAAGTATCCTCCATTCAACAACTCTGACAAGTACAATTAATTAAAAAAGTTACTTAAGTCAATGTAATGGTAGCGTGTTACTACCCACCTCTGCTTTTAGATTATAAATAACTGCCTAAATAAGCTTCACTTGTAATTTGAAAATACATTTTCGACCACTTCTGGTGTGACACAAAACAGCCTTCCCTCACAAGTGGCATTTGTGTTGCTTGTTATATAGTAGAAGAGCAGTGATGTGGTTTGTTTCCATACTGTTCACCTTTAATGGGTGTTTTCTTTTTCTTGTTCATTTATCCTGCAGCAAATGTTGTTCATGCTTCTCTTTAATGATCACTATTTAGTGTACTATGATTCAGCACCCACTCCTAGATGAGTTATTCCACACATTGTTGTACATAAAATTGTTTACATTAATATCCAAGGTCTGTGGTCAGAACATCCTATTAACTCCTTTAAATTATTGTAACAATCCTCATTACATTATAATAAAGTAATATTGTGGTATTTCCTTTGAAATACCCCACTATTCTGGGACAGAAGATCTACATCATACAAAGCACCCTGTTGCTGTATGCTGAGGCTGAGGGCCCAAACTAAAGATTTGGGGTTAGGTTCTGAGGCGCAGGGGTCCTGATGGGTCCACTGTTACTGTTTGAACTGCTGCACCCAAGGGGCGCGTGCACCCCCCCCACCACCAAAAAAAGAAAAAACAGCTGTTGAAATCAGAAGCAGGGACAGAGATACTTTTGACTAGTGTTCACCAAACGGCCTCTTTCGTGACTCACAGCAGATCAAATTCCTCTCTTTTTGAGACTGCCTATCGGGCACAATCAGCGGTAGCAGTTACATAGCGACATGCCTTTGAGCCCGGGAATACCCAGCATGCATCTCTCAGCCCCCCTCCCAGTGACTCAGTCCAGGAAGTTAGGAGAAGCGAGGTGGGATCGGATCTCCCTTTGTTTTAGGGGTGACTCAGCACTGAGGCCGGCATAGAGGCAAGAGTGTGACTCACTCAGGAGCCTCTATGGTCCCCTGGAAACAAGAGGAGATAGTGTTTGCTGGAAACATCACTGCTGATAGTGTGGCCAACAGCTCTCTGTGGTGCCTGCTGTGGAGAGGGTATGCAGGGAGGGGCCTGACTGTGCTACAGTACACAATCTTATGAGCAGATTAACATGAGTAAATACATCTGTAAAGAGAAGAGAGTGGAAGAGAATAAAATAGTAAGAAAAGGGGAAAGGAAGCTTGGGGGTGGGGGGTTTGGGGGTAGATGATCCAGAGCCATAACGGCAGGCTGAAACAGTCCAACATCACTACCCCAGGGAGACTAAGGGAGGCTTGCTTTCATGTTATAAAACAGAAAAAAATTCAAGAGCCTTCGTGAGAGCTTTGAATGAAACAACATATCATGCCATTTATGCAATAAATTAGTCACTCACAGATGTGTCATTTTTGGCTATACAAAAAAAGTAAACACCTGCTGCACTATAACATAAGATGTAAATTCTGTAAAGTCTTTTTACCAATTTCTTTTTTATTAAACATACACTGCAGATACTCTACTGTTACTCACATTCTCATCTCCCCCCAAAAAATAAAACTAAATAAAGGCTTATATTTAAAATATTAATATAAATCAATTGCCTTATGAGGGAAGTTGTGTGATGCTGAAAGTACACTATAAAATGTGTATTTTGAATTTACATAAACGCTCTGCCACTACATTGCATCATCACTCTTTAAGGGATATTGTTATTATTTGTTCTTATTTGTTGTATTTTATATTCCTCTTCTCAGTTGTACTTGCTTTGGCAAAGCAAGTCTGTACCTGTCTTGCCAGTAATCCTAGCTGAATTGAAATTGGGCTGAACAGAACCAAAAAAAGAGAGAGGGAGATAAAAGAAAAAGATGAGAGAAAAGGAAATAAAAAACCAGCTGAGTTTTCTTCAGCTTCTCTCTTTTTTGCCCGGTCTGGGTGGAAGATGAAAGGGGGATTGCCAAGTATGTGCAAACGCGCCACACAAAAACAGCAACTGCTTCTGCAGGACTTAATTGTTTCAAATAAAACAAGGCGTACGTTGGTTTGACCCACATAAACCAGATCTTTAACTCAAAGAAGGAAAACAAGAAAAGCGCACAGTGAATTATGTAAACGACCGTTCTTAGTATGCTTGAGTTGCAAACAAATTTGTCTGGATAACATATGATATAATACTTAGCTGATTTCAGCAGTATAATGTGGCTTGTTGCGCAGTGCTGTTAGAAGTTATGTTAAACAACAGTTGATTTTATGAGGACAATACTCGTGTTTTGAATGAACAGATTTCAGAACAGATGTTAAAAACCAGCTGGTTCAAGTATATTGTACCTGCCTGGGATTAATTTACTGGACTTCTGAACAATTCTGAAAAGCATTCTTTTAAAAAATATGATGTAAAAAATGTGTCTAAGTTTGTTTGGTGCAGCTTGCAAAATTTTATGAACCATGATGCCTCACTCGAATGAAGCCCAAATGTGTGTGTGTGTGTGTGTGTGTGTGTGTGTGTGTGTGTGTGTGTGTGTGTGTGTGTGTGTGTGTGTGTGTGTGAGCTTGAGAGATTGAATTGAGAAAGAGAGAGAGAGAGAGATGGTGTATTTGTGGCCCAATATGTCTCTTCCTGCCTTCATTTGAGAGAGGGAGTAGGCTGACCAAAGTTGTAACATTTACTGTATATTATTCGTGTTCCCCTTATTCCTCAAATGTTTGATTTTTAGTTTGTTTAAATTTATGGATTCTGTGTATATGTGGTTTGGGGGGGTTATTATCATCTACAGAGTTCCTGTTTAGTAACAGTAAATGTTCTTTTGAAGAGACAAATGCACATTTGTATTGAATGTATGTTTGTGTGTGTGTGTGTGTGTGTGTGTGTGTGTGTGTGTGTGTGTGTTAGGGCCTGTTTACATCTGTCTGTACAGGGACCTTTCCAGTGGAGCTGGGGAGACGGGAGTCGCAGAGACGGCTTGGAGACCCCTTGGAGACCCCTGACCCAAAAATGTTGTCTTTGATAAAAATCTTGTCAGCTGTGACAATGCCTGACTTCTAAACCCTTGGCAGTCAAGCGGCCTTTGATCATTTTGAAAAGATACGACCAAGCTGCTTTGTCAGTGAGCCCATTGCCTTCTGTGATGACTGTGCTTGCATATGTGTGTCTGTGTGTGTGCGTGCGTGCGCATGGATGGATTACTGAACGGGCCTACCGGGCACAGGCCCAGGGACCCCAAAGGTCAGGGGGCCCCTTAGCCAGAGCCTCCACGTGAAGTCCTTGTGTTGACACCATGAATGAGCCCCTTCAACATCATAGGCCAGCAGCCATACCACCATGCAATCTGCTCCTGCTGAATTGCTGAAGCTAAGCAGGTGTGGGCTTGGTTAGTACTTGGATGGAAGACCTCCTGGGAAAATGAAGTTGCTGCTGGAAGTGGTGTTGGTGGACCAGTAGGGGGCAATCTTCCCTCTGGTCAAATAAATCCCAATGGCCCAGTGCAGTGATGGGGACACTGCGCTGTAGGAGATGCCGTCTTTCGGATGAGACGTTAAACCGAGGTCCTGACTCACTGTGGTCATTAAAGATCCCATGACACTTATCGCAAAGAGTAGGGGTTTCCCCGGTGTCCTGGCTAAATTCCCAACCTGGCTCTTTCAATCTGCCACCTAATCTTCCCCCAGTTTAATTGGCTAATAATCCTTCTCTCCCTCTTCCACCTCAGCTGATGTGTGGTGAGCATTCTGGCGCAAAATGGCTGCCGCTGCATCACCCAGGTGGGTGCTACACATTGGTGGTGGTAGAGGTGAGTTTCCCCCCTCGTCACTGTAAGCGCTTTATAGTGTTGTGAAAGGCGCTCTATAAATGCAAGGTATTATTATTATTATTATAGGGAGAAATACAAAAAGCAGGTGCAACACAACTCCACACAGAGACTCTGGCTAAGGAGCCCCACTAGAGGTGGCCATGGAAAAATGGCCAAGGAGCTAAAAGAAATTGTGGAAATTATCAAGTTGGGGTGCATGAATAGGCCCCATAATGTGTTTTTTTCTGTTCTGAATAGGGCCCCCAATCATAATGGGCCTCCAGACAAGTCTGCAACTGCGTGGTCACTCATTGTTGACCATACAGTTGATTACAGTGAGGTCAGTGAGGGCCATCAGAGGTGCAGCAGTTGTCATGCAGCAGTAGAAATTAGTCACTCATGCATACCAAAAAATTTGCTTCGCTTACAAATTTTTGTTGACCCTCTCTTGCACACAAGTGTAAAGACATTTTTCCACATTGAAGTTTAAGTAGGCTATCTCAAAGAAGAATATCTCATAGCATTACTACCATTTGGAGCTTATGGCCTAATTCATCTGGATTCGGAGATGTGATTGACAGGGTTGCAGAGAAAAGCAAACCCCTACGTAGTTTTCTAGCCTACATTAAGATAAAACACTGTTTTATTGTTATTAACTGCGACTGTGTAGTGCTCTCTTCATCTTTGCATTTCACACTAAAATGTTTTTTTAAATCATTAGGTGATTCATGTTTTTGTAGTGTATGGGAAATAGGAAAATTACATGTTGAATATTTGCAACAGACATTATGTCAACGATGGTTGCTGTTGCATTTGGAAATTGGGCCGGTGAATTGTCGTAAATGCCGGGCCATTTTTCGATCCCTGTCCATCACTGCGTTCTATGAATTCTGGATTAGCCTACCGTGATTGAGAGAGGTGTTTTGTTGGCTTAACTGTATAGTGCATGCACTGCAAATTATGTTATTATGCAGATTAACCTATTCCTTGGAGCATATGGCAGTGAGGTCCAAATGGCTTGTTGTAGTAACTTCGGCTACGGTTACACTATTTTGATATTGCCAGGCGGAAGTGCAGTAGGCTACTCGCATCAGTGCACAGTGCTGCACACCTTGTGCGGGCCCTACCTCGATTAGGCTACACTATCTGAACAAAATGAAAAGAAGCACGACGTTACCTCACAAACACCGGATGCCATTTTCCAGGAGTGTTTCATGTTAATATTTAAATATTGCGTGGGATCTGGTGACCAGATCGCCAGTTCAGATTTTATGATCGCTGGAATTCCAATTCCAGAAGTTTCATCAAGTGACTAGTGTAACCGTAACCTTGGTGAATACTTTTGGTGTCTGAAAGCGATGTTATTGCAAATGTATGCGTTGGTCGAGGCTGCCACCTGGGGGGGGCCTTTAGGCATCTGTGCCCAGGGGCCCGTTGTCTCATAATCTGTGTATGAACGTGGGCCTGCAAGCTTGTTTGTCTAGAGTACAAAAATGCATTTGAAAGTTCAACACAAAACAGATAACCCATAATATACACAAGGGTTTGTACGATTCATCTTGAGTTCGAAAATATTCTAAATATGTATGAAGCCACGGAGTGTGCCTTTTTTAGATAAAAAAATGGTCAAAACAACATACGTATATATACTGTATATATATATATATATATATATATATATATATATATATATATATATATATATTTGGCAAACTGTTAGAGCTGGTATTAGCTAAAAAAATAAAAGTAGACACCCTCATGGGGTCAGGGGAGCGTAAAACAGTAATATATTAAAGCTTTTACACTATTCCCCTGCTTATATCTGAGCAAGGGATGATGGGTAACCACTGCAGCATGGGCCATTTGTGTTACTACTCTCACATTGGAAATTAATTAGCTATGGGAGTAACTTTAGATAAAAACAATGAGACTGGAATGAAGGAGGAAAAATACACTTCAGAACAAAGGCAGTGCTCTATATGCCTCTAAAAGAACTCCCCTCCAATCCTGTTAATCCTGCTAATCCTGTGGCCTTGCACCATTCCCCATGATGCATAATTCCCATTTGGAAAAACAAATGCCCACAAATATTCCTTCTATATATTCTCATCTCTTGTACATATCTGTTCTGGTATGTTCTGTAGGTATATCATTGCATTTTCAACTTGACTGTTCACTTTTCTGCGCTGTTCTATTGCTATAGACAATGGGCCTCATTCATGAAAATATGTGCATACATTTGTGTACAAACCCCAATTCCAAAAAAGTTGGGACAGTATGTAAAATACACATAAAAGCAGAAAGCAGCGATTTGTAAATTATCTTTTACATATATTTAATTGAAAACAGTACAAAGAAAAGATATTTAATGTTTTACTTTATAAACTTGTTTAAATAAACTGATTTTTGTAAATATACGCTAATTCCGAATTTGTTGCCTGCAACACGTTCCAAAAAGGTTAGGACAGGGGCCAAAAAACAGACTGGGAAGTTCAAAAAACACCTGTCTGGAAAATTCCACAGGTAAACAGGTGATGCTATCATGACTGGGTATAAAATTATATCAAAAGACTCTTGATATCTTATTTTCAGGTACTTTTACAAGCGATACTATAACCTCTCTACATTTGAATGAATCTCTATGGGAATTGGGGGGTGGGACTAGATTAAGCTGTAAATTGCACGGGAATAGTATGGAACCCATGGTTGGCTAAATGGCTGTAAGTCATTAAGGGTCTGCTGTATCAAACGAGCCTCAAACCATCACTCTGCTGCCAGATATGCAGTAGATATGGATGGATCCTTTAAGGGTTGTTATTCCTGACTCATTTTCCTATTGAACTCTATGGAAAAAGAAATCAGGAGAAACAACCCTTCAAGTGATCCATCCATATCTACTGCATATGCGGCAGCAGAGTGATGGTTTGAGGCTCGTTTGATACTGCAGACCCTTGATGACTATGAGCGAAAGTAGAGCTGCTTCACTGCTGCTTTTACATTGGCTCCTCTAGAAGCATAGCAACTAGTTGCACTGTGTTGACCAATCACAGGGCAGGACAAAATTTAGCTCTGTTGTTCAATGGACAAAAAAATATTTGGTTACTTCTGCCTTGATCCTGGGAGACGGGAGCAGAGGCGTATTGTCATGGACAGTGAGATATTCTCCAGCCAGGTTCCTCCCAATATTTCTTCCCTCTGGGGAGTTTTTTCCCACCATTGCTTGAGTGTTTTTCATCGCAATGGGAGTTTTTATATTGTTTGCTTATTTGGGGGTTCAGGCCTGGTTTTTACCCAATTTCCCTTAAAGAGATACTGCAGAGCCTTTTCTAAGGCCTTTTTTACCGCTTCAATTTGAACTGGAACTCATGTGGTCATATGACGATGATGCCACGTAGTCATATTATGAATATTCATACGGTCAAGGAGTGAAAGGGTGCGTCGATATAAGTCGTAATATTAACGTTAGCAGTAATACTGTGATGCTCTCACTCCCGTCCCTTTGTGTCCCGTGTTTTACCTGTTTCCTCTCGTATTGTGTTTGTTTGTATTCCTGATTGTTTCCCCCATGCTGCAGGCTGGGCGTGGTTTTCCCTTTCGTATCACTCTGTTCCACTGCTCTGTGTCCATCTATCCCTTTCCTTCTCTCCGCATGCATTCTGCACTCTCTGCTCCGTTAATCACTCACGCATACATTTGCACGCTGCAATTAATTGATACCTATTAACTCTTGTATTTAGTCACCCGGCGTTCTTTGTCCTGTGCCAGTTTGTTAAGTCTCTTTGTAGTAATACCCTGGTCTTGTCTCGTTTTGATACTCTGTATCTAGTCCTGTCCTGCCTGCTAGAATCTCTAGTTTGAATCGGCGTTAACTCGCTATTTCCAGTCTTGTCCAGCTTTAATTAGCTCTCGCCAGGAACAGCGTCATCACGCTGTTCATTCTGTCCTGCCTCACTGTTACTAACTCTGTTCTACTTCCAAGTCTACCAGCCTGCAGCTGTTTGTGCAATCTGCCTGTGCTCCAGTTCTGCCCACCTACAGCTATGTGAGCATCCTGCCTGTGCTCCAGTCCGGCAAGCCTGCTGCTGTGCGTGCATCCTGCCTGTGCTCCAGTTCTGCAAGCCTGCTGCTGTTTGAGCACCCAGCCGGTGCTTCCGCTCTGCTATCCTGCAGCTGTTCGTGCCCACACCATTCTGCCCGGTCTCCCGCTCCCCGCTCCCCCTCTGCTCAACCAGCCCGGATTCCTGCCACTATCCAGTCCCTGGCCTCACCCGCTCCCGCTGATCCCCTGCAATCCATATCTGGTTTCTGTCTTGTCTGTCTCTCTCCCTATGCTTCAGGAGGAAGTCTTGTCGAAGCAATAAATTATTGGAGTTATTGGAATTCCTTGTGTGTCGAGTCGTGCATTTGGGTCCAGTTCATACTCTGAACTTTAACAAATACAAAGCAATTCGCATTTGAACTTGAACTGGCTAGTTAGCAGTACAAGGGTCTCAGTCTCAAAGAGGAAAAAAAAAATGTTGGTCTCTGCTTTTATACCACGTGCCCTGCCGAGACCACCCTAGGATCACCTCAACTCCACCCATTTTTATGTTAAGGATCTTGTGACGTCACAAACCCCCAGAAACCAGCGTATTGGTAAGCCTACACAGAAACTCAGAAAACATCCATTTTGACTAAATATGAGATTTTCTGACAAAAACACTTGTGTATGATCATAATCTAACCCAAAACATCGGTTTTCAACGGGAAAAGTCGGTTTTTGACTGCAGTATCACTAAGTTTCTCTGTACAGCGTCTTTGCGGCAGTTCTCTGTAAAAAGCGTTATGCAAATAAAATTGAATTGAATTGAATTCAGAGACAATATCATGGATACTCAGAGTCGCGTGTCGGCAGTGGGAAACTCAGAGGTGTGTATACGGCAGCTTATACGTGTGATATCACGGCATACGTTTTGACAAATGTCTTGATGCGTCTTGTTTAAGCATGTCTATTTTTTATATCTGCATATAGAGTGCCTGATCCAGTTTTGCACTTGGCAGACCACCAAGAGAAATTGTTATGTTTTTTTTTTCCACACACACACACACACACACACACACACACACACACACACACACGCACACACAAGTACACACACACACACACACACACACACACACAGACACACACACACACACACACACACACACACACACACACACACACACACACACACATACATACAGACTGGCAAACTCAAACTGGCAATGAATGCAGTAATCAGTGCAGAACATGCCAACAGCTGAAGTTTGCCACATTACATTGAGGATTACGTCATGTTACATGAACTGTGGGTAAAGGACAGAAAAAAAAATATTATATTTATTCAGGAGTTTATCTCTTATTATATGCCTCATTGGCTATATCTCTTCCCAAGCACAGCTCTGTACCACAGAAAGTCAACAGGACCAATGTTTTTGTAATGGTGGCGTGACGTGTGAGGTAGGAGGAGCCAAACGCAGCAAGGGGATTCATTAAGCCCTAAGGCCACTAAGGCGGGAAACCCCGCAGTTAAGGGAGGGATACAACAACGAACAAGCCTACCGACGCTACTAACCGGCTCACTGTCACACGCCAATAAGTAGAAGCGCAAGGACAGGTTTCTCAGTAGCCAGAAATAATACACGCCCTGTCTCGGTAACGAGACGCATAAGAACGGGCGAGTAGCGTAATGGCAAAAATAAAACACAGTCAACAAACAGTGCAAAATAATACGATAGTATATGAGGAGACGAAAGGAACAGAGATCTAACTTTCCAAGGCTACTCTCAGACTCGCAGTCACACACAAACATGTCCACAACATCGCCCAATCTTCCCTATAGGAAGACGTACCGAAAGACGAAACAGAACTACAGTTCCGAACAAAATCGTCAAACTCCATGTACGGAGACAGGTACCAAAAGGAACGAACAGGACAGGCTGCACCGTTACCGGCAGTTACCGGCTAAAAGACCAAAGCGAGATTAGTAGAAAATAAATGCCCTACCTCTCATAAAGAGGAATGTAATGAGGCGAACAGGAACAGAGATTTAACGTTCCAAGGCTACTTTCAGAGACTCGTAATCAAACGCAAACATGTCAACAAAATCGCCCAAGCTCCATATGAGGAGAGACATACCCAGAGAACGAACAGAACAACAGTTCCGAACAAAATTGTCCCACAAGTAAAAAGGACGAAACCGGACAGCTGCACCGGACATTACCGGCTAAAAGACTAACACGAGTTTGATAAAAAATAAACGCTGTGCCTCTTGGTAAAGAGGAATGTAACGAGGCGAAGGAACAGGGATAACGTTCCATGGTGAGTTTCATAGGCTCGCAGTCACATGCAGAAAACATAAAGGGGTAAACGCCCAATCTCCCAGGAGAGAGAAACATTTTACAGGCAAGCCGACGGAGCACCGTCGTCCCATAACTTTACTATCAAACATGACTAACGCAAGCTTAATTGAAAACACACGCCCTAGCCTCTCAGTAAAGGAATATGTAACGAGGTGAAGGAACAGAGAGCTAACGTTCCAAGGCTACTTTCAGAAACGCGCAGTCACACACAAACATGTACACAACATCGCCCAAGCTCCATATAAGGAGAGACACACCCGGAGAACGAACAGAACAACAGTTCCAAACAAAATCGTCCCACAAGTAAAACGGACGAAACCGGACAGCTGCACTGGACATTACCAGCTAAAAGACTAACACGAGTTTGATAGAAAATAAACGCCGTGCCTCTTGGTAAAGAGGAATGTAACGAGGCGAAGGAAAAGGGATAACGTTCCATGGCTAGTTTCATAGGCTCGCAGTCACATGCAGAAAACATAAAGGGGTAAACGCCCGATCTCCCAGGAGAGAGAAACATTTTACAGGCGAGCCGACGGAGCACCATCGTCCCATAACTTTACTATCAAACATGACTAACGCAAGCTTAATTGAAAACACACGCTCTAGCCTCTCAGTAAAGGAATATATAACGAGGCGAAGGAACAGAGAGCTTACGTTCCAAGGCTACTTTCAGAAATGCGCAGTCACACACAAACATGTCCACAACATCGCCCAAGCTCCATATAAGGAGAGACACTCCCGGAGAACGAACAGAACAACAGTTCCGAACAAAATCGTACTGCAGGTAAAAAGGACGAACAGGACAGCTGTACCAAAAGACCAACGCAAACTTAATAGAAAATATGCCTCTCAATATAATAAAGAAAACCCTGACTCAAAACAAATGGGAACATAGTCCACGAGAAGGAGACAAAACAGGGAACAAATGTACCGAAGCTACTAACCGGCTCACTGTAACACGGAAATGAGTAGAAGCTCAAACACCTGGTTTCTCAGTAAGAAAACCAAACAAAGGCGAATGGAACAAAGAACTGCTACCCTATACTTCTACGAGCTAAGTAACTAAGTAGAAGCGTGAACGCCCGATCTCCCAGGAGAGAGAAACATTTTACAGGCGAAATAGAGCAGAGATCTGCGGTCCCATACTTCTACGAGATAAGTAACCAAAGAGCCAGCAAGAACAAAGCCCTGCCTCAGCAACGAGACGTTAAAACAGGCGAGTAGCACAAAAGGTACAAATAACACACACCAGACAATGCAAATAACGCAAATAATACAAAACAAACAAACAATCAATATCGAAGCCCCGAGCGAAGGAAACGGAAGGCTTATATAGCTCTAAGGTGACCACGCACGGGTGTGGATGCAGACAGAAGCTCCGCAATCAAAGCAGGGCGGAGCAAGCATCCACCAAAAGGGCAGCGCATTCGCGTGGCCACCGAGGAAAATGACCGCATGGGGAAAAAGGGTAGAAACCCATGACAGTTTTCTGCATCTTTCCAAAAAGCGGAGATGCTATTTATTAGTTGCAGATGCACAGTAACAGATGCTAAGCACTGTTTTTAGTTTTAATTCTTGGATTTATCTCTTCACTTCTTGCCACCATGAACTCCATGAATGGACTGTCCAGACATTAGGATGAAGGCTCTATCGAGATTTGTGAGGGTTTTTGAATGTGTCACATATTAAGGATCACTCCTATAAAGAGGCCATTAAGGAGGGCAGATGTTTTTTTTATTGTTTTTTTTGTTGTTGTTTGATTTTTGGCAAAGCAGCGGAAACATCTGCTGCCGGAAACCGTAAATTAGGCAACTGTACAGTTCCCGGGTCACGCCCCATGTGGGACACATGCCACAGAGAAAATAGATTTTACAGCATCTGAGTGTCGTCCCCAAAAGTAAGACTGCTGGCTTCCTTCTTTGCCCTGTAATGAAGCCTCATTTTTCAGCTCAGCCTGAATACCATGGTTTCTTAACCTTGTTGCATAATATACTCACAGGCCTCTTTGTTATTATCACTGTTGTTGCTATTGTTGTTATTTCTCTGAAGAACTATACTATTTTAAGCACACTACTTGAAAAGCACTATGTAAATAAAGAATAGTAGCATTAGTAGAAGTAACAGTATTATTTATCGCAACAAAAAAACTTTTTCAACGTACAAAAATCCAAGTCACTCACACATACAAATCATTGTCTATAATAAAGCTAGCAAAATCTAGGCCTGACATTAAAAGTATTGATATCAAAACGAGGCCAGGTTACAACATACAATATTGGCTATCTTTACTCACACAAATTAAACAAGCTCTATTCCAAAGTAATGCTACCCAATGTTTCCTAAATCATTTCATGTAACGTGGCCATGTGTTTTCATGTTAAAGGTGCACTATGCAGGATTTTTAGCCTTGCTGTGCTGTGTTTACAACATGCCCCGCCAAGCCATAACTTGGCGGATGGCATACCTGCCATCCCAATCAAAAAACCGGGTCCACTCCCCTCCGTTGAGGCAGAGATTGTATAGTATAGGCAAGAAACGTGAAAAATGATGTGAAGATAAAATTAAAATAACATTTTTAGCAACATGCATTGTTCTATATGGATGGTAACAGTAATTGGGCAGTGTTATACTTTTGAAATCATTTTGAGGTCCTCAGCTCCCCAACATCGACCCCTACTTCATAATGTACGGATTCATATACTGTAGGCTACGTCGATTTGTATCTGGGTCATTGTTACTTCGAATGCAGTTGTAATTGGGGATTCTATTTTTGTAATGTAAATGTTCAACATCAAGCTTGCGATCATTAAAAAACAGTCAGAAGCTGAAATCATTCATATGGGCAGAAATTACACCAGGTTGAGAAAATCAGAAGTTTTAAAGAACCATTTTATTTCATTTTAGGCCTACAACAACTATATCAAACCCATTTGCAAGCTTATGATCTCAGGACCACTTTCTGTTGTAAACCGTGGCAGTGAGAAATTCAGCTGGTTCAGTGCCCTAAATGTCTGGCTGAAAAAATGGTGTGCTTTTTCAGCGTTTGGCAAACGGTATTATGAACATTAATTTAGAATTGGGATGTAAAGACTGAATCATATGTGGAATAAGTAGCCTAACATTAGGAGACCATATCTTGTCTATCATAGCTAGCTAATACCATCGTGAGTAAATAATTTTTCATGAAGATATTTGTATAAAACATTATTTATTTTCTGAAATACAATGTAATATTACATCTTTATATTAATTTGATTTAAAAGGTACCCAATTTCAGCGACCTAGTTATCTAATGTAGCTTGTTGCATAGCTATAGGAAACGTAGCCTACTTGCATGTCCAACAGAAAACACTAACTCTGTGTCACTTTTCATTCCCTTGTTAAACTTCAGCAGTCGCCATTGAGGAAAAAAAAATCCTAGGTTGACTCCGTTTCTTGAACATTCCCTGCAGGCTTGGTGCTTCTCTGTACCTCCTCTTCTTCACCTCCACCATTGCAGTAGCTAGCTGGCAATGGCAACAAAGGCCGGATCCCACACCACAGGCCCTGTAGCCACACCCACCCCTCCCCACACAGAAAAGAGTGCCTCGCCCAGAAACGTCCCGAACACATCTTAGAATAATAAATACAGGCAGAGGAGCAAGGTTTCGGCAATTTTTTTCAACAGAGATTGCTATTGCATCATAGATCTGACTGAGCATGGTTATTTTATAATTTTTTGCATAGTGCACCTTTAACATCTGAAGAGAATGTGGTCATTCAAACTTAAACCCTGTCCACAGTGGCCCCCTAGTGGTAGTTGTATCCATCCCAATTACAGCATTCATGTTTGTCTGCAATTATAAACTAAAGCTTTAAGAAAACCCCAAATATTTTGACGCAGGTTTGTTTGAAAGGGTCACTGCTTGCAAAAACCTCAGCCTCTCTAGTTGCACTGCAGGGCAATACAATTTCAGGGTGCTATTAATAGCCCAAAGCGCTTATGACCCTTGTGTTGCCACAGCCACAGACTATAAACTGCATAAAATGCACAGTTTGTACACAATAAGAAAATCATGTTCAGATATAGACGCAATAATATATTTTAAAAATGTTGTATAAATAAGCATTCAACGTTTTCCCTTGCTTACTGTACTATCTACAGTACCCGATGTACTTTCGGTGTAGGAGACACCTAATTCCTTTCTACAAAATCTCTTATATATGTTTATGACACCAAATACCCTACCTGGTTATGAAGCTACAACTGCATTCTGATTAAACCTGAAGAGTTTATCTTGTTACATTTCGCCAAAGTCCCTGTAGGAGGGGAGTCAAAGTGGGACTCAGGCCATTTGCTCCCAAGAATGTCCCCATCTGGAAAAGACTGTGATAAAGGGAAATTGGACTATTTTGTCATGGTTGTATACGTGTGTTCCAGGGGCTTTAAGGGTGGAGAGGTCATCAAGCCCCTGGCCAAACTATGGGAAAGGAATGTCCTACCGGACCATTTGTGACCTCTCCCGTAACCCCACACCTGGTCACTTCCTATGGGAAAGACTCCAGACAATACCACACTCTGTCATTACACCCTTTACTTCTCTCCTGGGTCAAGACTCTAAAACTTTGGTTGAGATAGTCAACAGACCCGGTAAAAACTTACAAACATTGCACATGTGATCCTTATATTGTTACATTATGTCTTATGTAGTAGTAACTTGAATTGCATGTAAAATGGTTTATCAGGAGGGAATTTTCATGACAACTGCAACATAATAAGACATAATCTGTTTGATATGGATGTAATCCGGTAAAATCAAGGAATCGAATGAGATACATTTCATACCAAATGTAGTTTAATAAAGCATAGTTTCAACAACTCAGGGAAAAACTATAACAGTGGAATATCCTCTCTGGTAATCATCTCCTTTTCCCCTCTCCCTACTCAACAACCCCCAAAGGTGGGGGTCTAAATTCCAGATTTGACCACCCCTCCAGGTTAATTTATGGCACTGCTGCCTGGTTCAAACGCGTGATTTGGCATAAAAGAAAGGGAGACAAGCCTATCTGGGAAGATTGTAACCGACTTCCCACACCGTGCATATTCTGTGTCTGTGTGTAGCTGAAACAGGCTGGGTAAGATATTTACTCTATATTTCTTAATTTCTGTATTCTGTAATTGACTGATGAATTCTAAGTTAATGACCTACCTCCCTGTTAATAAATTCTTCTTATTTGTAACTTGCGTGATCTCCATGACTCTAATCCATCTTATACCTTTTTCAGCCTAAATCACGACTGAATACTCAGGGGGACAATTTTGACCAAAAACCAACAGACCAGTGGCTTGGTACTTTAGTGGAGTCCCCAAGTAGGGAAAGGCAGCCAAGTTCTGCCAGTAAAACGGGATTGGTGGTGCATGGTTCTGGTGACAAATTAGGCTTAAGGAGCCCTCTGAATGCACGCTGACCTGGGCTCACAACTATCTATGTAAAATATAATGCATGTATTGTGTTGGCTAGACCCCCAACCTCTGTATTCTCCAACGAACTGAGATTCAGCAATAGTGCTAATCCCGGGAGCATATATTGAGTAATGGTGGCACACAAGGAAGAGTCGAGTGTAACCACTCCGAGCTTCACGCATGATTAAAACCAAATTCTAAATTCTAGTTTCATTTGGAGTCAGATAACTACGAGTAAAACAATAGTAACTGCTAAGCTTACTTTTTGTGATCATACATATATTCGGTGTTGTTCAGCACCTTTGTGAATGTTCTAATACTCCCATTAGAATATTGACATTTGGACAACAGATCGGATATATCCTTGATGACAACATGGCCTCGTTTGTATAACAGGAATCTCACTGATCCGTTTCAGGCCAGTCTTAAGTGGGATATGAAGCAGCACAATTCATATCTGACTTGTGGCGACGGACCCAGTATATTCTTAAATGTAATTGTGCTTTGTTCATATGAATGGAGAATAAATAAATAACATCTCTTGTTTGCGTCACCTCAGACAAGGAAAAACACGCCTAAACCTTCCCCTCCAGCTATTCCCTCATTGGTCTAGCTGTGCGGGTTCTACATCCCGTACAGTTGTCATTTCCACAGCGACCACCGCACTTACGGCTGTAATACATTGCTGTTGTTATGTAAAAACACACATACTTGTTTTTTTTACGTATTTAAAAACTTTAGGCTACATATTTTATGCGTATTATGTATATTCTATATGTGATGATTCTGACATAAATGTCAATTCAAACTTTAAACCATGGATGTGCAGTGAATCTTTTTTTTGATATTGACACTCAAATAAGACTAGTAGAAACTACAGTGGGGTGCAAAAATTTGGGCACCCCTTGTCAAAATGCCTTTTACAATTAATATCTAAGTGAACAGAATCTAACCTGACCTCTAAATGGTACAAAGTTAAACATGACACATTTCTTCAAATTTTAAAGCAAGATTACTTTTTAAATAATTTAAAAAATAAATAAATAAATGACAATTCTTTACAGTTTCAAAATAATAAAAAAGGAAAAAGGCCATGTGCCAAAGTTTGGGAACCCTTTTGGATTATTTTTTGTTACTTTTGTCATGGTTTATGACCCTTTTTCCCTTGCGGTTGTGTTCCTCGGTCGCCACACGTGGGCGCGGCTCTGTTAGTGTTTTGCCTCAATCTCGGCTTTTCGCAGAGAAGTCTCGTCAGCGTTCACAGGTGTGCGTGTTTGCCGGTGAGCTATATAAGCCTTCCGTTTCTTTCATTCGGGGCTTCGATATTGATTGTTTGTTGATTTGTATTGTGGTGTATTGTCTGGCATTATTTGTGCTGTTTTGTGTGCGGTATTATGTTGCCCTTTTAATGTTTAGCCAGTATTATTAGGTCTAGGTTTTTAAGGAGACCGTTTTGCTCCGTTGTGCTTTATTTGAGTTTTGCGGGACTTGCCTTTGTGCTTTGAGCTTTAAGGTTGAATTATTTTTTTGTGTGCTCGTTTCTGTCACTGCTTTCTGGTCTTTCCTTTTTGTCTGTTGCCTAGATCTTTTGTCCTTTTCTGTCTCTTTCTCCTCTCTCTGTCTGCTGTCTTCCGTGAAAGTGAGAGGAGTCTTTGTTTGATTGTGTGTATCTGTATAGTAGTTTCTTACTAAGAGACAGGGCGTTTTTATCATACTGACTTTAGGGCTTTATTTATTCTTAGAGGCAGGGCGTGTATTTTCGATTAAGCTTGCGTTAGTCTGTTAGCCGGTAATTCCGGTGCAGCTGTCCTGTTTCGTCCTTTTTACTTGTGGGACGATTTTGTTCGGAACTGTAGTTCTGTTCGTTCTCCGAGTATGTCTCTCCTCATATGGAGCTTGGGGCGATTTTGTTGACATGTTTGCGTTTGACTGCAAGTCTCTGAAAGTAGCCTTGGAACGTTAGTTCTCTGTTCTTTTCACCTCGTTACTTTTCCCTTTACCGAGAGGCTAGGGCGTTTATTTTCTACTAAGCTTGTGTTAGTCATTTTTGCTAGTAAAGTTATGGGACGACATTGCTCCGTCGGCTTGCCTGTAAAATGTTTCTCTCTCCTGGGAGATCGGGCGTTTACCTCTTTACGTTTTCTGGATTAATGCGGGACTTGCCTATGTGGATGTAGTTATTAGGACTCTTCCCCCCTGGCGTACTTGCCTATGTGGATGTAGTTATCCGGACTCTTCCCCCCTGGCGTACTTGCCTATGTGGATGTAGTTATCTGGACTCTTCCCCCCTGGCGTACCTGCCTATGTGGATGTAGTTATCTGGACTCTTCCCCCCTGGCGTACTTGTCTATGTAGATGTAGTTATTAGGACTCTTCCCCCCTGGCGTACTTGCCTATGTAGATGTAGTTATTAGGACTCATCTCCCTTGGCTCTTTTCTGTTCTTCCTTCCTGGTCTTTGCATGTGACTGCGAGCCTCTGAAAGTAACCATGGAATGTTATCTCTGTTCCTTCGCCTCGTTACATTTTCCTTTACTGAGAGGCTAGGGCGTGTGTTTTCTATTAAGCTTGCGTTAGTCATTTTTGATAGTAAAGTTATGGGACGACGGTGCTCCGTCGGCTCGCCTGTAAAATGTTTCTCTCTCCTGGGAGATCGGGCGTTTACCCCTTTATGTTCTCTGCATGTGACTGCGAACCTATGAAAGTAGCCATGGAATGTTATATCTGTTCCTTCGCCTCCTCGTTACATTCCTCTTTACCAAGAGGCAGGGCGTTTATTTTCTATCAAACTCACGTTAGTCTTTTAGCCGGTAATTCCGGTGCAGCTGTTCTGTTTCGTCCTTTTTAGTTGCCGGACGATTTTGTTCGTAACTGTAGTTCTGTTCATTCTCCAGGTATGTCTCTCCTCATATGGAGCTTGGGCGTTTATTATTGACAGGTTTGCGTTTGACTGCGAGTCTCTGAGAGTAGCCTTGGAATGTTAGATCTCCGTTCCTTTCGCCTCTCGCCTCCTCGTATACTAATTCGTATTAGTTTGCAGTGTTCGGTACGTTTGGTGTGTGTTATTTGTGCCATTATGCTACTCGCCTGTTCTTAAGCGTCTCGTTACCGAGACAGGGCGTTTATTATTTCTGGCTCTTTCTTTAGTCACTTTGCTCGTAGAAGTATGGGAGACCAGTGCTTTGTTCCATTAGCCTTGTTTGGTTTTCTTACTGAGAAACCTGGTGTTTGCGCTTCTACTCATTGGTGTGTGACAGTGAGCCGGTTAGTAGCCTTGGTATGTGTTTCCCTGTCTTGTCTCCTTCCCTTAACTACGGGGTTTCCCGTTCTAGTGGCCTAGTGCTTAATGAATCCCCCTTGCTGCGTTTGGCCCCTCCTACCTCACACGTCACGCCACCATTACAACTTTTTAAAATGATGATTACTAAGGCCCCGGCCCAGGTGATTCACTCGTTAAGGCTTCAATGGGTCAGGTGAAGATAATTCCAGGGCTGAACACGTTCTAAAGTCTTCTAAAGTCGTATAAAGCATCCGACTGCGTTGGCTGTTCTGTCTGGTGTTAACAACTATGCGTTCCTCTAAACAGTTGACCAAGGATGTCAGAATCAAGATAGTTCACTTCCTCCAACAAGGAGAAGGCTAACAAAAAAAAACTCAACGTTTCAAACTACCAATTTCCACTGTCAGAAACATCAGAAAATGGAAGATAAACGGAACAGTTGAAGCATTAGTTGAAGCCAAGGCAAGATCTGGAAGACCAAGAACAATTTCAGATAGAATGGCCCGAGACCTGGTGAGAAATGCTCAGAAGAACCCAGACATCACTGCAAAACAGCTGCAAAAAGAGTAGCAGACGCAGGGCTAGTTGTTCACAGGACAACAATACAACATGCTTTAAACATACTTTAAGAAGTATGTAAGTAAGTAGCACCAGCGTTTGAAGTATGCAAAAGAAAACCTTGAGAAGCCTGAAGCATTTTGGAACAATGTGCTTTGGACTGACAAAGACAAAATTGAACTTTTTGGCCTCAACCAAAGTAGGTATATTTTGAGAAAAAAGGTGAAGAATTTGTAGAGAAGAACATCTCTCGGATTACAGCAGTTTTACTCTGAACTTTGTTGACATATATATGGGCCATTCTACAGAAGTCGTGCAAATTGAGGGTTGGAGAAAAGTGTAAATTTGTATTCTCTTTGCAAAATTATTTTATAATATATGTGTTACACTTTATCTGAGATACATAAATATACGAGATGTACAGTGAAATCACATGTAATTTTTTCAGAATAAGAATGAATTTACTGACTGCTCCTAAATATGTCACAACCGAAACATGGTGTAAACCCTGCTTTTGAAATAAAATTACATACCCAATTGATAAGTTCAATTCACCCCTTTGAAAATGACATTTAAAAAAGAAAATCTTGACTGCTGTTGAATTTGAATCAATTACCCTGAATTTTTAAATCAAATAAAACATTGGATTAATTAAATTTAGTGAAAACTCCATCCAAATGTTCTCTATAAAATGGACAGATTTGATCACATGAATTTGATAGATTCTTATTTATGAGATTAGATATACCCTCACCAGCACAATATCTTGGATATTTGATTTGATTATTCATATTATTCAAACTTTTAACAAAACAGCAGGTGTTTCGGTTGTGACCACATTGTTGCGGTTGTGACATCTCTTACTGTAACCTGAATTCCAAAGGTGGGACAGTACGTAAAATGCAAATAAAAGCAGAAAGCAGTGATTTGTAAATTCTCTTGTCTATATATTTAAATGAAAACGATATTTAAAAGATATTTAATGTTTTACCTTAGCAACTTCATTGATTTCTGTAAATATACGCTAATTCCGAATTTGATGCCTGCAACACATTACAAAAAAGTTGGGACAGGGGTATAAAAAAGACTGGGAAGGTTGTGGAATGTTCAAAAAACACCTTTTTGGAACATTCCACAGGTAAATAGGTGAATAGGTGACAGGGCATGCTATCATGACTGGGTATAAAAGGAGCATCCACGAAGGCTCTGGCATTTACGAGCAAGGATGGGTTCGCCACTTTGTGAAAAAAATGAGCGAATAGTCCAACAGTTTATGAACAACGTTTCTCAACACACGATTGCAAGGAATTTAGGGATTTCACCATCTACAGTCCATAATATTTGTAAAAGATTCAGAGAATCTGGAGAAAACGGGCAAGGCCTTAAACCAATATTGAATGCTCATGACCTTCGATCCTTCAGACAGCACTACATTAAAAACGGCATGCTTCTGTAATGAATATAACCACATGGGCTCAGGAATACTTCAGAAAACCATTGTCAGTAAACACAATTTGTCGCTGCATCTACAAATGCAAGTTAAGACTCTACTACCCAAAGCGTAAGCCATATATCAACAACATCCAGAAACGCCGCCGACTTCTCTGGGCTCATCTGAGATGGACTAACGCAAAGTGGAAACGTGTGCTGTGGTCTGACGAGTCCACCTTTCAAATTGTTTTTGGAAATAATGGACGTCGTGTTCTCCTGACCAAAGAGGAAAAGGACCATCTCGATTGTTACCAACACAAGGTTCAAAAGCCAGCGTCTGTCATGGTATGGGGGTGTGTTAGTGCCCATGGCATGGGTAACTTGCACATCTGTGAAAGCACCATTAACGCTGAAGGGTACATATGCATCTTGGAGCAACATTTGCTGTGATCTAGACAATCGCTTTTTCAGGGACATCCCTGCTTATTTCAGCAAGACAATGCCAAGCCACATTCTGCACGTGTTACAACAGCATGGCTTCATCGTCAGAGAGTGCGGGTGCTAGAATGGCCTGCCTGCAGTCCAGACCTGTCTCCCATTGAAAACATGTGGCGCATTATGAAACCCAAAATATGACAATGGAGACCTCGGACTGGTGAGTAGCTGAAGTCTCATATTAAGCAAGAATGGGAAACAATTCTGCTTTCAAAACTGCGTGTTGTTAAAAGGACAGGTGATGTAACACAAAGGTAAACATGCCCCTGTCCCAAATTTTTTGGGAGGTGTTGCAGGCATCAAATGTAGAATGAGCTGAATAAAGAATGAAATGTAGAATAACGTTGATTAATTAAAACATTAAATATCTTGTCTTTGTACTGTTTTCAATTGAATACAAAAAGGACTCGCAAATCATTGCTTTCAGTTTTTATTTACATTTTATACACTGTCCCAACTTTTTTATAATTGAGTTTTGTACATGTGCATTGATTGTCTCACTATTTATTGTTTTTAATAAGAATTTACGGACAAGTGTCACCAACCGAAACAGGCCTGTCAAAACAATACCATTTGTTTCGGTAGTGACTGTTTTGGTTGTGACAATTTTGGCTTATTTCGGCCACAAAGCAAAAGATTTAGCAAGCACATGGTTAGCAACCACTTCTCTGTGCAGATGCACCTTCTTTTTAATCAAATATACAGTTATGAAATCAACTTTTTTTCTCTAATATGAAAACTTGGGTGTTTGGGTGTGACGTCTCTTAAAACCACAGACTAATTTTCATACTTTGAAGGACAATTATAGCAAAACGCTAAAACCTAGCTACTCACCATGTGGCCTTGATTCATATGAAGGCTGTCTAATATCCTGGTTAAAAAAAGGGGTGTGTGGCTACAAGCAGGTTCACTGCACAGACTCAAACAGTGTACGTTTCGGTTGTGACGTAAAAATTGGGGACAGCATTTTTTCGATAGGTTTTTTGAATTATAAAATTTATTACAAAATAGATTGCATTATTTTAACTTATATTTAATAAAAATTCACATGCTTTATTGAATGAGACAAGTCAAATAATTGGCAAAAATATTTTGGGTATTATTTTTTAATGCACCAGTTTAAGGGTTGATAGTGGGGACAGCCATCTCCCAATAGGAATGTATACTCCCAAGAGTATAAGTGTTGATTTTGGATAAATGTAACTATTATTACTTGGATTATATTAAAACATAACATGATCTAATGAATTATATAGCATTGAAATATTTTATTTGTCAATTTCTTACTTTTATCAGAGAGGGACAGCAATTTGCATGACTTTTGTAGAATGACCCACATACAAACTCCGCCTCCGCAACTTTTTTTCCCATACACTTACAGTCTCTGTCTAGTCGGAAACGCAGCACTGAACCCACTCGGCTTCTTCAGTCTGATTTGCTTGTTATTCACTGTTTGTTATAACTTATAATAGATGTATGAGTAACTAGTATTTGAATTGTTTGTTTGATTCAAATACTAGTTACTCTTGTATTCTGTAACACAATTTGCTTCTTACTGTTCTTCTTAATTCTTACTGTTCATGATAGCCTATGTAGGCTATCCACAAATTGTCTTCTTGTGTATTTTGAGCGTTAGCTAGAATGGGTCAGTTAATTAGCCCCCATTGTTACGCAATCATTCAGAACATTCAGTTATGGATATTCCAAACACACCCCTACTGTCTTGCTACAATGACAGCTGTCATTTTATCTATTCTGTGTCTTTTAATACCTGCTTTCCATTTGCACTAAAATGCACCTGCAAATACCTTTCTCAAACTTCCTTTTGGGTTTAGTAAATCAATTTGCACATGCTAAAGTATTCTCTAGTATAGTATCTATTCACCTCCCATTATTTTGTGAAATAACATAGGGACACCCATTTTTGCATATTCATTCAGGCTAACCCACAAAAATGAGAAATCTTAGCACACACAATCTTCTTTATACCTCGTTAGTTGATCACCTCGGACGATTTTTTGCGGGTGGTAACAGTTTACACACGTTTTTGTGCACGCAAACCTTTAATAAATCGACCCCAGTATGTGCTTGAGCCAAACATAGGCACAACACAAAAGCAGACACCTTTATGGAGGATCAATTAAATAGCTTATAATTTTATATATTGTACCCACATACCATTTAAAGCAGGGGTCCGCATCTCTGCACCTGGAAAGCTGGAGGGTCTATTGGTTTTGGTTTTCACCATAAAATGTACAACCAGTTTAGACCCAGGAGTCAGGACCAGAGGTGAAAATCCTGGGGACATAAAGTAAAAGTCCTACCATGTGTTTCTTCCACCCATAGACTCAGCCAGTTGATTTAACTAATTTGTTTTACCTCCTCGCTGAAGAATTATGTTAATTAGCAAATCCAGGTGATTGGAGCAAAATACTGGAGAGGACTTTTACTTTCTGTGCCCTGGATTTCCACCTCTGCCCAGGACACATGCGCTTAGATCAATGATGTTCTACAAAAACCTGTAGACCCTGTAGTTGTCCAAGACCTGGGCAACCCTTGATAGTATTACAGTATATTATAACACCCAAATTGGGGATGATAAGAATGGCAATCTTTTCATTTAAAAGTGCTCTTCTCCATTATGCTTCAGTTATATTTAATGCATTCAGAAAAAAACAGACCATAAATGCTTTTCAATGTCACCACTGATAAGCTTAAAGGGTGGAAGTGTAATATAATGGGTTATGAATTAGGCTTAGACTGCATGTTCAAATCCAAGGTGAGAAGATACCACTGTACCTTCAGACAAGGCTATTAAAAACGATGGAAGATACCATTGTACCTTCACATAAGGCTATTACCCACGATGCACTGCATGGACGGCAGCTCAGAACAAGGGCATATGATAACTAAATGGCGTAGCTATCGTAAAATAATTTGTTAGTACACTCATTAAAAGGCACTGATGACAATAAAACAAGTCATCCTGCACATTAAGAAAAAAACAATTCTTATGAAACACCCAGAGATTAAATCTTGCCAGAGAATCAGTTATATTTGAGGTTCAAAATGAAAAAAAATAGATGGCATGAAATTGGTCTCACTTCAAATTGTCTCTCACAAACAAAATGTACAATGAGCCGTACATCACATATGTACAATGATGCACAAACACACATTTGCACATGTACCTACCTGTTGCTATGGCAAGCCTATCTGTTTATTTAGCACTATAAAAGTTATGTGTGACTGACAGTCAAAATCACATCGCTCCCGAAAGGCAAAAACCAGCCACAAACAATGCAGGCTGAGCCCTATAGCCAAGGCATTGCTAGTTTGAACCTGGCAATTTCTGTGGACATGTACTTGCATATTAAAAAGTACCTGCATATAGCACACACACTTACCAAAGCTACAAAACACACACACACACACACACACACACACACACACACACACACACACACACACACACACACACACACACACACACACACACACACACACACACACACACACTACATGCATTTCTGGCTCTTGTTTTACTCACAGTATAGTATAGTACACTGTCAAACACAAACATGTAGGCCCATGCAAACCCCACCCTAGTGAGACAATATTACAGATCCTCTGTAAGAACAACTGTTGGGCAGCAGGGCAAATCTTCCATACAGAGATGGAGGACAGAGGCAGCTGTGTAACAGAATTACCATCAGGGAGGCATGTCAGTAAATATGACAGATAGCGTGGGCCTTGTTCATTCATCACGGGGTGCTAATCCGCAAACAGGATCGCAGCCCACTCCCGTTATTGATCTCAACCCTGCTAAGGGCAGGCGACTCCGACACTGTGCACAGATGTGTTAATCCACTGCCAGTTTCCTTTTTTTTTTAGATGCATTTTCTTTTTGCTTCTCATCTTCCTGGTTTTGCTGTAGTCACCCCCTTGCAGGAATGTACCTACATTAATGCCAAAAGGAGCCAGAGCGTGAATTAGAATCTGGATATCGCAGAGCAGCTTTCAAATAGCACCTCCTATTGATGCTTGGATTTTCAGTTTAGTGAGTCTAGTGACGCACCTGTCAGTTTCTTATTGAATCCAATGCTGACTGGCATCCTATACCAACCGCATATTAATTGCACTGTTCAGCTGTGATGACTGCATAGCCAAGCTGGTAGGCAGCAGAGGAAATTAAGTGCCAGAGCAGGTGTGCCAGAGCAGGCGTGTCTGTCTTTGCTCGTCTGAATTTACATCATGAGAACGTTGCGGTCATGAGACGGACATGCTCGCATGACTATGGGGAGCCAAATTCGACATAAAACGCTATGATGTTACCGTGCATTTTTTTTTACCACATTTAACAGAAATATAGTTTTTTTTCCTCATATTTAACCAAAAAATGTCTCTTTTTCCTACATATGATGATATGATCTTAAAAAAAAAAAACTTAAAATCCAAAAATGATATATAAGCTAAATGTATTGTTTTGTGGTTTTTAACATTTAGCTAATGTGTAATAATGTAGCTAAATGTATTAACATTTAACTAAATGCATGAAACATTTAGCTAAATATTTAAAATGATGGACAAGGGATTATAAAAACTTCATATAACCACAACATAACACAGAGAGATGTATGACAACACATCCACCAAATATATTTTCTAGAAAATGTCAATAGGTACTGTATATTAATATACAAACCCCAATTCCAAAGAAAAGAGTTGGGAGAGTATGTAAAATGCAATAAAAGCAGAAAGCAGTGATTTGTAAATTATCTTTTACATATATTTAATTGAAAACAGTACAAAGAAAATATATTTATTGTTTACCTTATCATCTTTATTGATTTTTGTAAATATACGCTAATTCCGAAGTTGATGCCTGCAACACATTCCAAAAAAGTTGGGATAGGGGCATAAATACTCTTACCAGCGATACTATAACCTCTCTGCATTTGAATGGATCTCTATGTGAATTGGGGGTGGGACTAGATTAAGCTGTAAATTACACAGGAATAGTATGGAACCAATGGTTGGCTAAATGGCTAAGTCATCAAGGATCTGCGGTATCAAACAAGCCTCAATCCATCACTCTGCTTCCAGATATGCAGTATATGTGTCGTGGGTTGTGCTTGCCTTTCCCTAGCTCTGCGGGCGTTCGTTACCTGTATTAAGCACTCTATCGGATTTTCCATATTCCACGCCGAGTTTTCGTTTCGCCAGCACTTAGTGATTTCACCTGTTCGTTGTTTCCGCCGGCTATTTATACTTTGCGTCTTCCGGTATCGGCGCTTCCATGTTAATTCGTTTAACTTTCAAGCCGGTAAGGTTTAGGACCAGTACGCCCTATCGAACGCTTTGTTTCAGCTTGTCTAAACAACGCGGGTCTTGATAGCAGTACTTTAGTAATCTTATTATTCTCGCTTTTAGTGCGAGTTAGTTTGTTTTTTCTGTCGTTCTATTTTTGGCTCTTCCCTACGAGCGTTTCGCCCGATACTTCCGGGTTTGTTTTCCTTTGTTTATTTCTGTCGCCTCTTTAGATTCCTCATCTTGAGAGTAGAGGTTTTGTTTTCTAAAGTATTTTCTCTCGCTGACTTATTTGTCAGTTCGCCCGATTCGTTGGGTTGTTTTCCTTTTTCTCCCCTTTTAAGTCTACTTTCTCACTCCCCTGTTTTGGGAGCTGGAGCTTTTCTGTTTTCCGCTTTTCCCTTTCCCTCCTACAGAGTCCACTGTTTTATTGGTGTCTCTCCGGAGTCACTTGCCTGAAAACCCTTCTGTCGCGTTTGGTCCTCCAAACCAACTCACTCCTCCAAACCAACTCACTCCATTACAGAACACATGATCCCTTGCTCCGAGCACAACCCATGACAATATGGATGGATCACTTTAAGGGTTGTTTCTCCTGACTCATTTTCTCCTGACTCATGCGTTTTAGACAATGTGCTATGATTGTCAAGATGGAGCCCATTTTGTTAAATGTTCATAGTATCTAGCCAGATTATTATAAATTTAGCTAAATGTTAAAAACCACTAATAATAAAACATTTAGCTTATATATATAATTTTGCTTTTTCAAAGATCATAAATGTAGGAAAAAGGGAAGTTTTTTTTTTGTTTAAATGTGATAAAGAATTAGAAAAAATGGAGAAAATTCCCTGTAAAATCATAGCGTTTTGTGGCATTTGGCTCCCCATACATAACAAAAAAAAGTTTTAAAAAAACAACCATGCAAAAAACATTGAGCGATGTTTTTCACAAGTTAAAATGCTGTGGTAGGTTTTATTTCTATTAATAGAAAATTAATTTTGGTGGTCCAGAATTTTTTTTTCTTGGTTACAAAAAAAACTAAAAGAGTTCATCTGACACAGTCCTCTTAATTAAAATCCTCCTTGTTTTGAGTCTGTGATCCTCCCTTATGGCAGCAGCTGTACACGGCATGTGTCAGCCTTATGTCACAGATGCCAGTCATGACCTTTGACATTTCTGAGTGGCTGAAACCCCCCACCCACCCACTCGCTCAGGCTCCTGTTTGTTGTGGTGATAGCAGGGGTTGTCATGATGTCTGTATAGCTGGAAATCTGATGCTGTTTTTTTTGACGGGGGGCTTGGACTGGTTAGTCACAAGCTGGCAGGAGACTTTGGTGTGAATAGCAGCTGTAGATGGGTAAAACATCAGCTCTGCAGTACTTTGCCAGCTCTCATTAAAGGTAACCGTGCCAAGGACTGCCCTTTGAACTTCAGCTTGTGCATGCTTAGACACATACAGTTTAATCTAATGCTCAGTAAGATATTCCATTGCCATTAGAGTACGTATGTGTCGTGGTTATTGGCAGCCTCTGCTGTTTCTGCGTTCGGTTTTCCTTTTTGTCGTCGTCTGACGCTATATCGGATTTTTTCCGCCTCCGTTTCGGTCTTTGTATCTCGCCCGCCAATTATTCCCTGCACCTGTGTTAATTGCGTTTCCTGCCGGCTATAAATGCCTCGGTACTTCCACATTTCCTCACTTCGATATTGTCTCATGTTATGTTGACAACAAAGTCGGTAAGGTATAGGAAATTCGGTCGCTGCATTCTTGGTTTGTAAAAATAGAGAACGCAGCAAGTCCGGTTAGAAATGAGAGAAATTAGGTTTAGATAGGTTCCTTCTTTTCCAACCTGTCTTTTTCTCATCCTTTATTTCTGCTGCCTGTTATCTTTTGTTTAAAACTTGTCACTACAGAGTTTTTGATACAGGCTTGCATTTCTGTTCTTCTCCTGTTTTCTCTGGTCTTTATTTACGGTTCATTACCTCTTGTCTACGCCTACTGTTCAGTGCGTGAGTTTTTTTTTTTGTTTGTTTATTATTCTCGCTGTTTTATTGAGATTCTACAGAAGCCCTGAAGCGCAAGGTGAAATTTTTTTTTGAAAAGCTATCGTTTAAACGAGAACTCGTATAAACGACTTACTATCTCGTTTATTCGAGATATTATCGCGTTTATATGGCTCGTTTATACAAGTTAACTCGTTTGTAGGGCACGTTTTTACAAGATATAACTCAGCATGAACTCTGATTTCAGTGTGTATTTTGAGTGCAATTAAAGCTGTTTTTGAGTCCTTGTGTGCTTCATTTTAACATGGGGGGACGGGGGGGCTATATATTTTTTAAATATTTGTAACACTCAAAATATAGGCTAATGTTACTGAAAAACACATTTGTTAACTAGCTACGTTGTGTATTGAACGAATGATGCATCTATCAGGTTGAGATAATTAGCTGCCATCAGGTGCTGCTTATTAGGCTATATTTTATTAGAGATTAAATGCACAAACTGATATTTTACAGTGCAGTTGTATCGGTAATAGGAGAGATGTTCTCATTCTCGTCAGGAGAGGGCGTTATTGTTACACGAATGTCTGAAGTAGGAGATTAGATCAGCTTCATTCTGGATTCTGAGTGTGCCATACATTCCTCAACATTTTCAAGACTGGAGTCCGGACCACATAACTGTTCTTATGCTTTGCTCTCAACTCTGATTTCAACGTGCATTGTAGCCTAAGTGCAATTAAAGCTATGTTTGGGTTATTGCGTGTGTTGGCTACTTGGTGCTTCATTTCAACATGGGGAGCGTGACAAAACACTTTAAAATATAAACGTTTGTCGGCTGCGTTTTTAACTCTGCGTTGTGTGATGAATGATGCATCTAGAGATAATATTAGTTGGCAACAAGTGATGGTGTTTATTGTATTTTATTAGGGATTAAGCTACAGTCTGGTGTTTTACAGTGCAATTGTATCGGTAATAGGAAAGATGTGCTCATTCTCGTCAGGAGAGACGATACAATTACTATTACCGATACAATTGCACTGTAAAACACAATAAACACCATCACTTGTTGCCAACTAATATTATCTCTAGATGCATCATTCATCATTGTTTTTTGGCTTGTTGCCAGGGAAGTTTTGCTCCCGTTATTTTGTTTGCCTTTCCCCCTGGTGCGGATACTTCCGCGTTGTGGCGTATCTTTCTAGATACGCTTTTAGAGTCCTTATCCGTCGCACTTGGTTCTCTGAACCTAAAGCCAACCCTCACAGTATGGAGATGGAAAGAGACCAGGGCTGTGTCCGAATCAAAGCTCTATCTACTGCGCCCTGTCTCCTGCATACAGTGCACTGGCAGAAGTGTGCTGTTTAATGTGCTCTCTTTAGCATGCGACGTGCAGTACGCGAACAATATCCGGCATACTATTTTCCAACTGTACTGTGGAAGTGCAGTAAGACGTCCCACCCTTGTGCGGCCATGTCACGTGTTGTTTTTGTTGTATTTGAAGGAAAACGTCATTTGTGATCAAAAATGTTTGTGTACTTCTTGAAAAGTGTGCTCCTGAATATACTCAGCGAAACCCCAGAAGTAATTGTGTCATACGGGGGTTTAAAGTATACTATATTTAGAGAGAATTTCACCTACTTAACAACTTTTTCGTCTACTCAACAAGCCTGCCTAATAGTATGGAAGGATGCTGATTCGAACACAGCCCAGGAAAGGTTAAAGAAGTTAACCTTTAGACACACAAACACACATGCACTCAGGGAAGCACACACACACGGGTTATAAACAAACTCAAATAACACACACACACACACCTGTTGGTGTTTTTTGGGGGAGGGGTGTTCATTCAAAATTTGTTCATTTAGAAATCAAGAAGCACTTCCATCTTTACATCTACCACTACAACAGAACCTCTTTCCCATCTCCACTGATTTCCTGTTGTCCATTCAGGGCACTTTCACACATCCTTGATGAAGGTCCTTAATGCCTATATACGTCATCCGTCCTAGGTCCTACGTTCTGTGCTACACTCAGCAACATCTCCATGGTGACAGATCTCTACGACCTTCAGACATCTAAGGAACTCTCCCCATCTGTCTGATTATTTGTTATTGGACAATTACTGTACATCTTATATGGAACACTTATTAGCTTGTTTCTTTTTTTTTTCGTAATGACAAAAGCGCACTGGACATGGTGACCGAGGAGCAAGCCAGGCTTTTAGCTTACACCGTTCTCCCTGGCCTTCAGAATGTACAAGGATTGTTTATACTAAGTGGTGATGTGCCACTCTGAGAGAGTGAGACTCAGACTTAAAGATTAGTCCCCACTTTGAGAATGCAGTGAGGTGCTTTGCGGGCCGATGAGGATAAAGATTAGCGAAAACAGGAGGCCGCTGTGCACTGTTGAACTATCGGTGGGCTGTGGCCAAAACCGTGGTACGCCAATTCTTAGGGAAAAATATTAGTACTCCTGGCAGTATGAATCCAACTTAAAAGCTGACCGCCAACCATTGGTAATATGTACAAATGAACACTGAGCTGTCTTATCACACACTTTATCTATATCAGAGGTCGGCAAGGAGGGCCACATCTGTTTCTGGATTTCATGCCAACTTCTGGTCTTAATCATTTAATTTGCCATAACATTTACACCATCTGACATTTTAGCTACATTTCCTGATATGTCACAGACTGTTCTTGTGTCCCTATATGAAACTCTTTACTGTGATCTAATTACAACTGATCCAATGTTGGTGTATACAGCCAATTATTTAGCCAGGGTAACTGGCTGAAACAAAGACCTGCATACACATAAGCACTCCAGGACCGGAATTGCCCATCCCTGATCTATATAGTGGCAACAGCAGAGGAATGATAGTTGAGGGACAGTACCTGGTTCATCATTGGCTCCCTCCACTGGCAACCTGTAGTACTGCAGGTTTTCTCAACCTATAATCTGTTTAAGTCTCTTAAGCTCTTGATTTTACACACAAACATGGCCATACATTAAATTTTACCCAACATGTCTCTGGGCCCACGCACAAACATGGCCATAAATTCAATTGTACCCAACATGTCTCTGGGCCCACGCGCAAACATGGCCATACATAAAATTTTACCCAACATGTCTCTGGGCTCACGCACAAACATGGCCATATATTAGATTTTACCCAACATGTCTCTGGGCCCACGTATCTAAATGCAAGTTCAGCTGAAGCTTTCATGAATCTTTTGTCTAGCTCACCGATTGGCCTACCCACTTATTCCTCCTCCTGTGATATTTTAGTGGATTGTTTTAAATAAGGTTTTTAGAAAGTATTGATAGTGTTTCTCCACTGAAAACCAAGATTCCTTCTGGTAAACAAAGAGCTCCATGGAGAAATGGAAATGAAATAAGACATCTCAAAAGGTACTGCCGTTATGCAGAAAGAAAATGGAGAAAAACAAAGCTTCAAGTACACTTTGATACTACATGTATAATAGGAAATTGAAGCATGCCAGACAATTTATTTCTGACATTATTAACAACTACAAAAATAATTTAAAAAATTATACTATTGATAATCTGATATATCCTCCCTCTACAATCTTTTTTTGAACTTATTTCCACTGCTAAGCATAATGAATTTGCAGCCTTCTTTAATGACAAGATTGCAGACATCAGAGTAAACATCTCTAAAACAAGACTAATAAGTTCCCATCGTCATTATGTGGGGGTAATTCTGATAGTTGTCTGACACATTTTTCCATGGTCGACTCAAAAATGATTAGTGACGTTTTATCCCTTTTGAGATCTTCAACCTGTCCCCTTGATCCTATTCCAACTACCTTTTAACTGGTTTTTAACTGTCTGAGGATGTGCTCACCATAGGAAATTGCTCTTTACAAACTGGTACTTTTCCTAGCTCACTCAAATCTGCCATTTTTTGGCTTTTATTAAAGAAAAGTAATATTGATTCTTTGGTAATTTGTAATTATAGACACATTTCCAATCTTCCTTTTCTTGGCAAAATACTATAAAAGTAGTGTTCCAGCAATTAAATTACTTTTTGAACACACACTTTATTTATAAAAAATTTCAATAGGGTGGTTAAAGGGTAATTCCACAGAAAAACAACATTAACCTTATTAGCAAATCAAGCAGGACAAGTAGTAAAATGCCTAGCCCCTCCACTCCGGTTGTATTCAGTGGGAGTGGCAACCTGTGACACGTTGACTGACCCCGCCCATAAACTGTAAGTTGTAGTTCACCGTAAGGCAGGTACCTGGTACATGCACAGTAGTTTGGGGCTATATCTCTGCTCTCACTACAGGTAGAGAGTTGGCCGAGAGCTCATTTTAATCAGGAGGAGAGCTACTTTTCTACAAATCAAGCATAATTTTCCAATGGAATTCCCCTTTAATGACTAAAGAATAAATACAGACTCGAATATGCTTTCTATTTTGGTGCTGCTCGAGTGCCGCTTTTTTGCCAAAATCTTTATGTTGCCCTGGGCAACCACATGTCTAACCAATTTGAAATATCATGTGGGGTCCCCCAAGTGTCCATTCTTTGGCCCCTATTGTTTAATTTGTATATTCTTCCTTTAGGGGACGGTATTAGGAAGCATTACATTAATTTTTACAAGTATGCTCATGATACCCAACTGCATATTTCTTTATCACATGATGGTCCTCTCAGTTCTTTAATCCATTGTCTTGAATATATAAGTTTATGGATGTCCCACAGCTTTTTAAAACTAAATAGATATAAAACTGACATGTAAGTCCTTTGTGCAATGGCTCAGAGAGAAAGCCTCTGCAGCTATCTAGACTCCTCTTCCCTTAATAGCAAGGTGCAAGTAAGAAACTAGACTCTTAACTTTAACTCAAGGCTCCTGTTAGAAATGTAACTAAGATAGCCTTCTATCAGTTAAAAAACATTGCTAAAGTGTGGAGCTTCGTTTCACAGGCCGATGCAGAGAAACTTGTACATGCTTTTAGTTCAAGCAGACTAGATTATTGTAATGCCCTTTTCTATGGTCTTTCGAAGAAAATGATTGGTCATCTGCAGCTAATACGAAACGCAGCAGCACAAGTTTTAACGAAGACCATTAAGAATGAAGCCATTAAACTGGCTACCTGTTAGCTCCAGAATTAATGTTTAAAATATTTTATTGGTTTACAAATCTCTTAATGGCCTAGCACCACATTATATGCTCTGGGATTATGAACCTATTAGATCCCTTAGATCTTGTGGCGCAGGTCTTTTAATTATTCCAAGAGTTAGAACCAAAACAGTAGGGCAAGCAGCTTTCAATTTCTACGCACCCTCTCTTTGGAATAACTTGCCAGTTGACCTTAGAAATACAGAAAAATTACAGGGTTTTAAGAAAAAACTGAAAACATATATTTTTAGCTTTTGATAAAGATAATTTTTAATTGTTTTACTTTGATTTTTATGGTACATACTTATGTTACTTTTATTTTCTTTGTTGTATCATTTCCGTGAACTGTTTGTGTAAAGCACATTGAGTTGCTTTCTGTCTGAAAATGTGCTCTATAAATACAATTAGATTTGATTGATTTGATTTAAAAGCAACCTGCGCCTGCACCTTGGCGGATTGCTAATATAATGGTGGCTTTAGCAAGACTTTGAAAAGAGAGATTTACCGCTGATGAAACAGACCTGCTTGTGCGCAAGGTTGGAGCGCACAAGGGGCAAATATATGGCAATAACAGTTCCACCAAAGCTCTCGGAGGTGAAGCAGGCATGGTAAGAGGTGTGTAGGTAGGGTTGCCAACCGTCCCTTGAAATAAGGGACGATCCCTTATCAGTTCAATAAGGCTTATTGAACAGATAAGGGATCGTCCCTTATTTCAAGGGACGGTTGGCAACCCTATGTGTAGGTATGTGTGTAGGTGCAAATTAAAGTGCAATCTTAATATTGCACCCTTAAAATAAGAAAATAACTGCGCTGTGACTTTAAACCAAGGGCCTCATTTATAAGCGGTGCGTAGCCTACACACGAAAGTTTAATATCCGAGCACTTATTTTTAATTTCCGAAATGGTTCAGCTGCCGTGACATGCTGCCACTACACACATTTTATTTTATTTGTTATGCCCATACAGAACTATTTCCACCAAACAATATAGCCCATCTGACCTCTACCTAAGTAACGAGTGTATCGATTTCTCACTGCGTGAAGTTTCTCTTCTTTGTTTTCCAGTATGACTTCTCAATTTTCTCTGAAGATGAACTGGAATGACAAGCTAATTTATATGCATATCGTACACACATTGGTTTTTTATAGTTATTTGTGAGAGTTAATGGGGCGGGATACTAGGCTCGTGCACGTAAGCAAAATTTCAAGTTGTTTGAGCTCCTTTTGGGAGTACGTAACCTTTTAGTGTAGAACCTGCACAACGCTTTATAAATTAGACCCCTGATTTTTGTTGTTTGTAGTGCAAGCACATTCAGCTGCATAAATAGCAGTACGCCAACAGTGTGCCTGACCACACCTCACCTTAAGACCAACCCGCCCAGGTGCAAGTTAATTTGCTATTTTAACAGCATGGGCACTGGATGGGAAAATGACAACTGCTTCGGTCCGAAACTAGTAAAGATACTTGCATTTGGGTTACCGCCGATTAGCGCCGAGTGTAAGATAGAGTCCTGAGGGGGCAGGACAGACAGCGATCATCCTATTTCCACGTGTGCAGTTACCCAGTGGTTGCCTTGCATCTACCCTGAGTCACAACCCAGCTTTACTTCAGTTCAGTTTGCTTTCATGGAGAGGATAGGCTGGACTCCTTGAGCTCTGGGATGGGGGGAAAAGTGGAGAAAGAGATGGTGGCACTGCTGGAAAAGCAGCGTGGCCCAGCTGGAGGGCAGATGTCCAATTGTTTGCTCTTCTTCCGCTACTGGACCGCCGCTTATATAAGCTGCTCCTATTCTGCCCTGCTGATCCAAATACACAGCAACACTTAGCTTTACCAGCCGGCCCCACACCCACGCCAACTCCCACATGTTTCCTAAACAGCATTTATGTTCTAATCAATACAAAAACATATCTTCCCTCTTCCCCCCTGGGTCATTACAGCTGTAATGAGCATTTTGATGGACAGCGTATAAACGATTGCCTTTGATGGCACTGTACGCACCGTT
Source organism: Synaphobranchus kaupii (assembly GCA_029718625.1). NCBI lineage: Eukaryota > Metazoa > Chordata > Actinopteri > Anguilliformes > Synaphobranchidae > Synaphobranchus > Synaphobranchus kaupii. Next base: position 31,914,603 of record CM056385.1, on the reverse strand, counting down.
GATGATCAGAGGGGCTTTGATCGACCGCAAAACCACAGGCCGACACCCCCCCCCACACACACACACACACACACCGGCGTCTCAATCCTTCCCCTTCGGCAGCGATTGAGACCTGGGGAGAGGAAGATGCAGGGAAAATTGAGCTAAAAACAGCCTGTTGCAGAGGCATGTGCAGAAGCACAGGTTGGGGTGAGGACCGCTGGAGCCCATGTGGGGTGCCGCCAACCATCAACAAAACAGTGGAACCACATGAAGAGGTGCTGCGATTCAGCGCAGGAAGTGCCACACACCAGGGCCCCACCGCACCGGAGGAGGCTGTTCTATAGGCCCCAGCCCTCCCGGCTGCCTGACCTGGAGCCCTGGCCAGATGGGACTTCTGGAGCTCTGCACAGGCTCTTAGGAAGAAAGGTAAGAGAAAGAAAGAAAGAGAGAGAGACAGAGAGATGGGGGTGGTCTTAAAAAAAAAAAAAAATATATGTAAGTGACTGAAATAAACCTAGCACCCCCCCCCCCCCCCCCCCACACACACACACACACACACACACACTCACCCCCAACATATTGCGCACACACTCTTGAAAGCACAAGGAAGCAATGCACTCCACAATTTAGGATATTCAAGACTGATGACACGTGTTTATAGGAGGAACAAAGAGGCTAAATGTATTCTAAATGAACACACACTAGCTTATCTAAGGAAAGCTAACAGTTCAAAAGATTATATTGATATTGAACTTGAGGTCTTTTTGCACACGCGCACGCACACACACACACACGCGCACGCACACACACACACACACACACACACACACACACACACACACACACACACACACACACACACACACACACACACACACACACACACACACACACACAAACAAAGAAAAGCATGAAACTGAGATGTTTTCATGTCCTGCTCATGCTCTGGCTTTACCAAGTTCTGGTAAAGTAGCTCTGTATGAAATTGAAAAGGGTCACATGACATGAGTGACCTCACTCCTTCCGCTCCATCCTAAGGCAGGCTGTTGATGACTCTGCTGTTTCTCACATTGCCCCTGTACTTGTTAAGTTGCGCTATAGTAGTTTTTTGTGCTGCCCTTGTACTGTATGGGTGGGTGGGTTGTGATGTGTCGGTCTTCGCATTGTATAGGTATTTATACTGTATATGTAGGTTATGTGTTTGTTTAATTGTCTGTTTGAGTGGATGAACTGACAATCTGTCTTTTACTCAGAACCATCAAATGCTGTACCGAAAGAACATCAACCATCATTGCGTGGCAATAAATGTATCTTGTATCTTCTAAGTAGACATTCAGATCCCAGTGAAGTTACCATGGTTATACACATCCATCCAAAGGTAGACATGGTCACATTCTTAGTCCCCTTCATTATTGAACTTCACATCTTCACACACACAGATCTGTTTAGCATGGAATAGCTTTGCCATGTACTTTTATTGATTTAATTCCTATTTCTGTATTGTAACTCATTTGTAGTTACTGTTTTTAATGAACGGAAGACATCCCATATGAAAAGCCATATGCATTATTATTTTGGATAAAGGAAAATTATCTGCCTAAATGGAGATGGGGTTATTGACCTCATGCCATTTATGTTGTAGAATGACCCAGGGTCATGTGAGAAGGAACCCAGTAGCACCCAGTTCAGCCCAATTCTGTCCAAATGGAACATGAGCATGTAGCCATCTCTTCAGAAACAGCCTCATGTACACACAAGCCACCCGGGTACTGGCTGAGTTCCCCCCTACCCTCAATAAACAGCTGTTCCTGAGGCCCAGTAATCTGAATTGGAAGGGTGGGTGGGGACAGCCCCATTTTGGGGGGGGGGGGGACACACAGGCCACCCTTAATGATACTTCTGAGGAGCTGCTGGGATGTTAGGAGGAAGAATTTAAAGAACTGCTGATAATGTCTCTACTGATCTGTCCAGGGGTCTCCTCTATTGCTAGATCAGTGCCAAGGCAAATAGTGTTCAAAGTCGCATTCCATTTCCGCTACATGTCCATGTGAGTGTGAAAGCTTGCCGTCGGTTGTTGCGTCTGGAATTCTCGCTAATTTGACGGCATATTTAATTTGTCAGCAGTCATCGCTGGGGCTTTCCCCTCCCCCCTGTCCTCTCCTTTGAGAGTGTGTGCAAAAATAGATAACCTCATTATGTTTCCCCTGGGAAATTTGTTTTTGTAACACACAGAAGTCGCATAGTAACCCTACATAATATACAATATCAAAGGCTTTCATAAAGCAGACAGATAGTGGTAATGTAATGAAGGCTGAATCTGAATTGTTTCGGAGGGAAAACAACATGTGGACCCTGCCAATTTAATGATCGCAAAATAGATTGTATTTCAGGATATTAAATGCGTAGGGTCTACCTGTGTATATTAAAGAGGGTGTGCACAAGAGGGCAAAAACACAGGATAAACCCCAAAAATAAAACCGTGACTCCGGAAAAATAAATAAATAAAGAAATGGACATGGGTCAGTGTTGAACAGGGGGGAGAGAAGGAAAGAAAAAGGGTCAGACACCTCACAGAAGGTTCTCCACACTGTCTGTTTCTCCACAATTTCCCAGGGACGTTTCTCTCAGTTACTGCAGATGGGTCTAACCCTTTGAAGTGTAGGTTTTTTGGAATTTATTTTCAAGATTCTACGTCAGTGTTGTAGAACTCCATTGCATTCAATTAACATTTTTGATTGTTACATCAACATTAGAATGTACAGTTAAAGCACAACTGAACTTTGGTAGAACTTTGGGTTGTGTAGTTACCTGACCATGATATGAGCCAAATGGTGGCAAAATGTGTTCGTTAGTTATATAGGGGCAGCTAAGACGGTCTCAGTGACACTTCTAGCGCACATACGAATGCGAACAAAGTGGATTATGGCAATACAAACAATAACCAGTCCTCGTACGTTTTGTTTTTTTTGAAAATTAAATGGCTTTTCTGGCTTTTTCGTATTTTATTTGGAATGTAGATCCGGTTGGTAATTCTTGCGCCAGAAACAGCATTAATACGCTGATGCGTCAGAAACCACTCATTGGTCCAAATTGCCATGGAAGCAAGCATTCCTGGTAGTATATATCTATGGTAAACAAACTGACCTTGCCAGCATTTTTCTAGACTTTTCTGTTAACAACATTGAAGAAAATAGTACTTTTATAAATTATTTTAATTACACAAAAAAAAAAGTACAAGGACTGGTTATTGTTTGTATTGACAGAATTTGCGTTCATATACGTGCTAGAAGTGTCATTTTGAGACCGTTTTAGCTGCCTTATAGAAGTGATTGGAGAGCGACAAATACCCTATTCTGGATTATCACCCCAGTGGAGCACAGAGCAACTAACGAACATATTTAGCCACCCTATCATGGCCAGATAACTACACAACCAAAAGTTCTACCAAAGTTCAGTTATGCTTTAAGAACATTCTTTAATCACATATTTGTGATCTCATACCTTAAAGGGTTAAAAACTCATTGGCTTTAACATCAGTGGGACTATCAATATGGTTTTAAAGGGAATGGGACACTCTGATTGGTTTATTACATGTTATGCCCAAGACACACCTATTATTAATTAAGAGACTAAGTTCAGCCAATTTGAACCATGTGCCTTGCTTTGCGCTCAAATTGTACAGTTTTACAAGCAAAGTGGATTTGGACATGCCCTAAATGCACTTGCCATGCACTTTAGACCATGCAATAAGATTGTTAAAATATAGCCCTCTGTGTTCCCCTGTGCATCCAGGAAGTAGATTTTTATTCATTGCCTTCAATCACAACTTTTTTCATCAGTTTCTTGTTTTCTGTGCTTGTTAGTACAGTACAGAATTGTGGCAATGATAGCGTGCTGGTGTATTTCTCATACATAGGGATATTATTTGCGCTTTCAAGAGGGTAAGACAGCGTCAGCGGTTTTATTTAGGACACATGGTCAAAGGTCATGGGCGAAAGGGAATCTGTAAAGCTCACTGTGTCATATGAGCTTTATAAATTTCAATAAATGAGAGGGCACATCCACTAGAGGTACTTTACAAGAATTACATTACATATTTTGCTTAAAAAACATCTAGCTTGACAAAGATGTACTAAAGAGCAGCACACCAAATGACTCTGGACTTAAGCTTTTTTTCAGGAAAACTAAAAAATGGTACACAGCTGATTTACTTTTACTCATTACTTTTTGATAAAGTGCATTGGTCACATATGTAAATCATTTCCACTCTTAAGGAAGGAAAGCCCTCTGATCCCATCAGCACTTGCAGGGACAAAGCGAGGCTTCCACTCTCAGCTCTGTCAGTAGGGAATTAGTAGTGTCTGTTTTCCAGAGCACACGTGTCCCTGACTTTGTGAGATTAAGTAATTAATTAGCCCAATTACATGATTTTAGAAGACAGATGGATTGAAATCCAGAAGGCGAGGGGAAAATCCTTGAGAGAACAGGAACTGATGAGGGATTGGATCGGGCTGTACTGTGAGCCCTTCATCTTCACCCATGCGTCAGGGGTGCCCCCCTGTGTGAGCAGTCAGTACTGCATCTGTCATGATATGCCAGAGTCTAAATGGTACCTATAGTATGGTCAAATGAAAGGTACAGGTTTTGAAATAGGCAGACAAAAACTTGCTTTAAAACTGCGGCTGGTTCTGAGCCTATTTTCATTGTTTTGCATTACAAAAAAGTTTATTTATGATTACAAATTTCTTAGCATTATTTTTTTTTAGGTTTTATTAAATTATTTAAATCCTAATGAAAAGCTTAGGTAACATTTGGGTAATATATCTTCATTGCAAGGGGAAAATTCACCTAGAATTAAAATTTGTATTGTAACTAAAATGTCATGCAGCGGACACAATGGCAGACACAATTAAATACAAAGAAAGGGTACATTTGCATTTTAATTTGAAATAACGGAACTATCAGTAGAAAAAATCACTTGTAAATCAATCAAAACTAATGATTGTTGGTGGATTACATTTTACATGCTGAATAAAGCTGCATAGATTTTTTGCATATGCCTCAGTAATCAATTTGTTATAAAGTTAAAACCATTATACTGACTTTGGTATAATAAACGTAATTTAATGCATCCCAATATCTTGGCTGTAATTAAAATCACATCCTGTGGAGTGTGCAGGATATAATTAAAAAGCTGTATTAGAAAAGAGTAAAAAGCAATATATGCAGAATTAATAGACTATGATATTTAATCACATCAATAAACTTGGTTACGGCCATCATCATTTATTTTATTTTTTTTATTTTCACATCCAACCCGGGGCTGTATAAATCCAAAAGGCTCTCCTCTGAAACACAAGTCACCCTAAAAATGCTTCTTTGCATTGTAGACCGCAGCTAAGCCCACACAGAGCGATGTTGGAGGAGGGACCTTTCATATGCGGCTTTGACATGCAGTCTTACGAGTGACTATCAGCCAGCAGGGGTCATCCAAGAGCAATAAAACACAGACCCCGTGCCTATCTGACTGAATCCTCCCATACCTGGGTGACGCAAGGGCCAATTGTGCATAGCTCTGTGGAGCTACCGGCCACAGTCGGCACTGGCATGGTCCGGATTCAATCTGAGGCCGTGAGGCTCATCCATGCACCACAGCGTGGTGCCTTAACAGAATGAGCCATCCAGCAGCTCCGACATTTTTAAGAAGAAGTTGTCCATCTGATCATAGTTCAAAATGACACTTTTGCTTCTACGGTATGTTACACTTTTGGGATAGCAAATCTATGATTTTGGAATTAAAAATTCAAGGTTGGGTGGAGCTGCTAGGCTAAAAAATGAAACGTATCATGAACTCTCTCTCTCACACACACACACACACACACACACACACACACACACACACACACACACACACAGCATAATGAATATTATTCTAAGAACAGAGAGTCTGCAACTGTGATATTTAATGAGAATGAATGCAGACATCAAAGCTAAAGATGAATGGAATTAGAGGGTGAAACAGCAGAATTGTTGATAACGGATAACAGTATAAAACTACTTGCAGTAACTGAAGAGTGTAAAATTACACTCTTTAGAGGTACTCGGCCTGATGTGAACACCACTGTGTGTTGCATTGTACCATTTAAAATCAGGCTGGTCAGTGGTTATATTTCTGAGGAAATTACATATAAACAAAAACGGGGGAAACAGGAAAAGGGAATATCATGTTAAGAAACTGATATAAGTAAAATATGTTAATGCAAAATATGGGGGCGTCGTTAATAATGTTATAGGCAACTGGGTTCCACCCTATTTTACACAAATAATAAATATGTAACCAGAACCACAGGACACAGTTGAAACATCTTAAAGGTTAAGTACACCCAAGATCACACGCTGTAAACGTGTTTGTATACCTTATAATGAAACTTAGGTTATTCATGCATTCCATTATCAACAATTCTGAAATAATACTGTATATCATAAGAAACTGGTAGAAAAGCGTCTTTGTGCTGCCCCTAACAGTTGAAATTTCCTTTCTGCTCCCCACACTGCCCCCGCCCCAATCGTGATGTCAGGGTACCCCTTTGGAGGTACCTCTACGTCATATGGATAATTGTTGTCGCCCACAAAGGAAAAAGCCAGTACCTGATTGGTTCGACCCACTATGTTACTTTCGTTTCGGCTCCACGTTTTTAAACAGGAAGAACGTGGCGTCCTGTTCATAAACTCTCTTATTCCACCCAAATAGTCCATTAAAATATGTTTCTGAAAATATTTGAGGTGAGAAATGGGCCATGTAGTTAAATCTTGAGTCATATATGATGTGCAACGTCTAGTTTAATAGTTTGATCCGAGTTATACGAAATAATTTGTACAATCTACGTTCATTTATGCAAATGACGATGGACACAGCTCCTCCGTCCCCACCCCTCTCCCTTGCTCACCCCACAAAGTATTTTTCAAAATTGTGTAGTAGGCGGAGACAGGCTGAGACAGTGGGTGTACTTACTCTTTAAAGGACACTGAGATCTGAGAAATTTATGTAATGCATGCATTATTAATTTCGGGAAACCGTCAACCATGTGCCATCTGAAGTAATTTGTACATTGTATCGCAACCACATTCAAGTTCAATGACATTTGCCCCTCCCACAAAGCTGAATTTTACCAAGACTATAAATATTTTGTATCAAAACTTGAGGTTGCCTCATACAGAACTCTGATAAGCCATGTTCAGTATTTAGAAATCGCAGCAACACAGAAAAAAAATGCAAGTCTGATATGACAAATATGTAAAAAAAATAAAATAAATAAAAACATACGCCCACCAGAAAAAGGTTGAATAACTCAACTGGCTTTTTATTTAAAAATAACACCAAAGACCGCAAAAATAAAAGAAATATGGAGATTAAATGAAAGTATATGGAACTTCAGTTCAGTAGTTTCCTTTCTCATTTAAATCATTATAAAACATTGTAATTGTAAACATGTTATGTTCATTAAACTAATTTAGTATAGACATTTATATTAAAACTATTGCTGAAAAAAGTTAAACTATTTTTGTATAAGTAACCCTAAAGCGACGACCTAGCCATTTATTTAATAAAAGCTGCCAAGATATTTTGCTGTTAGAAATTTTATAAACTAAATACAAAGACTTGAGGATATAAACACACATTCAATATACTGTGTATAGCTACAAATAAATTCACATCTCTGTTATTTAAGTAATATTTGGTCCATGTCATCTTCTATTACTTTTGTGGTTGTCTCCCAGCGGTCAGGGGTAACCACAGCGCATGCACAGTGTGCCCATGTGGCAGTCATGGGGAGGGCCTGGTCATCGCTAGGTCTGATGTCCACTGTGGTCCATGCGGCCCTAGTCCAGGGTGTAGATATTCTCCACCATGGGCCTCCTGGTCTGGATTTCATAGATGATGTGACGGGGCTCCATGGTTGACAGGCTGCAACTGCACAGTACACACTGATCAATTGGGACTTGTTTATTCTTGTTATTTTTTATGAGAAGTGCATCAGTTCCTTCCTTACCTTCCCCTCTTCAGGATCCTTCTGTGAAGCTTCCCTGAGAGAAAATGACAGGGAAAGAGTTCAGCCTCAACAAAAAGAGAGAAGTGGGTCTAATTCACCCTCCTCTTCAAGCCAAACTGTTAATCAGTTCAACCATAGTTCCTGTGTTATGATGATGATAATGACGATGATGGTGGTATAATTATGGTGTTCAGATAATTTGCACTATGATCACTATGATAGATGACGATGATGATGATGAAATCTTGTCTTTCTAATTTGTTGTAGTATTGTTAACGCGTTTTATGGATTGTTTTTGTGTTTTCTGATTTGTTCATTTGTCTTACTCTTCACATTTTTTCATATAACTGGAAAAATCATTTAACTTTAATTATGGAGATGATGATTACAATCCAGCAATGGTGAAGATAAGGATGGTGGTGATAATGATGATCATGAAAGGGATGGTGATGATTATGAAGATGATGATTATGGTAATGAAGATGAAGAGGTGACAATAAAGATGAAGATAAAGTAGATTATTAAAATGAAGAGGATGATGACAAAGGAGATGATGATGATGATAATTATGAGCATGGTAATTACGATGATAATAATGATGATGATGTACTATGATTCATGATGATGATGATAATGATAAAGATGATGATGTACTATGATCTCTATTATGATGATGATGATATAATTATGGTGTGAGGATACTATGATCACTATGATGATGATGATGATGAAGATGATTATCACTGAGGTGTGTTTGTGATGCAGAGGAGGTGAGGTGAGCAGGAATGGATACGGTACCTACGTTTAAACCCCAGCACCACCAGAGAACCCAGCAGCAGCACCAGGAGCAGGCTGAGGGAGAGGGACAGCACAGGGATGTTGATCTGGAGGGATGGGCTGGGAATGAGCTTTTCCTCCTGGGCACAAACAGGGACTTCAGGTACAAATATGGATTCAATTCCTTCAATCCCTCAAAATATTGCAAAGAGATCAATAATAAACATCCAGCTGTGATCTACTTTCCAAAGTAGACTGAAGTCTTTGTGGCCTTAAAGAAGGCATTTAACTGTCACTTTCAGAGATTTACTCTGTGGCGTTGAAATTAAACACTCATTGAAATGTCACGTTTTCATGCATCGTTTTAACTTTCCTAAAGGCATACATTATACCGTATGGAGCTACAGTTAGTTGATGAAGTGTGGTTGCATTTTAATTTTAATAAGCCTACATGATACAACTACTGGAGAAAGCTGTTCAGAGTGCTTCCCCCCTTGCATTATGTCCTTGGAGACAAACGCGGTCAGTCAAATTGTTGTGTCACATGATCATATTCATCATGTGACCTGTACTCACTACAGTTCCAGACTTGGACAGACTGGAGTTGCGTTTAGAATTGTCCACATTCAGTTGCTCCTCCTCCCACACCCTTTCTGCAGAGAGAGAGAGCGAGAGAGAAAGAGTGAGAGTGAGAGAGAATCTTGGCTCGGCACAGCACATTACAGCACAGCATGGAACAGAATGAAACAGTCCTGAGCCATGAGCATGGGCTTGTGAGAGAGTGATAGTGTAATGTAATATACGCATGCGATGCAGTCATCAAGCTCAGCAGAGTTATGCTCATATTTAGCACAACTGCGCACACACAGCTTTAAGCAGGTGGAATGTTCTGGTATTTCTCTTCACATGCAAAACCTGAAGCATACATTGAATGATGCACTGTGGTTGGTTCAGCTAAGGTCCCCACATGTGAAACACACCAATACCGGTCTGTGTGCATTTGCATTATGAGAGATGTGGTTCTGGAAAGCGGGTGGTTGTGGGGGAGTGAGGAGTGAGTCATGCGGGGTCTCTACGATCGAGGCAGTGCCACTGATATGAACTGAAAGTACAGCTTTAAGGGGGCCCGTCCGCCTGCTAAGACTACTCTGTGGTGTACCTATGTACCACGTTCCTCTCGCCCTCTCTTATTACTGGAAACAATAAGTGTGAAATTATGCATTTTCTCATGACATTATGTAAAGCATTACTGGAGTAAAAATGGAAAAAAGGTGGTCTTATCACTGTGTGCCTCTGTGTCTTTGCCAGGTATACTCAAGAGATTAATATATAGCTTTTAAAATGTAGAGCAGGAACCAGGCTTGCATATTTTTAGTTTTTTTTTATAGTATATTATTTACGTACATTTTTGCGATTGAGATGTGCTTTCAAGTTTGAGCATGAACCTCCAATAATGTGTTACACCAATCTGAAAGCTTTCATTTGAGAAAGTTAGATAGTCAAACAGTTTGTAGCTCGAAAAGAACACACCCTTACTAGGGGCCCAATTCTATGGATAATAAGCTTACTAAGAACCAGCTGAGTTTGTAGTTAACAGTTTGTTTAATTCACATCTGTGATAGACATGTTGGCATCACACATTGTCTATAGCAGGGGTGTCCAATCTAATCCGAAAAGGGCTGGTGTGGGTGTTTTTGTTTTAGTCCAGCACTATAACACCCGATAAAACAAATTAACTAATTGTGATCTTCAATCAAGAATCGGGTCTTAGTGCTGCGCTAAAATAAAAACTTGCACCCACGCTGGCCTTTTTCGGATAAACTTGGACAACCCTGGTCTATAGCATAAATAATCAAATTAAATTATTGTTACATAAACCCACCCAGTTGCTTGTTGTTTTTTGGTGTACTGACCCTTGGCAGATCATTCCAGTGGTATCACTGGTACTGCAATGTCGCTGCACAAATGATACATTGTGAAACCAGGGGGAATGTGGAAGGGGGAATTGAGAATGTCGCTATTACTGATCACAGAAAACAGCCATTGCTAGACAAAGGTTAATTTGGTTGTTTTTAAAAGGTTTTAAAAACAGGATCTGCATTCTGTTTGCTATATGGTATTATTTTTTAGTTATCTGGCTAACTTGCTTATCCTGCTTTGTGGAATACCCTGGTTTCTGTTTGCTGTTGTTTGCTACATGGTATTATTATATAGTTATCTGGCTAACTTGCTTATCCTGCTGTTTGCTGTTGTGTGCTACAGCTGTGGTTGTGAGTATCACCATGGAAACTGAATCAAGCTCTGTCAGTTCAGCCCATTATGATACCAGCTAAGGCATGAAATTAACTTTTTCACCCAGTAGAGGGGCTTGTGGATTCTAAATCACCAGCCATTTTCAACATTTTACCAGGCACATTACCTTTTACAGTATAACGCAACCTGGTTGGTTACCTGCCAAAGTGGCTGCTAGAGTAGAACATCTTACCAGCCAAAATCTACATTTTACCAGCATTAATTGCACACCCTGACACCAGCTTGGCCACTGCTGTAACTACTGCAGTGACACAAGAGAACTATAAGAAAAGAACATGTCAAGAAAAGTGGCATGCTCAAAACTCTTTACTCATGGCTGATAATAATAATAATAATAATACATGAATTATACATAATAACATTATTATTTATATTATAATATTAGTTTATTATTATTAAATTATTATTATTAGTAGTGATATTATTATTTGTAGTAGTAGTAGTAGTATTAGTGGTGGTACTGTTGTATCTGACAATCATAGCAAATTTTTAATGCAAGAGCTGGCTACATGTCTTTTTTACCTATAAATTCTGCTATTCCATTTGTTTTGAATCAATGGTGAAAGTTTTACATTGTAGTAGAACTAGTAGTAGTGCATGATAAACATGTTGTTCATCCTAGGAGGATCTCTAAAGCCTTTGGAGCCTCCATCTTGTTCTCATCCTGACACTGCCATTTAGGGTTCACAGAGGTCATCTGTAATGTGCTTACACAACATTATCCACATCCTTCCTACAACATAAAAAAAAACTACAAGTGGGATTCACTAGTGAGGAAATGGTTAGTAAGAGATAATCTAGGAGAGAGAGAGAGAGAGATGCTATTTATTATTATTAGGGGTTCAAGCACCCTAGGTCCTATTGTTTCCCCATTTTAGAGCATGCCTCTAAAATTCTGAAATAAAACTGCATTTCTATAGAAGGCTTCAACACACAACATGACATCAGCTGGCCCTCTTGGTGGTGCTATAGCAGTGTTATATTTCTTGTGAAATTGTCGGCTTAAAAAACATGTGTAAAAACATGTGTAGTACTGTACATGTGTCCATAAATTTCATCATGATATATCAATAAATATGGCTGGCATGAGCCAATGAAACCTTTTGTGACACTCAAACATCTCCTAAACTACTTGACCTGTTGATAGGCATCTTGCATGTGTCCTTTAGATCCTCTTTGAATACAGATCTGGAGATTTCATAAAACAATATGACCACTAAAAGCCAGTTAAAGCACAAGTAGACTATGTACAATTCCTTAATTTTCTTCAACCAGTTGAAAAAATTGTTACAAAAAAGCTGGATACTCAGAAACTCGTAAAACCTGTGTAAGTATGGTTATGAATTCACGCATACCCATCATGGCTTTGATTTGATCTTATGGTGGTGCTACAAGAGTATATGAGATATATTTTCAAACATTCAAATAGAGAACAGCACATAATATAGGTTTCTCTTCTGTTTCAATTTCCTCTAAATCTCAAGTGAAAAAGAGTCCCAGAAAGGTTCTATTTATCATAAATGTGAAATGTGCTATCTCTTATCTCGCATCAGCTGATGTGGGGGGTTGCGGTGAAAGTTTGTGTGTTTTGTGTGCAGAGGGAGACATGCATACCAGCTGAGTCACAGTGGCAGTTACTGAGTCATTACAAGCCAGCCAATAGGAAACCAGTTGAAGGCGTGCGTGCGTGAACGTGGAAAAAAGAAAACTATCACATTTGTATCGATCAAAACCATCTCATTTGCTATATCGATTGAAGCCATGGCGTTTATATCGATAGGAGCAAGCGTGTTTATATGGATTGTTGAGTCACATGGTCATACTCACCTGTGAGGGCAGGTGGTTCAGGGCTGGTGGCGCATATGGGCACTGGGACTGTGGTCACCACAGGAGCTGAGAAGACAGAATGCTAAGTGACTGACGTGGAACAGGGCAGGCATCCTCTCAGCTAGCCAAGCATAAAGACACCCGCAAACATAAAAATAAATGAGTCATTGGCTTTTGCTCCGTTGAGCTGATTGCTTCTGCTTTCTTGGCAAGCATGACCCTGTCACACTGGTGCAAGCACAGCTCTAGCCTCTCTTTGACATAGGCGGGACTGTGAAGGGGCTGGGGGGGGGGGGGGGATGATGATGCAATTGTGTACCGGGTGAGGGGGGGTAGGGTGGGGGCCACCGACTATTCTGGATGGAACACTTTTTTCCACTCCTTCGTTTGTAATATAAATGAATATAGTGAAGTTGTAAATAATTACTATTATGCGTATTAGCGTACAGAAAAGTAACATCACTTACCTTTTACAACCCTCAGAGTGTAGGAAACTTTCTGGTCGTTAAAGTATCCATCGATATCCACTCTGCAGCAATACGACCCCTTGTCCATTCGCTTAACTCTGAGAATAACCAGGTCCACCCGTCCCGAGAGCACGTCGCCTGCGACACGGTACCTGTCCGACACCTTGGAGACGACCCCTTCACCGTCGGTCTGCGCGAGGATGTCGCCGCACCACAGTGTACCGCAGCTGCGGCCCCAACACACTCGGCTCAGCCCGTATCTCTTCACCGAGTAACGACAGGACAGACTCACGGAGCTGCCCTCCGTCACCTCCAATGCCGAAACGGGCACGCCGGCAGCTGTGGTGGAAAAATGATCAGGATATACCTTGTGTTATTGTTACTCCATCAAACCTTCCCTTTTGGGGAAATGCAGCATTAATGTTACTTACAGAGCACAACCCAAGAAGGTCTACATAAACCTGTCCCATAAACATACATATTAGCATGCTTGTGAGAGATGAAAAGCATGGAAAGAACTATTCAGGATTTATACTGCATTTTTAACATGATAATTTTGTTTAGTTAGCTATGGTCTTTGTCTTTTCATTTTACAGCATGTTACTAATACTACAGGCGGTTTTATTTTTCATTCAAAAACTGTTTTAATAATCATATGTAGGGCATGGGTTTTGTAAAGGGACACCAATATCTGTAAACTCAGTTCCTTATTTTAAATTTTGCTGAGCATTTTCCTATTGTGGTCACTGGACTGTCACCATGAGGGCTTCCCTAAACTGCATTCTCGTTTGAAGTAAACAAATTGTGAAAGAGTTGACCTCTGCATAAAAAACCGCCATTTTGTAGACATACACAACAGTCAATCTGAAAGACCTTTAATGGCCTCAGTGAGCATTATTTCCTCCTGTGGAAAAAGCCCTTTACCTTTCTTTAAGGTAAAGCATGTAATAACAATGACTGGAGTGTGAGTTATAACGGTATATAATGATAGTAGTTATAATATAATGGTAGTTATGCCCTTTTACAGAGACACAGGCATTTATTCAGCGTTTTAAATAAACTCTTATGGAGTACATTATACTTTCAATACCCCAATTTGATACATATAAACTATTAAAACACTACACATTTCACTATGTGAATAGTTCAGTTTCACTTGCTTAAAGAATATCATATTATGAGTCAACGCGGCAGAGTGTTAGCAGTAGCTGTCGCAGCACGTAGAAGTTACAGCTGTAAAGAAAGTTGTAGCATTAGCTCTTACTAGTTGTTATATTAGACGCGTCCAGCAGGACTGGGTGTTGCAGCAGGAGAGGTTAAGAGGCCCATGCACCCATGCGGATGTTTGGCCATGATAGAGAGAGTCTCACAGCCAGAGAGTCTCACACACATTTGGGTCAGTTCCCTCACCTGCGACAGCGAAGGCGAGAATCCAGCGCAGGTGAAGTAGTGCGGCTCCGGCAGCCATCCCGGGGGGGAAAGGCGACTCTGGGGAGGCTCAGGATGCGGACGGGACGGCTCCCCCTCGTGCGGGGCTCTGCCAGGAGCGTGTTGACGCTAACTGCGCCGCTCAGGCACGCGGGCTTGTGAATGGACGCCAGTGTTCTGGGGCCTCTGAGTGCGACATCTCCAGCCGCGGCGGTCACAGGCTCTCGGGCCCCACTCCGCCGACCTCGTCCCCCAAGACGAAGAGCGACGGCAGGGGGTGTGGCGCGCACCCATGGAGAAAGGGCCATTGTTAGCTGCGGTATTTTCCTGAATTTATCCTCCATGTCTCTGTATATGAGCTGCATGGATGGGTCATGAGGGGGCGATGTGGGGGGGTTGCAGACCGCTGGTTTGAGAGGGGCGCACAGATTGCTCATTGCCATGCGTCAACACAGCCCAGAGTAAACAAGAGCAGTCATCCAGCACCGGGCAGACAGACTGTGTGTGAGGGCGGACCTCGTTCTCTTTAGACATCTGTGTGGTGTGGTGTAATGGAAGATCAGTGAAGGCATTTGTATGGAAATATGGGTGTTTTCATTTGGTGTTTTCAAGCTGTTTTCTGCAGCGTATGCACACTGCAGTTGTGCAGTATGCATATGCATTTTTTTATCTTTTTGTGGTTGGGGAGGTGGGATTGTGAAATTTTGTTGTATTTTGCATGCAACGTACCCAAACAAAGTGCTTTTCATGCTGATTAAAGATACTATCTAGGCTCACTAGTTTACTGGGATCTTTGGGGTGTTCAGTACACTGTGCTGGATATTTTCTCGAGCAGGGGTGTCAAGTCATTTCTGAAAAGAGCTCTGTGCTCTAATCATGGTCTTAACTCAAGACCTTGGTTAATTGAGCTATAGCAAACACCTACACCCATACTGACCTTTTTTTGAACTAAGACAGGGCACCTCTGCCCTAGATATTATAGGCACAATGACAAGAAATATCAATATCAGATGGCATGAATGGCCTTCTCATCATAAAACTTCTGATGTTATGAAATGCCTCTCTTTTCAAAGGGAGCGGCAATTGGCGAAAAATCTAAAAATAAATAATGACAGTATCACAAATAGCACATAAACAGGGTCCTCCTAAACAATCACTCTGTAGTTCAGTCTGAATGAAAATAAATAGTCGACTGACACAAATGGGCAGAATAGCTTTTGTGAACTGTCATACCAGTATATAAGTAGACTTTAATGAAATATTGGGCCTCATTTGCAGAACAAATTTGTGTGTAAATTGTTTGTGTTAGCAATTGTGTGCGTATTTTGGTATTCTTCAAAGTTTTCATGTCTGAGATTTGTTCGTAAGTATGCACAGCAGGTTTACTGCAGGTTACTATTTTTCTGAATTGATTAAATAAAAATGTTATATGATGTTAAATATGCTAATTGAAACACACATTTAACCAATGAATGAAATTTGCTATAAAATGGCTTGCAGGTCTGTAGCCAGCATTGTGATGGCTGATCTTGTGCTGTTGGAGAAGTTGTGCTGTTGAAGCACATGTTGTCCTTTGGAGAGAATGCATCTTTAGGATTGCGCATATTTGATGGCTGAGAGCAATAAAATTGCCAACCTGCCCAATGTTATCGGTGCCATATACTGCACACACAGGCGCCATACCAAGCTACATTCGCATATATGAATAAAAGGAGCCATCACATCAATGTGCAGAGCATATGTGATGCAAAATGTACTGCTTAACGTCCTGGCCCGGTGGCTTGGTGGGACCCATGATAGCTTCATTCTGCGGGGCAGTTCAGTTGCCACTCGTTTGGAGAATGCTGCTATGAGATTGCCGTTTACTGTGTCAGAGTACATAGATTCCTAACTACCTCATTCCATCACTAGGGGATAGAGGATTTCAAACCAGCTCTCACATGTAGAGAACACCAACAAAATTATGAAATGAATAACATTTTATTTACTGTAATTCCAGGCTTTGAGAAAGACCATAGTGCTTGGCAGATGGAGGCAATGTGCTCGTCCAATGCAGAAAGTCTTTAACTTTAACAGTTTGTGTGACGGGAGATCCTACATTGATGGCACATGTTATCTCCTGCCAGGCCTTTTTACTTTACCAGTCCTATTACACCGGAACGGACAATACTGAACTTTTTTTCCCCTTGATGACTTAACATCTGCTAATAAAATTCTATTTCAATGTTCTTTTTCGGGGCTATTTTGACTTAAGTACTTATGCACCTGTAAATGGAACTTCAGTATATGGCAATTCATGGGTGTGGGTTTATGCTAATTGAAAAATAAGATGCACGCACTAGTCATTTATGATGAATCGTAATGTATGAACCTACACACGGAATAAAAACAAATCTGCCTTTCCCACTCGATTTGATGAATCAGGCGTAAATGTTTTGTACAGAACATGTTCGTACATAAACGTATGCACATATTTAAGAAAGTTTCATGAATAAGGCCCATTGTCCTTGAATTTAAAAATCTTTATTGTAATTTTGTGTTTAAGCTCATCAAAGGTGAAGGGTCTGATCTCTCAGTGGGATGCCCTTGGATTTTCAAGGATCAATTGAACACATCCTCAAAGTTGCCTTGTGTAAGGAAAAAAACGTGCAGTCACAATATATAGTTTTTATATATATAATATATAAATATGTATAATTATAATGGTTTATAGGTTCTCAGTCAATGGAGCTATGCTGAGCAAATCCTTTCAAAGTGAAATCACATTAATATACAGTATATACGTACATATATAATTTATCATATTAGTTACTTCAAACGCACAGCTTCATTAGAAATAACTTGTATCATGTACATAAACTCAAATTCTAATATTGAATGCAATTGTTTGTTCAATGCAGGAACAATAAAGTTATACATCGTCACAGCCACTTAAGCCAATCAGCTGTATGATAAGATAATTCAACAAATACATCTAACCTGGAGGCTCTTATGTTCTCCTGTGGCACAAACTCCAAACTGTTGGAGGTCAGCACCTTGTAGTTTTTCCTCTTGGTATGTTGATAAATTCACTAAATAATGCCATGAACACCCCCAACAATTTATTCAGAGTTCAAGCAAAGAAAGGCTTGAGTGCAGTTTGCTGGTTAAGCCAGTATTTGAGGCCCTCAGAAGAAAGCAGTAGATGTTCTCTGAGGCTCAGGGTCACTTCCTGGTGTATGTGCCTTGGATGTGGTGTGGTGGGGGGGGGCTGTCTTCAGCCAAGGTTTCAAGGGCACATTTAATAGTCGTCTCCTTCATCCATCTGATAGATGTTCTCCACCGCCATCTCTCTGGAGTGGAGTCCCAGGCTGGAGTCTGAGTTGCTGTACAGGACTCCATTAGTGGGCTGCTGTGATCTAACAGAGGAAAGCCACAAGCCAGAGGACAAATTATTTCAATGAACTTTACTGTCAAAGTTTACTGGCAAACAAAATTTCATGGATTATCCATTATTACGGCTGGATATGTATTTACAGAATCAATTCAAAGTGAAGTGCCTTGCATAAAGTTTTTAACTCAAACCTGTCTTAAATTCAAACCTGCTACATTTCAGCTTTCTGAAGCTACTGCTGCCAAAACTCAATGAAACTCACAATATTCTAACATATTTCACAGGCTTCACTGAACCATCTACATATTTGAATACCACAGTATTAACACCAATAGTGGCAAAGTATATCATTTTTTGGTGAGATCTCCCATTTTTATAGCTTTGTGTTTTACAAAGGCTTAGAGCTGTAGTTGTATGTGGCCACTGGATAACCCCACGGAGAATGTTTGTTGAAAGCAAGCTATTCACACAGTACTTACATTCCAAGCATCTCACTGGCTTTCTTCCATCGCTTTCCTTAAAAAGAGAAGAGCCTGTTTTTGATTTGATTTTTTGATTTGATTTTTTTCTTCGTTTCTTCGTTTTCTTCATTTGAATTAAATGTGCTCTTGACAGAAACCAATAAATGAACAGTTGATGCCTTTTTATTCCACATCTGAAAACCTTCATTCTTCTCCTATGTGTCTGATTAAGAAATGCTCTTGCTGACACAATTACTCAAACAATGTTTTTTTTTTTTTTTTTTGGAGGGGGGTGAAAACTAAATGTACGCACATACACACCCCCGCACACATAAACCCAGGTATTCAGCACAACCATTATTCTCTTCTGGAAATCAGGTGGGTCGAATTCAGGATGTTACAATGGAAGGAAGTGAAATCTTTCGTGTTGAAGGACATCCTTTCCTGCTCTTCCACAAACTCACTTAGCCCTGATGCTGATCACATTTTAACTCCCACTGCTAGGTTTTGACATGTGAAGGTCTATACAATTGTTGTTAATTACCCATCAATAATATTATGTGTGTGTGTGTGTGTACTGTGTACTGTGTTCAGGCATACAGGTAGAGGTGTGTACTTACTCATGAAGAGCAGAAACACAATTATCAAGGCTAGCAGCAGCAGCAGGAATACAGGTAGCAGCACTGCCAGCTGGGTTGACTTCATCGGTGGCTGATCCTACAGAGCAATACACATTGCATTTACTCTTAGGTTTGTGTTGTGGGTTGTGTTTTTATGTTCCACCAGTCATCACACTATTTTAGTGCAAATTTAAACAGTATTCTGCGGCTGAATGAAATTGTTTCCCAATTGTTTTACTTTTATAACAGGCTCTTCTATATACGTGTATATATATATATATATATATATATAATAAATAACAATAAATGCACCAAATATGATATGAAGAATATTAGAAAGGATTGTGTATCCTGACGTGTTTGTTTTACAGTGTCATTACCCCAAGCAATAGCCAGTACTGGCCCTAGCCTTTGAGCGGCCTAAGCAGGATTTTAGTGGTCCCCCACAGCATTAAAAATAATATGTATTTGAGAAGCCCTTTGGGCCCCCCCTGATGGTTGCAGGGCCCTAAGCACTAAACAGCCGCTTATGGCTCTTATTGGGACGGGACGGCTCTGGCGATAGCCGAATATGCTTCTGCACTCACCCCTTCACTGTTCTGAGGTATTGACGCATCTGAACTTCCTGTAGAATTGGTACCCTCATGGCCTATGTACAGAACAATATTAGAAACATAATCATTACTTTTTAGCCATTACTTATTTTCTCATGCAGCAGCACCAGAACAATCACTTTGGCATCAATGGAAACTGTGATATGGTGCGCCTCGGAGAACTGTAATCCATACCGCGCGTGTGATTGTGTGTAGCCTGTGTCGTGGTAGATGCCTGCTCAGTTGCGTTTGCTGTAGGCACTGGTGCTGGAGAGAGATTGGCAAAATAGTATAACCTGAAAATAAAAATCTGATGACTCAAGTCATCAGATTTTCAAAACTCAAGTTTCATAAGTACAGTTAAAATTTTCATATACAGTATACCAGGAACAATGTTCACTGTATATGAAATTAATAAAATATGTACTTCTATTTACTGCTGACCTAGCTTCAACAGATTTGCTTTTAATTAGTAATTTCACATTTATAACCAGAATGTGTCAAACAGTTTGTAATCATCAGCAAACAGTATTTTTGCAAGTCACTCACCCTGGGTAATGATCAAGTGTACCGTTTCTTTCTGGTCATTAAACAATCCTTTTATGTGCACACGGCAGCCATATATACCAGTGTCATGCTCCTGAGAATCAAGGATGGTCAAAGAGACATCGCCGTCCATCAGTCTTCCCAGGAATTGATACCTCGGTGATGCTCTCACTGTCACTTTGGACCCATCACTTGTAATGATTTCTTTGTCGCAGCCGTATGTTGGTACTTCCCCTCTCCCCCAGCATGAGTATAGCTCTCCATGGTAGCTTATATCATACCTGCAAGGGAGGACCACCTTCTCTCCTACAAACCCATACACTGTCTTAACAGTGCATTCACTGACTGGAGGGAGGGGGGGATTACACAAAGAGAGAAAATTACACAAACATTTCATGAGATTCTAACTGAAAATATTATGAGAGCAGGCTATTCAACACATCTATGTTGATCCTCTACCTATAGACTACTAGAGTATCAACCATTGTGTTATGCATGGACTTGAAAACCCCTATGTCCTCTCCTTTTGCTGAACTCAACTATTTTGTAGTTCCCTTTTACGCATATAGTATAAATCTCAAACAAATCCCCTTAGTCTAAATGTTTTATTCATGCGCATGGAGAATAAACACATCATTGACAGTCAGTGTCCATTCTGAAGTTTCACAACACAAGCCTTCATACTTATATGCTTTGGTTATACAAAAGAGGATAGAGACTGTCCTCCTTTCACACCGTAAATAGTTTTGGGAACATACATCTCATTATCATCCTCAACCCCCCATGACCCAAGGTCTCACGGCCCCGGTTCCAGGCACAAAAACAGACGCAGGTGGGAGGAGTGTTTTTTTATGGTTTCCAAGCAGTTCCCTCAATTCTCACACTCAAAGCATTCCTTCAGTCAATTATCCTGTCCACAGTTTTCAGCTCTCAGCAGCACGCAAACTAGGCCAAGAGCAAGGCCACAAGGCCCTCAGGTTATAAAATTTTTAATTTAATATTTACTGAAACTTCCACAATCAGTATAAGCTCCTTTAAATATATGCTCTGTTTTTGCTATGTATATCCCAGCATCTTCTTGGCCTTTTTCATTACTGTAACGCAATCCTGATAGACTATGAACAACTATTACTGCCATGTGTTCTTGAAATTGAACACATTCTAGTTTTGCTCCTATAGCATAATCCTGTCTTAAATCTTTATTATTTCCCACAACTAGAAATTTATATTTAGTCATATTGAAGGTCATTTTACAGGTTTACATTGCTTGTCAAGATTAACCCTTTTGAGTTTTATCTACATTTCACACACATTTGAGTTGAAATCCAGAGGATCCTGTCTATATAACTTAAATTTCTTAAATACTCTCATACAAGTCAAACATTTTAAATTTGCAAGGGGTAGCATTAATTTACCAGCCACAAAGTGTGTTCTATATTTCCACAAAGCACAGTACTTATATTGCTGTCTAAAATTGGTGGCCTATGGCTTGGGTCACCAGTTTTTGTAAACCACATGGGCAACCGAGATTTGCAACTTGCATTACAGTCGATGTCCTCAGAGGGTCCTCACAGGCACAGGTTTAGCACAATCACCCGACTAATCATACAATTAGCGGTTAATTGTGATCCTCATTAAAACAATTTGTTTTCCTAACACTTGGAGAGGAAACATGGATGGAATGTTAATCAAAAAAGTCTTTGAGTGACAGTGTGGATAACTGGAGTTGCGACGTAATAATATCTGATGAAAGAACCCATGCTGAGGGATGACTGAAATGCAGATAGAAAACTGCTTTGGAAAAACTGGTGACCCTACCTATAGCATATTCCTACATTAAGGCACTTATTTCGCTCTTATTTCCCCAGAGAATAATCCAGTTATCTTCACTCAGAATGAAAGGGTTAGTCAACACCACGGCCGTGCAACTTTTCACATTTCAGAGTCCTACAATTATAATTTAAGCATTGGGTGCAGAATCTATGCGTGGATTTTGTACCCAGCACCAGAAATGAAGTTGCCCACATCTAAAACTAAGTCTGTCACTTTAGAGTGTCCAAATATAGTTTCGCAGTCATCAACCTGTTTCACTTCTCCTTGGCAAATAAATAAATGTGTTGGGTTAGTATTTGTTTGTTTGATCCTTTCCTCTAACAAAAAAAAACTTCAGTCAATAACGGTTAGTCCAGTTTACCTGTTAGAAGATGGAAGGAAAGCCAAAGCGAAAGGATGTAACTACGATGTACGTCCATCGTGAAGTGATCCCTCTCTTGCTTTCTCTCTCTCTCTTGCTCTCATACACACATGCAGAGAGGGAGAGGAGGAAATGAGGAAAGCCTGAATCGGTGTGAAAGGGAAAAGGAAGTGCCCAACACACAGTTTTTGTCTGAACAGCTGCGTGGGTCTCAAAATTGTAACAAAATTACAGCAACAAAAAAGAAAAACAAATTATTCTTTATTAAACTCGTCTATAGGATGTAATATATAGAGAACTTTTGGGTTGTCGAAGTGGGTTGTAGAAATGCTGGGACAGAAATGAGTTAACAATTATTCAGATGTAGTACGTATGTGCTCCGACAGATATTGCTGATCTTTGAGAGACATGCCTCGGTGGTAATTTCATAAACACGAGACCAGGTGCTTTGATAATGTAAAAACTGATTTTAATTGTCTCACACTGAAGAGCAGAACATACATACAACTAAATATGAGCATTGATCCAACCAAAGTCAAGGTATAAGCGAAACCACTCTTGTTGGGTGCATACTATTGAGCTAAATCCAGTAAATGCATAAAGCGCACAGATTTGTGTTTGACAGACCTTTAACATTCCCCTTACTGCAATTTACAATAAATTAATCATCTCACTATCCCATTCAGTCCTAAAGACAAAAAATAGCACAATGACATCCTGTCATTTACTGTACATAAAACCCCCCAATAACGCTCCATTAAGTCATAAATGAGCTGTCAGTTAACAATTTATAAGTTCATTTTGAAATGAAGTATTACCAAATCTAACAGATTCAGGACACTGACAAATTATTCTCTAACTTTGTGGATGTGAAGCTGTTGTTGTCCACTAGATGTCAGTTTGTGCATTCCATACAGAACATTGCTGTGTATACAGTGTGATTATGGTGGTATTTTGTGCATCAGCCCCAATGGCCATTATAAGCAGACAAATGCAAATTCAATATCGAGGTCATTTGAGTGTTAAAATTATGTATGAATTGACATTCAAGTAAGAGCATAGATTTTTTTTCCATCATGACTGCATCAATGTTTGCTGGTAAACCATTTTATTGTATCCATGCAGTATCAGTATTCCACAGTATTCCATGACAGTTTACATTACTAGATTAATCTGTTCCTGTGCAGATAATTAATCAATATACTTTTAACATCCGTGCAGTTAAATAAATATGGAGAAATCAAGAAGGCCGATTAATTCCAGTGGGGTTCAACACCCTTAATACATCTGTAATATGGTTTGCTTCTAAATAAACCCTGGCTATGGTATTAGTCCACTGTAATCACCTTTTGCCCTATTAACAAATAAAGTTTAAGTTTATTTTATTTATATAGCACCTTTCATGCAAAAAGCAGCTCAAAGTGCTGTACATAAACATATCTAAGCAGATCAATAAGAACATTCTATAAAAACAAACAAAACTTTACACCAAGGACTACAATAAGAATATAAAAGAAAAAAACAGAATCAAAACATGGTAATAAAAAGAATGTGGGAGCTGGGGTTGAGTTGCGTAGTCTCTATTTAAAAGCTAAATAAATTGACATGCGAATAGACAGCGGTATGCTGTTCCACGCTTTAGGGGCGTAAGAGGAGAAAGAGGCTTCACCAACTTTCTTTTTGGTCTTTGGTACAGTCAAAAGGCAGGCCTCAGAGGACCTGAGTGTGCGCGCAGGGACATAAGGTGTTAGACAGCCGGTAATATAGGAGGGCGCTAAGCCATTTAATGATCTGTAGACCAAAGAAAGAATTTTAAAATCTATTCTGAACGGAACGGGGAGCCAATGTAATTTAAAAAGTACAGGAGTAATGTGTTCATTTTTCCTAGTCTTAGTCAAAACCCTGACAGCAGCATTTTGGACAGTCTGCAGTCTGGCAATAACTGTTTTAGGAAGGCCTGTGTATATGGAATTACAGTAGTCCAGACGGCTTGACACAAAGGCATGGACCAGCTTCTCAGCGTCCTGAAGATACAGGAGAGGCCTGACCTTAGCTATGTTTCGTAGATGGAAATACGCCGTTTTTATTATGTAATTAAAATGAGGCTTGAAGCTAAGGTCGGCATGGTTGTGGTTGTAGTAGAGCTCTGTTGGATATTTTGTCTAATATTATAAATGTTTTCTTTGAAAAAGATTGCAAATTCATCACACTTGGAGGTGGATACCAGATCAGAGATGTTGGAATTAATGCAGGGATTTAATTTATTTAGTTTATGGTGGAAAATAATATTCTAGGATTGTTTGTGTTTGCGTTTATAATTTTTGAGAAATAGTTGTTTCTCTCTGTACGCATTAATTTGTTATAAATTGGAGACAGAGTCTTTGTAGATTTCATAGTGAACAGTAAGTTTGTGCTTTCTCCACATACATTCAGCTTTACGGCATAGCCTTTTCATTTTGCATAGAGATTGAGTGTTCCAGGGCATAGGTCTTTTTTTGGACAACTTCTTGTCCTTTAAAGGAGCGACAGTGTCCAGTGCAGTAGACAGGTGATAATTAAAGGTCTTGATTGTTGTAAGGCTGTAATTTAAACGGGTCACCTTGGTACAATAGCCCTGCTTTTCTAAAAAAATAAGTAAACTATTTCGCAAAAGAGAAAACGCACAGTGCTATCTTTGCTGATGCATTTTTAGTCTGTGGAGTAGCCTGGGAGGAAGTGCTATATGTTTTGTTAATGGCTCTGGGAGGAGTGTAGCTGCATATCTGTGAATTGAGTGCTTTATGGCTTCATTAATAATGTGCCACCTCAAGGCTAATAACATTCTCAGCATAATATTTACATCAAGCACAGGACTGTACCGTGCACCACTCCCTCCTGATAAAATCAAAGTTAGACATCTTCATTGTTTTGTTCCTATCAGCCACACTGGATTCCCACACACGCAAACACACACACATACACACACGCACAATCACATGCATGCAAACACACACACACCCCACAGAAAAATATATGGTAATAGCTTCAGTATTATTTGCTTTGTCCTACTGGGTTATTTGTAAATATTAAAAAAGTATTTGAAAATAAAAAATATTTTGAACATATTTACTGCATGACGTTACCTACGTGCACATAGCATACATTCTCTACACATCTTCCCACCTGCCTGCTAAATTACTTACGAGGTATGAGGGAACAGCAATATACACAAATTAAACCCACGCTCACACATTCGTTGAATGGCTTTGATTTAATATATTAGGTCAAAATCCACAGTCCCAAACAAACAAATGCATTTCGGCGGTGCCTTCCTCAGCATGTGGTTATAGAATACTCCGTCTCAGTCAACTCTGACATCACAGTTAGTTAATCACTGGCAGGCCTTTCTGGTTATACAGTGCCATGCCCTACCTACACCCATTCAATGGCCACAAATCTCTTTTTAATATTAAGTTTATATTCGCATTACCTTTGATTTTTACCAGCATAGCACAACCCACAAGGACACTTTAATAGGCACATGACACATTTTGATTTGATTTCCAAGTGAATCTTACTTTAAACCTAATATGTGGATGGGGGAAATTATTTTATCATTGCCTTGCAATTTGCGCAATCCAAGCATCCCTGGGGAGTGAATGAATGAACATGTGATGGGGGATAGAAGTGCCTGGTTAAACTAGGTATTTCCTCAGACTTTTGGCCCATTTAAAGGCAAAATGTGGCTGATTATGAAATATGTTACTACACAGGGATCGCTAGACAGCAGAGAAGAAAAATAGAATAGAATGTCTGCACTGAGGGAATCAGGCCTGCAGTAAAATGCATTTAAAACATTACTGAATATACACAAAAAATATAGTGGTGACCCGTGGGTTTTTAAGGAGATTAATAGCCAGATATGGAGTTGAAACCTAGTCTCCCAATTCCATGATGAAGAGACATTACAGTATTTTCAAGTCAGCCTCTTTTTCACATGCTACAATGCTATAGCACTACCTCTCAGGCATGATTGCTTCAGTATAAATAACATGTATATTGCCTTCCTAGTAGGTAAAATATAAAGTAACCATCCCGTAAGAAGAATAAATGAGTGGCTGAATACATAATAATTTCAAACTAGGCTATAAAACGGCTCTAAGATGACCAATAGGCTATAGCTTTCAGCACAAAAACAACTTTCAGTCATTAGGTCTAACATATTTACCCAGACTCATTAAAACGCCAGATCACTGTCTGTAAAATATGAATTCAAAATTGCTCAGAGCACTGATGTGACACAACAGAGACTTTGTTTTTTATATCATAAAATTTTAGTGATTACCTCCAGCAGGTTTAGAGTCATGCCATTGGTTGAGCCTGCATTTTTTAATAAGCTTGTATTCAAGAATGTTGCAATGACTGTACAAAAACTAGGGGTAATTATATTTGTGTCCCAGTTCACATAGATTTGGATGTGCTTGGATGTGTATTTGTGGTAACATCAGTCCAAAAGGGCCCGAGTTTGGATAGACAGATACAGCACCCTTAAGAGTCAACTTTACATCTGTTGCCACGGTGATGATATTTCCTCTTTCATCTTCAAGAAGAGTAACTGTTCAACCTCCCGAAGTTTTCGCACGTCACCCCCCTGCTCAGGTCACTCCACTGGGTGCCGGTCGTGGCCAGGGTCAGGTTCAAAGTTCTGACCCTGGCCTACACTGCAGCCAAAAGGTCAGGCCCCTCCTACCTACAGGACTTAATCCAGCACTTCGCTCTGCTGCTGCAGGGCGACTTGCACTTCCCTCCCTCCGTGTTAAAGGCTCCCGCTCGTCCCAACTGCGGAGCTTTTCCAGCCTAGCTCCCCAGTGGTGGAATGAACTCCCCACTCTGCTGCGCTCAGCTGAAACACTGTCTGTTTTTCGTCGTGGTCTGAAAATGCACTTTCAGACTCCACCTCGACTAAACTACCTATATAGGGCCATTCTATAGTATTCACTTCCTGTTTTCTATTTAACTTGTGTTTTTGGTTATTCCATAGTTCAGAATGTATAGCTGTGTATACAGTGTATTTCTCATGTTTATTACTATATCTAAAAACCTAATCGAAAACTTATTTATTTATTATTTCAATCAATGTAGGTTCTTTTTTTTCTTTTTTTTTTAAATCACACACAACACAGTCTAGCCATATATTTTCTCATATAGGGGGAGGGTCTCTGGCCTAGCTACACACATTGAAATGTGTGCGAAAAAGTCATTCTGGCTCGGTGCAGGTCATGCTCGCTATGTTAGCAGTGCTACCTCTTCATTTTTCTTTTATTTTGCGTTTTGCTGCATCCGACAGCATTGCTGCAAAGATAGGCCTAATGGAAGAAAAAAAACGACAGAGAGCGGTTTTTCAAAAGTTCGGGCTCTGGTCCGGCACCAAATCAACACAAAGCCAGCCCCAATCACCGGCTGCACAATCGGCACCCCAGGCAGGTGAGCCTGCCGCTGTCTCTGATTCTAATGTCACAGTGACATTGATCCTGAGTTCACAGCAGGACACCAGGGGGAGAAGACATCCACAGAAACGCAACAGGCCAGAGAACGTGAACCAAACGTTTTTTTCACACAACCTCGACCCAGACAGGGTGATAGCTATTCACCCGACCCTGCAAAGTGGGGTAAAATTGACGACAAAATGTGTGACTTCTTCACATCAAACAAACCCACAATACTTGCCCATTCAAATTGAAAGAACCGGAAATTTTGGGATAATTACTGCATTATAAAGCCTCATACCCTCTCATACATGTACTTGGTATCTACAAACCCTCCAATGGGGGTGGGAGGTATGTGTCCAGTATGAAGTTACTTCCTGCTTCGGACAAAAGAGACGATAATTCTGTCATTTCTGTGTGGCCTGTTACTCAGGGGAATTTATAGATTTTGCACAGTCAACAGAACAAGCATATATGGTCACTCAGAGATTTCAGTTCCACTCTGCACAGAAACTGCAATAAACCTCTACATAAAAGCAGAAGTTAAAAAAACAAAGAATCCTGTTACTTTTAAACCTCACAAAGTGAAAAGTTGGGTTTGACACACACTTGCTTTGGCCAAGAAAATGCAGTCACTGCTTTAAATTGATGCAATATTGATCAAAGAATAGAAGTAAGAATATTCCAGGAATGGAAGTTTCTGCTCTCATCCTCAGTTTCTTTCTTTGTAAAACACTTTTTATCTTTTAAGGCATTGTGTGATGAGCAGTATGCGGTGATTCAGTGGATGTGCTTCCAGTAATTCAGACCGCTATGTGTCCCAAACACACGCACGCACGCACGCACGCACGCACGCACGCACGCACGCACGCACGCACGCACGCACACTACTGTAAAACAAAAAAAGCTTTTCTAATAGAAGCCTGCTCTTATTAGTTTTGCCTGTATGTCCATATGCAGGCACCTTGGCTTAAAGGCAACTATTCATATGTTAAGGGATTATTTGTGTACCATGTACAGGTAACAATCAACATGGATATGGGATAGGAGACTGGATAATCAACCGTTCAACAGCTTGATATCTCAAAACTATGCTATCTACAGATAGTCCTGCCAATGCAAAATCCCGGAACTAAATGGAACTATATTTGACCAGTAACATTACAATGAAATCATAACTAATCCAAAACCATGGAGCAGCCACGAATGGCAAGTTTATTTGGCATCTCCAACTTGAATTTGCTCTGCCAGCTCGGGAGAGTGAAGACAACGGGAGAGTGAAGACAACTTGCGGTTCCCCCTCAAAACACGTGGTGCAAATCAGCTGCTTCTTGTCACACTGCAGCCCAAGCTACGCATGCACAAAGAGCAAGCCACAGGCACCCGGACGGCCAACAGGGGTCGCTAGAGCAATGACCACTGCTATCTCCGCCCATTGAATGTCTCCCATATAGCCCTTGGGCGACACAAAGCCAATTGTGCACTGCCCAGTCAGCACACTTGGCACTGGCATGGGCCACATTCAATCCAAGACCGTGGTCCTCATTCATGCACCGCATGCAACGTTACCAAGTGAGATACCCAGCAACCCATCAATGCCAAGTTCATTTTGGCAAACTGGCTGTATTTCTAGCCTTGCTTTACATGTTTGCTCTGTGCTGTCTTTTGGCCTACCTCATCCCATCTAATGTTTGTCCTTGAAGTTTTACTTTACGTTAAGAGAGCAGTGACATGCGGTCAGGATAGGCAAAGTAGGCACTGCCTACCCTGTGATAATGAAACAGAAATTAAGTATTTTTCAGGAATGGAACTTTTTAAAATTGTAAAATTTATTCATTTGTATTTTTATGTTGCATATCCTCTTTCATTTTTGTGTTTTTAAAAATGAAAGATTAAGGAACTTAAGGTGCTTACGCTGACTAAAACCAAGAAAATGTCAGATTTCAGTATACTTCTATTCTTTTCTCCAAGGCAAAGCTCCCAGCTGTTTGGTGCATGTGCTTTTTGATCCTACAAAACTACACAATTTACATCAAAAAGCAGCACTAATATATGCCTTTTATGCGTAAATGTGTTAGTAATGTTGAAAAATCATATAACATGTAAGCATCAAGCGGCTGCATAAACAAAAATAAACTAAAGGTGCCATTTGGGGAGTTTGATTTTAAGTGCCGTTTGGTGAAGGAATTGACTATTATATCAGTTTTAGCCGGATGATTTATGAGTTTGTGGCTTTGCATTTATGAAATCATGAACAAGCAAGTGTCAGAAATGTCTGGTTAGTTAATTTTTGCTCATTATTTTTGAAAACTGAACAACGTAGCCTATATTCATGAGAATTCATCTTGAACATATCTCCCCTGAAATCAACTTTTAAAAATGTGTAGCCAAATGAACTGTTAACTTATGAATTAATTTTATGTTATTTAAAGAGGGGTCTGTGCATAAAAACAGTAGCATTAGCCAAAATCTGGAATATGGCCCATAGGCTAAGAACTAATCTGAGAATGTAAAACGACCAAAAGAGAGGTGGCAATGGAAAAGGCTTGTTTCACGCTCAGGCGGTTATTCTGGAAGCAGCAGTGTGCAATGGCTCTGTCCCAAGTGGCAGTATAGCAGTCATACAAAATTAAGAGAGAATAGTAGGACACACTAATGAAAGTTGACAGTTCATTCAGCATAAGCACAGATGTGAGTGGTCTTGCTAAATCCACCATTATTGCCAAGAATTAATTTTGCTAAGCCGACATTTTGGAATGAAGGTTGCCTTTGCCTTTGTGGGTGAAAACAGAGTGCATGTCTGGGCCATGCTGAGGGGCAGGTGCTCAAATTAAGAAAGGTTGATGACTGAATCTTAATGATAGCAAAAATAATAATACAAGTATGAAATCACCCCCAGAAGTTCCTGGTACACATGTGTTTGACTTTTTGAGTAGTTATATTACCAAAATGGTGGAGAATGCACAAACCATCTAGGATGCAGAAATGCCACCTCTCCATCATAAATTAATTATGATAAGCATGAGAGAATGTATGACTCCCTCTCAGTTCCTTATATGAAAATTACTTTGTTGATATTGCTGAAATTATGATTGGCCTATTGACAAATTGATTTATAGATTAATTGTGTACTGAACAGGTTAATTAATTCCCTGGTGGATTAAGTTCTTAACTGGCTGACCATAAATTCTGTAACAGAGCCATTTATCATCTCAAATTCTTATTAGGTACTTGATATTCTAACAATTTCTTCACGGAAATGAAAATTGTTAAACGGAATGTTAAATTGGCTGATTTGCACTGACAGGAAAAAAATAAGAAAAACTGAGAATTATTCTATGAAAAGTAAAAGTAATGTGAATGGATGATAAATTAACCACAATGAAGGTCCCTTTGGCAGCTCTGCGTGCACTTTCCGTCCAGTGTGTCTGACAGCACAAGTTCCATATTTTAAGTTTCACAGAGGTGGGAAAACAGCTACTGTTTGAGAAATGCCTTGAAGTAAATAAATGCAGATAATCATTTGGTTTAAAGAAATAAACAAATACATAATAATGCACAAGTTTAAAGACATTAGAGGTCCCCTTTCCCCTGGGGGTGTGGGTTTGGCCAGTGTAAACCTGTGGGATTAGGTGGGTGGAAAAAAACAAGAGATAAAGTTACTCTTGTGATGTAAGCATGAGTAAAATGATAAACAGAATCACACACACAAAATTATTTGAGGCACAGAGCCAAGGACAAAGCTTTGACCTGACAGTGAGCCCAGAGAGAGGGGGGAAGGCTGAAAGATGAGAGGATATGTGATGTCAATCCCGCCGGAGTGTGTAAAAAAAACTGTTTCTCTTGAGCTTCAGCTCTCCAGCGGTGAGGTTGCACCCATTAAACCAAGAGTTACAAAATTGGGGCCTCCTAAGAAAAATAGAAAGTAAAAAATTAATTTCTTTAAACATTTCACAAATTGTATGTGTTTGCCTTTCAGAGAAAATAAAGCATCCTTGGCAATATTGTGATCATTGCAATTACTGAATAATCATATCGGTGTAAGTAGCTAAATGTATCATATGGATCCACAATGTAATGATAATATATATATAAACAAAAAGTGCAGGATTAAATTCACTTTATTGCTTAAGAAATGTCTTCTATGCTCAGAAAAATCAGACAATTATATAGTTTAATTGTGATACCATTGATCAGATGCAAAACAAATCTTTAATATGAAATAATGTTTATTTTAAGTTTATTGGGATTTAAAGTGCATTTTACCCAAAGGTCGCAATACACTGTACAAAGAGATTAAAACAAACACACAAAATCACATGTTAAAAACACAAAATTAAAAAAAATATTCTACAAAAACACAAGAGCAAAAAAGTGAGTTTTAAGTCTTGTTTTAAAAGTAGAGACTGACTCTGCATCCCTGACATGAGCCGGCAGACTGTTCCACAGAAGAGGGCCTCTATATGAAAAGGTGTGAGCAGGTTGGAAAGATATGAAGGAGCTAGACCATGAAGTGATTTATAAGTCAACAGCAGTACTTTAAAATCAATTCTAAATTTGAGGTAGCCAATGAAGGGATGCAAGGGCATGGGTAATGTGTTCTGATCAAGATTCTTGCAGCTGTGTTTTGAATAAGTTGCAAATTGTGGAGAGTAATGTTCAGCCACATAATAGGGCATTGCAATAATCTATTCTAGAAGAAACAAATGCATGAACAAGCTTCTCAGCATCACTCAAAGAAAGAATTGTCAGATTTTGGCAATGTTACTTAGGTGAAAATAGGCAGATCTTGAGACAGACTTGATATGTAAGTTCAATGTTAAATCAGGATCAATCACTACACCTAGATTTTTGACCGATGTTTTTGGTAGTACTGTGCAGCCATTGAAATTGAATGCAATATTAGCTAAATTAGTTCTGTCTATTTTAAGACCGGATTTTTGGTCTGGATTAAGAAGCAGAAAGTTAGTCATCATCCAATTTCTTCAACATAGGCCTCTAAGGTTGCCAGGTGGGGTACCATGCCTGGTTTCACAGAAACATACAACTGCGTGTCATCCGCATAAAAATGAAAATCTATATTGTACTTAAGGATGATATTTCCCAGTGGTAGCATGTAAAGGGAAAACAACAAAGGACCCTGTGGGACCCCATATTTGGCCCTACAGTAGTCTGAGGATGTATTATTGAGATGAACAAACTGAAATCTGTTTGTTAGAACCTCAACCATCGGAGAGCTTTTCCACAGATTCCTACACAATTATTAAGTCTATGTAAAAGAATTTCATGGTCTACAGTATCAAATGCTACACTGAGATCAAGCAAGACAAGGTCTGGTCTGAGGCTGAAAGAAGGTCACTAAAGACCTTAACAAGGGCTGTCTCTGTGCTGTGATGGGGCCTGAACCCAGACTGAAGACTTTCATAAATATTATTAATCTTCAGAAAGGTGGTGAGTTGTTTGGCTATAGCCTTTTCAATTATTTTAGATAAGAAAGGAAGATTGGAAATAGGTCTGTAGTTTTTGAGGGATTCAGGGTCAAAATTTGAAGAAGATGCATGCAACAATTATTAGCATCCCTGTATTTAGTACAATTTAAGAACAACTTTTCCCAGCGCACGATTACAAGGAATTTAGGGATTTCACCATCTACAGCATATAATATTATTAAAAGATTCAAAGAATCTGGAGGAATCTCTGTGCGTAAAGGGCAAGGCCGAAAACCAATATTGAATGCCCTTGACCTTCCATCCCTCAGACAGCACTGCATTAAAAACCAACATGCTTCTGTAATGAATATAACCACATGGGCTTGGGAATGCTTCAGAAAACCGTCAGTAAACACAGTTTGTTGCTGCATCTACAAATACAAGTTAAGACTCTACTACACAAAGCGTAAGCCATATATCAACAACATCCAGAAATGCCGTCTGGGCTCAAGCTCATCTGTGATGGACTGACGCAAAGTGGAAATGTGTGCTGTGGTCTGACCACCTTTGAAACAGTTTTTGGAAATAATGGACGTTGTGTTCTCCAGGCCAAATAGGAAAAGGATCATCCCGATTGTTACCAAAGCAAGGTTCAAAAGCCAGCATCTGTCATGGTTAGTGCCCATGGCATGGGTAACTTGCACATCTGTGAAGGCACCATTAATGCTGAAGGGTACATGTGCATTTTTGAGCAACACATGCTGCCATCTAGACAACGTCTTTCAGGGATGCCCCTGCTTATTTCAGCAAAACAATGCCAAGCCACATTCTGTTACAATAGTGTGGGTGCAAGACTGGCCTACTTGCAGTCCAGATCTGTGTGGCACATTATGAAGCACAAAAAACGACAACGGAGACCCCGGACTGTTGAGTAGCTGAAGTCTTATATCAAGCAAGAATGGGAAAGAATTCCACTTTGAAAACTACAACAATTAGTGTCCTCAGTTCCCAAAACATTACTGAGTGCTGTTAAAAGGAAAGGTGATGTAACAGTGGTAAACATGGCCCTGTGCCAACTTTTTGGGATGTGTTGCAGGCATCAACTTTTGAATGAGCATACATTTACAAAAAACAATAACGTTGATTAGTTAAAACATTAAATATCTTGTCTTTGTACTGTTTTTAATTGAATACAGGTCAAAAAGGATTTGCAAATCATTGCTTTTTGTTTTTATTTACATTTTATTCTCTGTCCAAACTTTTTTGGAATTGGGGTTTATACAAAAAAATAAGACATTAAACCAGACGTTAAATTGAAATGACCCGTAAAGAGAGAGAGAGCACTCAAGCATTGAGGATGTGTGCCCTGATTGGGTGATGCTGGGGGTAAGGTGTGGAAGGTGGGGGGCAAAATTATTTGGGCAAAATATTACCGCCCAAAATATTACCGTAAATGTCACATTAGCATTCAAGCTGAAAATCTAAAAGGAAACCATAGACCTTATGGTATTCTAAGGCATGCTGGGCCCTAAATAGTTTTCTGTCCTGTGAGGTAATACAACTTGATGTGCTGCCATCCTAGAACTGCACATAGATGATGAGCTCAGGACATTTCCTTTGAAATGGCAAGCCTTCTAAATAGCTTGTTGGCATACAGGTAGTGTCTAATTGTACTTTTGAAGACTTGGTCTTCACAGGATGCAACCAACTGAGATTCTTGTTCAAAATTTTGCCTCTCAAACCATCTTCCTCGCTGTGTGTAGAGGCAAACTACACTTGCTTCTTCCTTAGGTGGGTTCATCACAGCTCCAGTTGCTTTAAACTTCTTAATTATTGTCCTAATGGTGGAAATAAGCTTTGAGAGATGAAGCTATTTTTCTATAGCCATTGCCTTATTTATGAAGGTCAACAACCTTTTGTCTCATTTCATTGCGTGTTCTCTGATCTTCCCCATGTTAATGGGGTGTTAGCCTGTGTTGCACCTCATATGTATACCCCAGTGAGACAGGAAGTTGAGAATGACCAGAAAATACTTCCTAAAGACTCAGTTGTGCAAAAAAAAAAGTAAAATATGAATGGGAATATACTTCAATTAGGTTTTGTTTGTAACTATTTATAGCATTGCCAATAATTCTGTGAATAATTTAACCTAAATTAAAGAATAGTGTCATGGCTTTCTGCCTGTTCAGGTTCTGTTTTCGGGTGTTGCCTCTCGGGGCTGCGAGAGGGCGCTCCCGTCTTAGTTCTCGTTCTCCGGGATTAATTAATTATTTCCTTCAGATGCGCTCTGCCCTACTTAAGCTCCGTTCACTCGTTGTTCAGGGCTTTTGTGTCATTCTTGCCACGCTAAGCCAGGTAACGCGGTATAGGAATTCAGGCGACCACTTGTCCTTTTGAGTTGCAAAAGAACATGCGGGACTTGCCTGTAGAGTGTTAGAGAATTCAGTTCTTAGGTTTCTGTTCTCCTTACACTTTATTTCTTGCTTTGTTTTTGTTTTCCTGTCTCGCTACTAGACAGTAACCTCGGTTTCGCCTCGTTTCCGTTTGCCTTTTATTTTAGCTCTTTGATAGTTTTTGAGCTAGAGGCAATTCTGTTCTTATTTATTCTCTGCTCGAGTCCATGAGCTTCGCCCTGTTTTTTGGGTTATTATTGGTTTGGCTTATGCCGGGATTATTTTCCCTTATTGTTATTTTCTCTGCTCGAAATCTATGAGTTTTCGCCCACTTATCTGGGTTGCTATATTTTGGCTGTATGCCGGGAGTTATATTCTCTTTCTGTTTATTTCTCTCTGCTCCATTCACGGACTCCCTTTACCCTTTTCAGTGGTTGTTTCTCACGCTTCGTGGGACAACTTTCAGATCCCCTTTCATTCGCATCTGGCCCTCCAAACCCGACCCACTTACAACTAGATTTTTCTTATATTATTAGTGTAAGGTCATGCTGATGAACAAATACATTCTTATAGCTGTTTTTGCTTATATGTTGCAGGTTTGCCATTAATTCTGGTGGGCACTATAAACAGCCACTGCATTGCAGCCTGCAATAGCTTTTGGACAAAGATGTCATAGGCTGGGCCAATAGATGCATTAGGAAAACATATTCCCAGAAATATGGATGATCTCACAAAAGAGAGCTTCAGTAGAAGGCTACAAATAGTAGACAAGAAAATAAAGCTTGGAGATGCATGCACCTGGCACTTTATGGAAAAATATCAGTAATAAATTAATTCATAATTCCTCAGTTCACTTATATGCTTATGTCATTGCCTTCACCAGAGGATGTTTTATTGAAAAAGTATGAACAAAATGTCGTTTTAATTTCCCATGGAATGGTAAACCTGACAAGATTAAAAGAGCATACTTGTACAATGACTATAAATGCAGGGGTATTTATAGTCACATGTGATTGATTGAAAGATAAATGGATTGTACAAAATGTGAAATTATTCAAGCCACCCTGGAATAGGCACATAAATAACATCAGCAAGTAGTGTAATGTAAAAAAGAACATTAAAATAAATTAACATTGCATAACATGGTGCTTAGACACGTACTTTGAGACTAATGGAGAAATTCAGAAAATGTGCACGGCTGTATCGCATTTACTGTATATGGAATGAGGCGCAGACTGGATTTACTGTCCCTGTCCAAGGGTAGCTGGGGGTGGGGCAGGGCCCTCGAGGGATCTTGTTTACTCGATGAATGGGGGTAAAGGTGGAAAGAGTGGGCTGCTACAGGTTTTTTGGGGGGCTGGGGGTGGGTGCAGGGCACTCGTAGAGTTCTGTGAGAAACATTGCTCGTTTGGTAGCCGTCCAGCACATGTGCGTAGGGGTGCATCTGGTTGCACAACAGAAGCTTCGGCGGTGAAAAATCGACAGGAAGCAGCAATCACTGCTCTTTCGGCCCGGCTATGTTTACGAGTTTGCTGGTTTGACATGAGATTTAGAACAGATGCCGTTATTTTGCACAGAATGGAGTGTGTATGGTGAGGGGGAGGGATACTCGTAATTAGCTTTACCAACAGCCATTTTAACCTGAAATGCCTCCTTCGGCACCACATGGTCATGTCAGTGATGATCATATTATGTATAGAGTGGACAACTGAATCGAATCAATCAAAATGTACTTGTATTAGGGCATGGAAAAACACAAAACAACAGAAAACCCAAAGCCAATTCAGGGTTAAAACTGGAAAGTAATTCACCAACTCCCAGTGAAAATAGAGAACCTCCTGGAAAGCAATGTGGGCCCTATCTTATACCCAGCACTAAGCGGCGCTAACCCAAACGCAAGTGTCTTTGCTATCTTACACCCGGCGCAGGGCTCATTATAGGCCCAGCACTCATGTTGTTTAAATACCAAGTGATCTTGCGCCCATAGCAAGTGAACTGGGCGGGTTGGTCTTAAGATGAAGTGTGGCCAGGATCATTCTTGGTGTATTGCTATCTTGAGCCAGCAGAAAGCGCTTGTGCTAAAACCACAAACCTGGTCTAAAGTCATGTCGCAGTTGTTTACATGTTATTTTAATGGCGCATATAAGTGCGTATACATAGGCTGTGCACAATGCGCTGTTTGTTACGCACAGGGACGTGCACAAGCATGACTAAAAATTTCAAGGTTACAATGTGAAATATTATTATTGTGTAGGCTATATCAAAAAATGCATAATAATAAAAAGGTCCATAGGTCAAAGACCATATACCTGTCCCTCAGCGAAGGGGAATGCTGCATTAAATTGCTTTCAGCCCACTCCATCAACATCCAGGCGATGTGTAATGGTACACGTAAGGTTACACGTGTAGACTATTCGTAATTATCCTGGATCAAGCTATGACTTAGCCTATATTTGCCAAGAGTGTCTGTAATCTTCTGTCACGGGACAATGGCTATCCATTAAAAACTTTTGTGAGAACACCTATATAAAGCCAAATGCGCGAATTGTCATTTACACCAAGGGCCCTATCTTGGTGCTTGGTCTAAGTGCATGGCGCTAAGTCAATTTAGGGCGTGTCCAAGTCCACTTTTGCTATTTTAACGGCGTGTTTTTTGGGCGCTAAGCACAGCGCAAGGTGCAACTAGGCTGAACCTAGTCTCTTCATTAATTATAGGTGTGTCTTGGGCGTGACATGCAATAAACCAATCAAAATGTTATATCCCATTCCCTTTAAAAGCCTGCTTTTCCACCTTGGCGGATTGCTTATGATGGCGAAACAGACATGCTCGTGCGTGTTTAGTGCGATCAAGGAATAGGCTATATGAATCAATAGTAGCCTATGATCAATATTATTCGGGCTAACCATTATGAGTTCCCGGTAATTCCTGACAGTGCTGTTTACAAAATATATGCGGTTAAATTTTGTTAAAAGCACCTGCAACAGCTGAGAATAAGCGACCAATTGCTTCCGTCTCACCTTAGAAAACGCCAAATTATCCTGCTTGTTTAACGAATTTCGTTTGATTATGCAATGAACTCATGTTCAAGTTCATTAGGCTACCTGCATTCTAATTTTGATTAATAACATAAATAACGTTATTTTGCCTTAATGATGACACTAAATATAATAAATCTGTCAGGTTGGCAACCCATAGGTTCAGCATATTTTCCCTTATTTTATAATGTCCTGCTTATGGAAATGCGACCAACCTATTTTACTGGTAGCGTAATGCTTTAAAACGATCCACTTTCCCAGGAAAAACCGTGACAAGTGCGATTTACAGCAGAGGAAACAGACCTGTGCCTGTAAAGCGCACATGCAGATAATGGCATTAAAATTAATTGTAAATTAATTTTGTAATGTGCTGCAAATTTTGTTTCTAATTAGCCGCTTAGTTCTCTTTAAAATCTTTTGTTCAGTTATGGAATAACAGGTGAAATCAGCGGGGTTCTAATAAGCTGAGGGTATGGAAACCTTGTCACTGTAATTAAAAAAATATGAAGGACGAAGAATAGCTAAGGTTACAATTCAGTTAACATGACATTTATCTCCGTTTAACCATATGCTATCGAAAAAACCTTATGTATGCACAGCGAATCCGCTGTAGCCTAGGCTATTTGAAAAACAATAAAAGCAATATTCACTGGACAAGGTTTTGAACTTTTTTCAGTCACAAACCATTCTATTTACTTACAGGCTGTATTCCTAGATACACAGAGCTGTATTGTAATGACGTCTGAAGCGCATTTTCAGAACTCAAAAGTCTGTCTATTGCAGTGCGCGAGTTTTCCATTGAATGACTATTCACGCATTAGGTGTAAACGACAATTTGCGCATTGATTTAGGTGTGATATACACCTAATACCTTGATATAGGTGTTATCCAACCTGATCTCATGTGAATTCGGCAATATGTACCGATTGTTAGTGTCTCAAAAAACGGTACCCGTTTCCGAATTTTGCACACGCGCCCCCATGAGCCTGTACTGGGAACTACTGACTAATGCTCAGTTGTAGAGTGTAAGGAGATTTTGTGAAAGATACATAGGGCCCTATCTTGGCGCTTAGTCTAAGCGCATGGCGCTAAGTCCATTTAGGGCATGTCCAAGTCCACTTTTGCTATTTTAACGGCGTGTTTTTTTGGTGCTAAGCACGGCGCATGGCGCAACTGGGCTGAACCTAGTCGCTTCATTAATTATAGGTGTGTCTTGGGCGTGACATGCAATAAACCAATCAAAATGTCATATCCCATTCCCTTTAAAAGCCTGCTTTTCCACCTTGGCGGATTGCTTATGATGGCGAAACAGACATGCTCGTGCGTGTTTAGTGTGATCAAGGAATAGGCTAAATGGAGTATGATCAATATTATTCGGATTAACCATTAGCCTATGAGTTCCCGGTAATTCCAGACAGGGCTGTTATTTTACAAAATATGTGCGGTTAAATTTCGTTAAAAGGACCTGCAACAGCTGAGAATAAGCTATCAATGGCTTCAGTCTCACCTTAGAAAACGCCAAATTAGCCTGCTTGTTCAGCGAATTTCGTTTGATTATGCAATGAAAGTGTCAAACATCAATTCCAAGAGGCTGTTCTCATGGAGTTCTCGAAGTTCAAGCTTCATCCAAAGTTCATTAGGCTACCTGCATAGTAGGCTAATATTGATTAATAATACCGTTATTTTGCCTTAATGATGACACTAAATAGCCTACAATAAAGCTGTCAGGTTCGCAACCCATAAGTTCAGGCATATTTCCCCTTGTTTAATAATATCCTGTTTATGGAAATGTGACCAACCTGTTTTACTCGTAGCGTAATCCTTTAAAACAATCCACTTTCCCAGGAAGACCGTGAAACGTGCGACTTACAGCAGGGGAAACAGAACATGCAGCTCACGTGCAGAGAATGGCATTAAAATTAATTGTGAATTAATTGTGTAACGTGCTGCAAATTTGTTTTAGTTTCTAATTAGACGCTTAGTTCTCTTTAAAATCGTTTTGTTCAGTTAAGGAATAACGGGTGAAATCAGCTGGGTTTTAAACGGTGAGAGTATGGAAACCTGGTCACTGTAATTTAAAAAAATATGAAGGACGAAGAATAGCTAAGGTTACAATTTAGTTAACATGGTGACATCTCCGTTTTTTAACCATAGGCTATCGAAAAAAACCTTATGCACAGCGAATCCGCTGTAGCCTAGGCTATTTGAAAAACAATAAATGCAATATTCACTGGACAAGGTTTTGAACTTTTTTCAGTCACAAACCATTCTATTTACTTACAGGCTGTATTCATAGATAAACAGAGCTGTATTGTAATGACATCTGAAGCGCATTTTCAGAACTTAAATGTCCGTCTATTGCCGTGCGCGAGTTTTCCATTGAATGACAATTCACGCATTAGGTTTGATAGCTATAGGTGTTATCAGCTCCTTTTTAATGGATAGCCATTGTCCCGTACCATCGCACATCGCCTGGATGTTGATGGAGTGGGCTGAGAGCAATGTAATGTGGCATTGTTTCCCTTCGCTGAGGGAAAGGTATGTGGACCTATGGAACCTTTTATTATTATGCATTTTTGATATAGCCTACACAATAATAATATTTCACATTGTGATCTAGATATTTTAGTCATGCCTGTGCACGCCCATGTGTGTAACAGACAGGAGGGTATGCACGTTGTGCACACGCCTATGTAGACGCACTTATATGCGCCGTTAAAATAGCATGTAAACAACTGCGACATGACTTTAGACCAGGTTTGTGGTGGTTCTAGCGCAAGCGCTTTCTGCTGGCTCAAGATAGCAATACGCCAAAAATAATCCTGGCCACTCCTCATCTTAAGACCAACACGCCCAGTTCACTAATGATGGCGCAAGAGTACATGGTAGTTAAACGGCGTAAGCGTTAGGCGTTATTATGGACCTAGCGCCGGGTGTAAGATAGCAAAGACACTTGCGTTTGCGTTAGCGCCGCTTTGCGCCGGGTGTAAGATAGGACCCATAGTGCGAGAGAAGCTTGTGATAGAAAAATATAGTTGTGCAAATATAGATTCTTTAAATCTTAACAGTTCGGGCATGAGCCCAAGTTACGTGAACTCCTGTGAGGTTATGTTTAGGGGTTGTGGGTGGGGTACGGGAATCACGAACTCACGCAGGGCGTGTCTTGCCAAGAAAAGCAGTGGGACGCGTGACGTCATATACTACTACCCTCACACGTGATGTTTTCGGCAGCCTTTAGTCAGTAGTTCCCAGTACAGGCTCATGGGGGCGCTTGTGCAAAATTCGGAAACAGGTACCGTTTTTTGAGACACTAACAATCGGTACATATTGCCGAATTCCATGAGATCAGCTCCTTTTTAATGGATAGCCATTGTCCCGTACCATCGCACATCGCCTGGATGTTGATGGAGTGGGCTGAGAGCATTGTAATGTGACATAATTTCCCTTCGCCGAGGGAAAGGTATGTGGACCTATGGAACCTTTTATTATTATGCATTTTTGATATAGTCTACACAATAATATTTCACATTGTGATCTAGATATTTTAGTCATGCTTGTGCGCGCCCCTGTGTGTAACAGACAGGAGGGTACGCACGTTGTGCACACGCCTATGTAGACGCACTTATATGCGCCGTTAAAATAACATGTAAACAACTGCGACATAACTTAAGACCAGGTTTGTGGTGGTTCTAGCGCAAGCGCTTTCTGCTGGCTCAAGATAGCAATACGCCAAAAATAATCCTGGCCACTCCTCATCTTAAGACCAACACGCCCAGTTCACTTGTAATGGGCGCAAGAATACATGCTAGTTAAAGGACGTAAGCATTAGGCGTTATAATGAACCTAGCGCCAGGTGTAAGATAGCAAAGACACTTGCGTTTGGGTTAGCGCCGCTTTGCGCCGGGTGTAAGATAGGGCCCCTAATGCGTGAATTGTCTTTCAATGGAAAACTTGCGCACTGCAATAGACGGACATTTGTAGTGCTTCAAATGTAATTACAATGAAAATGTGCTTCAGATATCATTACAATGCAGTAAATATGCGTGAACCTATGGGTTCTCAACCTGACAGCTTTAGTGTATTTAGTGTCATCATTAAAGGGACAGTTCTGAATTTTGGACATAATGTCTCAATTACGACTTACCCATGATGTAGTTGATTGATGGAAACCATTTTCTGCTAATTCAATGCTGTCCCTTCTTTTGGACATACACACGTTGCTAATGCTAGCGCAACTCTATGGCAACCGGTAGCATCCACTACCAAACGCACTTAAACACTCCCGTTTTCTCTCCTCCCATGGTGGCTGTCCCTGGCCAGCCTGTCTCCATCTGTTAACCTACAGATGACACATACCGGGGCTATCCCTGGCCCAAACTTAAGGCAAATATCCACACAACAATATCTCATCTTGATTTATAGAATACAAGAGGACAACAGAATGATAAACTTAATTTGTCCCCGAGAGGGGAAGCTTGGTTAGCCATAACACAATAAAAACAATTAGACTACAACAACATATAGCCTAGACTGAACTATTTCCCCTTACATGATAAATTAGCGGTCAGCTTTCATCCTAGTTCTCACCAAGGCAAACGATCCAGCCAGTGACAGCGTAGCCCACGCCGGAAACTGGCCGACTGTGACCACAGCAAGTTCTAACTGGCTAAAATAGCAGGAGTTGACAACTAGCTAACGTTATAGCTAATAACCTGGGGAGCACATCACCCTTACGAAAATTAATTATAGTAAAAATATAGTATGACTACAGCATATGCTATAGGATTCAATTAGCTACTATACTGTACATGATATAATGTTGGTCTAATAAATTGGGAGCGTTGTGGAGCAAAACAGAATAACCCAGCGAACGTTTCCACATTGTAGCGGGCGGTAGCACAACCCACAGCAGCTAGTGCGTCTCTGTAGGCTACCAGCAGCGAGACGAGCAGAGGAGGGAGATGCCGACTGTGTAGGCTAGGCTACATGCAGTGCATCGGTGTGTGGACGGTGATTACTAACTAATTAGACTTGTATGTTATTTATTTTAAATGCAGAACATTCACTTCTATTGCGGAACGCAGAACAAAATGCGCGACTGTGAATTAATTTTGTTGGGGGCATTTCTTGCCTCTGCAATTGTGTTTTCAGGGGAAAAATGGTTTTCATTAAGGCATTTGTGCCCTTTGCCGCCGAGTATTTCCAACGATCCCCAAGACACACCTATAATTAA
The DNA here is from genome assembly GCA_029718625.1 of Synaphobranchus kaupii. Lineage (NCBI taxonomy): Eukaryota > Metazoa > Chordata > Actinopteri > Anguilliformes > Synaphobranchidae > Synaphobranchus > Synaphobranchus kaupii. The sequence goes on along the minus strand of CM056385.1, from coordinate 31,870,415 downwards.
TGAAGAGACTAAGTTGAGGCTCAGCCCATTTGGACCTTGCGCCGTACTTAGCACTCAAATAACACGCTGTCTAACTAGCAAAAGTGGACTTGGACACACCCTAAATGCACTTGTGCCATGCGTTTAGAACAAGCACTAAGATCTTCAAGATAGAGCCCTGTAACTTGAGTCGGAAAATGTGGAGACTTATTACAGCTAACTATGTCCATCAGTTGACTGAATACAGAGACTGTCAGGTGGTTAGAGGGATGGCCTGATTTTAGACGGTTATTGAGGGGCTACAACTATGAGGGTGCTGGGGTGGGGTTTGCCTCTGTGAGGAGCTTCCTATCAAGGCCTCCAGTGCAATAAAAAGTCTAAGAGCAGTCATTCAGTGTAAGCCTTTCAGTGTTATTTGCAGTAAGAACATCACACTGGTAGTTATAAGAGAGAAGACATAATTAACCACAGCACAGACAGATTTTGACATTTTAATTTAGAAAGACCTGCCTAGGTCAGTATACTAAATGGTGGCATTAATAAGGCAGTTACTCAGAAGTGCTTGTTGCTAATTGTAGGAATATGGTATGACTAATATCATCAAAATTACATGCTGTAAGACTTCCATTAGATGCCATGTCTCTAACAAGGGCCAATCACTTTTAATTACCAAAGATACATCACTGTGGTGATATGGAAGTGGCTTGTTAATGTCTCACTGGTGGGTTTTGTACCTCAGCTTGATTGGCTGATCTACACAAAAAAACTTCTTAATTGCTCAAGTGTATTTTTATTTTTGGTGAACTCATAACTTTGAAACTATGAGATGGATCTTTTTGAAAAATTATCTATGGCACACAGACAGGACATTTTCAGCCCATTTGACCCATACAGCTGTGAAAGCATACTCCATAAGCATACTCCTTAAAAGCCCGTTTAACACAGAAACCTTCAGTGACAGTTAGCCATCATATAAATAACCAGATATGGTCCTAGTAATAAAACTGTCAAGCCTTTATCCTCTCAGGCTTGCAGCTGCAGTAACTGATGAGCCCACCCTAATTTGGGTTTGGCTGTCATGCTGCTGAGTTATCCCCGCCCTTGTGAACAGAGCAGCATGCACTCCTGCAATTGGCCATACACTTCCACACAGCTTTCTTTTTTGACCAATCATATTGTGTGTCTGTGTGTGTATATACTACATGGCCAAAAGTATATGGACACCTGCTCATCCAACATCTCATTCCAAAATCATGGGCATTAATATTGAGTTGGTCCCCATTTGCTGCTATAACAGGCTCCGCACTACTGGGAAGGCTTTCCACTAGATGTTGCAACATTGCTGTGTGGATTTGTTTCCATTCAGTCAGAAGAGCATTAGTGAGGTCGGGCACTGATGTGGGGCTATTGGAAAGCCGACTGAGAGCCAGGCCTAATTGATCCCAATGGTCTTTGATAGGGCTGTGTTCAGGACTCTATGCAGGCCAGTCAAGTTTTTCCATTCCATTTAGATCTTGACATTTCTGTATGGACCGCTCTTTGTGCACGGGGGCATTATCATTCTGAATAATTTTTTATTCTGCTAAAAGAAAAATGACACAGGATTGCTTCTAGGATTTAGTGAGTCCATAAGGTGCTCTGGAAAACATTGTCCAACAAAGTGTTCAAACAGAGCCAGTATTGGGAGTGTATGGTATTGATTCCGCTGAGTCACATACAGAAGGTCAGAAAATTAAATCACACCTTTTTATGGGCATTTTATGGGTGTGTTTCATGCAGCCTATGCCTAATGACCTAATTTACAATGGCATAAACTAAGCACCAATCTCATTTAAGACATTGGAGAAGTCCATTGACACTTTCATTAACAATGGCTTTCAGGCATTGTTTAGGGAAGCTTAGTCCATTCACTATCCATACTATACTGGTATGCTACAGCCCACAATTATAACTGACCTCTTACCGAATCCCTAGCTCACAACTACAATAGTATGTTATGTTTTTAGTTGTGAAACATTGTACAATATATACAATATACTCATACAATATTTTTTGAGCAAGGCACACCAAGTTAATTTTCTTTGCTGCATTAGTTTACATTTGAGGCTGCATCTCATCTCACTTGTGTGAGTGCAATTTTTTAACCCCAAAAATGGCTTAAAAATCCTTTTTTTATTATGGGGGGTAATTTGCGTTCATCGTTGTGAATTGGACACATTCTTGTTGAGTAGAATTTGCATAAAAATGTTTCATTTTTTCACTGAATTTATTTACATAACAATTTAAATATTCATGATCCAGATGGTGCACTGTGCTGCTACTTTATGGTGGAACCATGGGGGCAATCCTTGTTTTCTGGGAAGACTGAACACTGTCTACACCCTGGGGACTTTCCTGCACCCTGGCCTGTAATCTATGAACTCCAGCTGTGCACTGTGAACACTGGCTGTGCACTCTGAACACTCCCTGCTAACTCAGAGAACTGTCATCACTGTGAGAACTGCCTCTGCCCTGGGATACTCCTTGCATGCTGTGAACACTCCCTGTTGTAATTCCTTCTGATCTAGTTGTAACAATGTGCCTCTCCTGTATTACTTTGTCGATGTCCCTTTTCTTCCCTTCATTTGGCCACTCCCCATAAGAACCGGCTCTGCACAATTCACCTAAAAATCCAGAATACCATACAGTTTAATATAATGTTTTATTGCAATTATGGGGAAAAATCTTTAATCAAGACAACTTCACTGCACAGCACATAATAATCTGTATTCCTTCATTTGCTTTTGGATAAGGGAGTGGTTGGGTAAGTGAGAGATGTATATTGGTTGTATCCAACATGTGGCAGCCAGATAGGCTTTGGCACTTATTTTCATATGCATTTGGTGAAAAGTAGGTAAACTGCAAGCTGCAGTCTCTCAGAAACAGATGTGATGGGAGCAATACACACACGCACACAAACACACACACACACACAAAAACAGACACACATGCAGGGGGTTATTCCCAAAGTTTAGCAGCAGCTTTTCCAGAACAATAAAGTCATGCACCAACATTTTCTAGTTTGATAAACATGGGGTAACACACATTTTTAACATTGCCAATATCTTTTTCATATTATTGATGGAGATGCCTTGTTTAGCAGTTGGCATCCTCTACACCATTGGTTCCCAAACCTCTCCTTGGGTACCTCCAGCCAGATCCAGGGATTTGATGTGTTCCATCTAAATCACATCTGAATCAAGGGCTTGACTAATTGCATCAAGTGTGCTTGAGACGGAACACATCAAATATCTGGATCCAGCCAGGGGTACTCAAGTAGAGGTTTGGGAACCACTGCTCTACACCCTATAAAAGTGACGCTAAGGTGTGGCTTTTTGGATGCCTTATTGCCCATAGGTGATCTACTGAGTGGTTATGCAATCAGATCATACCAGCCACTATACAACTTTTAATAACCCCAGACAACATAACCTTTTTTTAATCTATTGCCCTGGTAATCTGACCTGATTTCATTCTTAGTACTTTTTATGTGCTAGTGTGTACTACTTTATTTTTAGTGTTGTGTATTTCTCTGTCTTTGTGCATTGTATTGTACAGTTTTTGTCTTGCGTTATTATTGTTCCTCTGTTGTTTTAGAAAAATAAATCCCCCATTGGGGATAAAAAATACATTTAAAAATATATCTCATTAATTCATTAAAAAAACCCAGTCTGGCTTGTGTGCTTTACTTAATCATTAGCTTTCCGGTTCTCAGAAATCAACAGACATTTTTTCAATGTTTGCAAAACGGGCAGTGTGTGAATATGAAGAATTATGTCACGCCCCCTCATCAGTTCTGGTGCATCACTTTAAATTGGGAGCCAAATTCACAATTAATTATCTGAATCCCTGAGTTATGAAGGGGGCGGTGTATTAGGTTTTTGCTAGTCATAGTTCAGATGAACATCAAAACCACAGAATATACAACACGGTGAATGACCTTGCCTTGCTCTACTGTGCCTTTGGCTCTCATTTACTGGCAGTGGAAAAAATAATAACCCAATTTATTTTCAGGAAAACTTACCCACAACTACTTTTGTCCATTGACTCCAGCAGAAGTCTAATTGCTGTAGTTTGTGAATACTGTGGCTTCTCCTGTAAAGGGATTAATAAAGAAGCCCCGCGATCCTCCCTAAAGTCATAGAAAATTATGTATTTAAGATAACTGCTAGGGCTAGAAATAGGGTTAGGTTTTGGGGTAAACTGGTAAGTGTTAGGGGTAGAGGCAGAATTAGGGTTTAGGAGCTAAAGATATGGTTAGTGTTCCCAGTAGTTTTCTGTTCAAAGGACTTAATATAATGTTTGGCTATTTGGAAAGCCCAATAACTCCTAAAATGGCTTAATGGTAGCCATCACTGCAAAAGACTACTATCTCTATAACATTGCTATACCAATTGTTCAATAGTGGAATAAAATAATAAACATGGGGTCAGGATATTGTTTGTTCATATTTTCAAGGTAACAGACCGACTGGAGCAAATCTTTTAAAAAAGTAACTTTGTATTTGGTTAGATTAACTGGACAACTCTGAAACTATCTCTATTTTTAGTCATGGAAAATAGCTATAGCGCTGTTTGGCTGTCAAAAAGGTACAGCTTATTTTTCCATCTACCTTCGATTTTCGCTCGGGTATAATGTGCACATAAAGTGTGTCATGTGTTTTACTACTTATAATGAAAGAAAAACAACTTGCTATTTTTGGGTCTATATTTCAATGGAAGGCTGTTAAAAAGCCTCTAAATCTTGTGAAATAAAATCGTCAATTTGACTGTTCTGTTTTTTTGGCTCACATGTTTGGCTCAAATAGGCCCTGATGCGTGAAATCGATGCTCATTTGGCCATTTGTTCTCCTCCTGATGCTGTTTTTCCAGCTAACCCTCAATGGGAGTTTGTACTTAGGACTGACATTCAATTCAAATTAGTCTCAGGCCAGGGAAAGACAGAACGTTCGAAGCAGTACTGCCATGCCGTACTGAAACAGCATCCTCTCAATTGACTTTATTAATTTAACCTGAACTGTGGCCAGTTAAGAAAATAAAAACTACCAAGAATAAACAGTACCAAGCCTGTTATAAATACATTTGTAGATATAAAGAAACATATGAAAAAAGCAACAGAAGATGAGAAACAGGTCATGGAACAAAGTCCACCAATGCAAGTATAATCCCAAATCTAAAAAACTGACAGATGGATAGATGGAGAATAGACTACATAAAAGATACATTATATTGTACACGTTTACATTTCGCAGATTAAAAATACAGAAAAATTTATGAAAAACACTTCCATTTGTTTGGTATCATTAAATGACCATAGCCTGTTTCTACATTCTACACTCTGGTGACACAGGGCCCAATCCTGCCTTTAGTGAGCACCCAGGGGTGACACAGGGCCCAATCCTGCCTTTAGTGAGCACCCAGGGGTGACACAGGGCCCAATCCTGCCTTTAGTGAGCACCCAGGGGTTATGCAGGGCCCAATCCTGCCTTTAGCGAGCACCCAGGGGTGACGCAGGGCCCAATCCTGCCTTTAGCGAGCACCCAGGGGTGACACAGGGCCCAATCCTGCCTTTAGCGAGCACCCAGGGGTGACACAGGGCCCAATCCTGCCTTTAGCGAGCACCCAGGGGTGACACAGGGCCCAATCCTGCCTTTAGCGAGCACCCAGGGGTGACACAGGGCCCAATCCTGCCTTTAGCGAGCACCCAGGGGTGACACAGGGCCCAATCCTGCCTTTAGCGAGCACCCAGGGGTGACACAGGGCCCAATCCTGCCTTTAGTGAGCACCCAGGGGTGACACAGGGCCCAATCCTGCCTTTAGTGAGCACCCAGGGGTGACACAGGGCCCAATCCTGCCTTTAGTGAGCACCCAGGGGTTACGCAGGGCCCAATCCTGCCTTTAGTGAGCACCCAGGGGTGACGCAGGGCCCAATCCTGCCTTTAGTGAGCACCCAGGGGTGACACAGGGCCCAATCCTGCCTTTAGTGAGCACCCAGGGGTTATGCAGGGCCCAATCCTGCCTTTAGTGAGCACCCAGGGGTGACACAGGGCCCAATCCTGCCTTTAGTGAGCACCCAGGGGTGACACAGGGCCCAATCCTGCCTTTAGTGAGCACCCAGGGGTGACACAGGGCCCAATCCTGCCTTTAGTGAGCACCCAGGGGTGACACAGGGCCCAATCCTGCCTTTAGCGAGCACCCAGGGGTGACACAGGGCCCAATCCTGCCTTTAGCGAGCACCCAGGGGTGACACAGGGCCCAATCCTGCCTTTAGCGAGCACCCAGGGGTGACACAGGGCCCAATCCTGCCTTTAGTGAGCACCCAGGGCTTATGCAGGGCCCAATCCTGCCTTTAGTGAGCACCCAGGGGTGACACAGGGCCCAATCCTGCCTTTAGTGAGCACCCAGGGGTGACACAGGGCCCAATCCTGCCTTTAGTGAGCACCCAGGGGTGACACAGGGCCCAATCCTGCCTTTAGTGAGCACCCAGGGGTTATGCAGGGCCCAGTCCTGCCTTTAGTGAGCACCCAGGGGTGACACAGGGCCCAATCCTGCCTTTAGTGAGCACCCAGGGGTGACACAGGGCCCAATCCTGCCTTTAGTGAGCACCCAGGGGTGACACAGGGCCCAATCCTGCCTTTAGTGAGCACCCAGGGGTGACACAGGGCCCAATCCTGCCTTTAGCGAGCACCCAGGGGTGACACGGGGCCCAATCCTGCCTTTAGCGAGCACCCAGGGGTGACACAGGGCCCAATCCTGCCTTTAGTGAACACCCAGGGGTGACACAGAGCCCAATCCTGCCTTTAGTGAGCACCCAGGGGTGACACAGGGCCCAATCCTGCCTTTAGCGAGCACCCAGGGGTGACACAGGGCCCAATCCTGCCTTTAGTGCTTGTTATTGACTCCCAGCTACATGGGACTTACCTGCATCTGCGATACACCGATCCTCACTTAAGCTTTGCAATAGTTTAACTCTAAAATGTGGTGGTCCATGCTGAGTTGCACTGAATAATTAGAGTCACTCGTCCAGACCTAAGCCCACAGATGGAAAACATAAAGAAATGCAATCTGGAAAGGGCAGATTCATCAAAATCCATTTGTTAGGAATTGAACACAATTGAGCACCAGCAAAGTCATCAACAACAACAGGAGTAGTGTAAGAAAATGTACTTGCATTATTGTCAGTACTGCACCGGTAGAGACAAGAATCAAACAAACTAGATAAAACCATAAACATAACAATTGAGCATCATGCTAACCTTAACTTTAATTATACAAAAAGGAAAAACAAACCACACAAAAGAGACAGCTCAAGTTCTAACAGAGTGGTGCTATACACTCTATGGGAGCTCCTTTCACACGGACCAGTTCCCTTTTACATGTATAATGCTACTCCATAATGCCAGCCAAACCAATAAAAGTACAATAAGCACATATTTTTAAAAATGTGAATATTTAAACAATTGTTTATTATCACAATTCATGCAGTACATTTTTATAATGATTGCACAACAACATACGCTATAGTACTTGCTAAAATTGATTACCTACAGCATACGGCTCTTCCGGTTCCTTCTGCCGACTGGGACGGTGTCAGCAGAGCACAGCAGCTGGTGTTGAGGTGAAACCCCGGGTAGTTTTGTCTGAGAAGGAGAACCAGCAGGTCACACACCACCCCACCGGTCACATCCCGACAGCCGAGTGTACTCTGTACTGGGAGGGACACCGAGGGGTATTTGGTGTATATCAGCATGGACACACAACAGTAGCATCTGAGAGACTAGTTTTTCAAATGAGTGTAGATCAGGCTGAAGGCACTGCTGTTACCCAGGAGTGCATCCACTAGCTGGCCCTGGAAGCGGATGGGTACCCAACAGCCTGGTCAGGAAGTCCTTATCTCAGTGACTGCTCACATTTGTTAAGCAAGCAAATGAAAATGTTGAGTCTATGGTATTATGTTCACAGGTAACATACCTATTTAAAAAGTTTTTGGTTTTACAGCATGCACATTAGATGAATTAAGCAATAAATCCAGCCCTTATTCAGTTGCTATTATGTCCGTATAAAAACCATTACATACTTGGTTAAAGGTTATAAGAAAAATAATGATGACAAAGTGGGGGGCGAGACAAAAGCAGCAGAAGAGTTGTAAGTGTTGGTATTAACAGAATCAGAGCCTTAAGCCCTATTCGAACAGGATAAGTCAATTCAGGACAATGTCTGTAAAGTAATTGTTATGACAGGACGTCTGTAATGTTAATGGCCGATTCGGACGGGATAAAGTATCTCCGTAATCAGCGTCTAGAATTACAGAGATGGGGGTGTCTACTCCATGTTGTCGTCACACCGAAAATGTTCCCCACGTGTCATACAACGTTACATATCCAAGCTTCACTGCAAACTGATTGCTTCTGGTATAAAATCGCTGGCAAGGAGCAATTGAAAAACTATGTTGGGACAGTGTTGGCATGTATGTTTACTCCAGTTTTCGAGCGAGCTTTATCCAATTCCCTTTTATTTTTCTTGTGAAATAGTGCCGGTATAACGGGTTGCGGTGAAATTTCGAGCTGGGGAACTTGCTAGCTACAGGCAAGGTCAATCTCACAGTTGATTGGTCTGTGATGTGGTCATGGTTAAGCCACTGTTATGAAAACCTGCGAATTGCTGGTTTTAGAATGCAGAATTTTAGGGTATAAACATAGTTCAGTCAGGCCACTGTTGTTCAAATAACTTTATTGACATTATGAAACAATACATTTTAGGTTTGGCGGTATGGTTCTGTTCACCAAGCCCTCCCGCCCATCCACGCGAGCAAGCATAGGTATGGCGGCGAGGGCAGCTGCACAACCCCCATTAGGGTTACGCTAGAACAGAACCGCAGCACTGAGAATGGTTTTGACAGAATCCATTCAGTCAGTTATGTATATATATATACATATATATATATATAAATGGCACTTTTAAGTGTCATTATCACAACAATTTACAAGGAACCGGGCCTGAAACCCCGTAGAGCATGCCTAAGGCGACGGTGGCAAGGAAAAACTCCCTGCTGTTAGCAGGAAGAAACCTTGGGCAGAACCTGACTCTGAGGGGGAAGTCCATCCGCCGCTGACTGGCACCGGTTACTAAATGCTGATTACAGAATAGAAATTTGTAGACCGAACATATGAAAATGTCAATGTATAAGGAGCCGGTGAGGAAGACTGATTGAAGCCCGGCAGGTGCATCATAGCTGGGTACATGCATGGAGCTGGAGCTGACCGTCTGCTTCTGGAGAACGATGTTTGTTGATCTATAGCTATCGCTCCGGCGGATGCCGAAGCGGGAAGGAAAGAGGAAAAGAAATCAGTAGGCACTCGAAAATGTTAGTGATTCATGCAGGAGCGATATAGGCTAGGTGTATGTGCGCAATGGGAAACTGAAGAGGATGGAGCTGGGGTGGAGGGAGGGGGTTTTGTGTGCAGCGGGTGTGCTGGCAGGGGATCCACCATGGTAGGGCGAGGCGGTTAAATAGACCGCCTTGTTATGTGAATGGACTGATGGGTGAATCGTCACTACTCAGCTGAGCTGTCAGCTGATTAACTATGGCCGGGTTTCACTCTCGTGACCTGCCTGAACTGACGCTATGCTCGATTTCAGTCAGGCCACTGTTGTTCAAATAACTTTATTGACATTATGAAACAATACATTTTAGGTTTGGCGGTATGGTTCTGTTCACCAAGCCCTCCCGCCCATCCACGCGAGCAAGCATAGGTATGGCGGCGAGGGCAGCTGCACAACCCCAAAAAACAACCATACGCCAAGTGCTGCCAGCATGTGCACACGTGATGACCGTGCAATGACCCCTCGCCTCGGAGGAAGCCGATCTGTCCATCTGCTCAAGGATCCCCCAATACCACAACGATCAATGTCATGTGCACCAACGCCTGTTGGACTCCCCCGTGCGCCAGACGGAGTGCGGACCAACCCCATGAAATCCATGTGTAGTGATGAAGAACAATGTGTGACCTTCTGGCTACCGATGAAGCCATACTGTCCTTCAGCACAAGGTCCGTCTAACGTAACATGGATCAGTGGCTATGTGCACCAACGCCCGTTGGACACCCCTGTGCCAGATGCAGTGCAAAATAACCCCAGGAAGTTCTACGTGTAGTGATAAAGAACGATGTGTGACCTCTGGCTACCGATGAAGCCATGCTGTCCTTCAGCACAAGGTCCTTTAACGTTACATGGATCAGTGGCTAAGTGTACCAACGCTTGTTGGACTCCCCCGTGTGCCAGAGTATAGTATGACTAACCCCAAGAAGTTTATGTGCAGTGATAAAGAACAATGTGTGACCTTCCAGCTACCGATGAAGCCATCCTGTCCTTCAGCACAAGGTCCTTTAACATTACATGGATCAGTGGCTAAGTGTACCAACGCTTGTTGGACTCCCCCGTGTGCCAGAGTATAGTATGACTAACCCCAAGAAGTTTATGTGCAGTGATAAAGAACAATGTGTGACCTTCCGGCTACCGATGAAGCCATCCTGTCCTTCAGCTCGAGGCCTTTTAAACGTTACATGGATCAGTAGCTATGTGTACCAACGCATGTTGGACTTCCCCTGGGAGCCAGACATTGGATTACCCAGGGAAATTCTATGTGTAGTGGTGAATAACAATGTGTGACCTTTCAGCTACCGATGTAGCCATCCTGTCCTTCAACCCAAGGCCCCTTTACATTTACGTGGATCAGTGGCTGTGTGTACCAACGCCTGTTGGACTTCCATGGGAGCAAAACTAATCAGGGGAGTTATATGTGTAGTGATGAAAAACTGTGTGACCTTCCAGCTCTCGGTCTTCTAACATTACGTGGATCAGTGGCTATGTGTACCAACGCCTGTTGGACTTCCATGGGAGCAAAACTAATCAGGGGAGTTATATGTGTAGTGATGAAAAACTGTGTGACCTTCCAGCTCTCGGTCTTCTAACATTACGTGGATCAGTGGCTATGTGTACCAACGCCTGTTGGACTTCCATGGGAGCAAAACTAATCAGGGGAGTTCTATGTGTAGTGATGAAGGACTATGTGTGACCTTTCGGCTACGGATGAAGCCGGCATGCCTATGGGAGAAGCTCTTCATCCCTTCAGGTCACTGCCAATTAATATCGTACCAACGCCCGTTGGTCTTCTCCCTAACGGTCATGGAGGATGCTGTGCGTAACATTGGCTTCATGGCGCCCGTATGCCTAGGGCCATCCGAACTACTGGAGTTGTATTTGTAGTATATGTATATGCACCAACCACCTAAAAGCTATGTGTGAACTTTTCGGCTACGGATGAAGCCGGCATGCTTATGGGGAGAAGCTCTTCGTCCCTCAGGTCAATGCCAATTAATACCATACCAACGCCTGTTGGTCTTCTCCCTGACGTCAGGGAGGATGCTGTGCGTAACATTGGCTTCATGGCGCCCGTATGCCTAGGGCCATACTAACTACTGAAGTTGTATTTGTAGTATATGCAAGAACAGCGCAAATTTTTCATAACGCAAGTCCAAATCCAATTATGCATAACGCAATCCAGTCCAGGCGTCTACTAGCCTATTGATGAAAGGGACAGACGAGCATCCTTTGTTAATGATGTTGACGGTGGCTTGGTTGTCGCAATAGGCCAAAATTAGTTTCCTTGGCCAGCTGTTCCCATAGGATGCAAGCAACGATGATTGGGTATAGTTCGAGCAAAGCTATAAATTGAATATTGCGAGGCAGAGTTTGCAGCTCTTTAGGCCATGTTTCTGCAACCATAGTATTATAAACCCCCAAAAGCAATAGAAAGCGCTGCGTCGGTAAAGAATTTAAAAGTTACTGATGTTTCGACGTATTCGTTATGAAAACGCAAGGCTTTAATCCAAGTGCGAATCTTCCAGCCCCGAAATTGGACCTCTTGCTCCGCCTACCCACTTGCTATAAGTTTAAAATCCATGAAAATCAACCATGCGTCGAGAGCATCATGTTGCATAATTAATTGAATTTTGCATCGCAAACGTTAAACGGTCTGAAATTGATGATTTAATAGCAACTCACCTTTATTAATAGCTACCAGACATCATTTATTAATGCTTATTATACATTACATTCATTTATACCACGGCATTGTTGAATACTCGGTTCTGATGGGGTCAATACGTATTCCAAGGTTGTGCATTTATTTTCACCACTGCCTTTTAACAGTGTGTCTTTCGTCCCGCTCGTGTCTCCTTGCTTTCAACTTGGCTATCAGCTCATTCTCGCAAGCATCACATTCGAACCTATGCTGTCCTTTAGTCCACAGTTTGTATTAAGAAAATTATGCATGTTTGGAAAATTCAAACATGAACACACTTATACGACCGAAAAACACTTCCGGTTTCGATATTTTACTTTCAGCGGTCAAAATAACTTTGGTCTAGCACTCCGCAAAAACGGGACGCACATCACTGGTTCTTTGCAGAGTGAAATGATTACACGTGTCACATACTGACTGATCTACGGTATTCGGGTTTCTGTAGTTTTCGCGAAAATCAATGTTATTCTTTCCTCCCGTGTTTCTTTCGTCCCGGTTCTCCCCTAGTAGTATCCACAAAACTCTACACGCGTAATGTTGCAATGTGAATTAGGGTTGTCTGCAATCAGTAGTATGCTAGGGTAATATAGCCTACAAATCCCTGGCAATGATATAATTTAGCCGTAATAATGATGAATAGGCTACAACACTTAAATTCAACCTGAAAACTATTAGCTAGGTATCCGAGTAGGCTACGCAGATGCAGTAGGCCTACGAGCGCAATTATGTCCCGATAAATTAAAATACCATGCAGGATACAGATCGGCCAACGCAATAACGTGCAAGATATAGAATGTATAATTACATACCAGGTTAACGGTAGGCTAGGCCTAGTCTTCACATCATTACCGATTACACACGCAGAACTAGTTACGATAATAGTTGGAGCAGCAGTGCGTTAGGACGTGAACTATGTAGACTAATCATTTGTCGCATTTGTTTATTTATTCATTTTCTCCCCACTTACGTATCAGCCTCCGTGAACGGCCACGAACCTCTCGTATCAGAAGCCAGCTCAATGATTAGCCTAGTCGGACCGCATCCACGAAGTATCAGATCTCTTTGGTCTCCCACTTCCAGAACGAGGCAGCGAGTATACGAACATGACCAACCAATATTCCGGGGCAGGGTGTATGCTTACCGTTTAGGTTAGCCCAAGGATCATATAAAGGTTACCGTGCGTTTTATGCCTCTGAAGCCAATATAGTCTGTTAATGTCAGCTAGCAATCCTGTTGGAAGGTTTTGAATACGAGCAATAAGGTCCGGGTTACACGACAAGACACACGCTTTAAATAGCCAACTTACGCAACGTGAATATCGCCCTTCCTTGTCCGGGAAATGTTATTTGAATATCGCCAGTTTCCATAGCGGACCATAAGCTTAAACGATACTTGCAGTCACTTAGCTTTAGCAACAAATTCAGGAATCCTATTCGTTTTCACTGACAGTGTGCAGTCATGCATGCAGGGAAGCAGGTTTCGAATAACCGAATGTTATTTGAATATATCGCCCTTTTCTTTTGTCTAACAGACCATAAAACTTAAGAATACAGAGCTTGACATCACTTAGCTTTTACGTAGAATTTTGCAGGATTCCGATTCTTTTTCCCCGGCGTGTAGTAGAACAAGCAGGATGTGCAGCGCAGAAGATGTTTTTTGTGTGCAGCGGGTGTGCTGGCAGGGGATCCACCATGGTAGGGCGAGGCGGTTAAATAGACCGCCTTGTTATGTGAATGGACTGATGGGTGAATCGTCACTACTCAGCTGAGCTGTCAGCTGATTAACTATGGCCGGGTTTCACTCTCGTGACCTGCCTGAACTGACGCTATGCTCGATTCTATGGTGCTGGATCTCTCTCAGAACAGTTCTTTCTATGACTGCTACCAACTAAGCATGACCATTCCCCGATATATTTCAAAATAAAAGTTACATGCTGCAGCTTTAAGCCCATGGATCTCAAGACAAGATTGGGCTCATAGTGATTATCAAAGTGAGCATGATTAACCAAGAATGACATATTGGTTAGGAAACTGAGCCTGTATGCTTGGAGACTTAACATTGAAATGAATGTGGAACGACGTGGTTGTCTTTAGCAAGGTACATATTTGTTTCAATTTAACCTTGCATAAATTTAATTATATTTATCCTCCCACATAGCTGTAGTCACGATAATAGTGCTAAGACACACCATTTGTCTACTTTTGATTGTAGTATATTTTTTCCAATGGAAAGTATGAATAGGCCAGTGACTGTGCAATGAAAATACAAGACTTTAAAAGGGTATAACATCGTGGCTTCCTGGCCATAAAACAGGATCTAATAGTTTTAATTGTGGAAAATTCCACCCCCCTTTATTTTAAATGGCATGTTGTTAAGACTCCCAAGTGGGGTCATTAGCTGGCTGTGACCTGGAGGCAGAAGCAGCTGAGCTTATACTTTATTCTGATTTAAGCAAATCCTGTCTTGAGACTTTTGTGCTTTAAATCTAGCCTTATTTATGCAGCCTTTGCTAACACAAGAAGGTGGAATGAATAAAAAAAAAAACCTCTTAATTTATCTTGATTTTTTACCAAAGATATAGCAAGGGTTAACAAATCCTATTCAGAACCTAGACATTCATTTTTTTTTAAATAATACTTTTAATGTTAAAATCTTTCCATGTAAGGAGTGACAAATATTGGCACACTCCTTGATAATGAATGATTATTGCTCAGTTTTTTTTACAATAGCCGTTGACAATTGATTTTGGCAATAACGCAAAAAAAAAAAAAGACAAACTGGCCATATGGATTTTTAGCTGTTGTTGCTTCCAATGCTTCCGTTTCAGATACAGCTTGGCTGACACTGGAAATAAATTCCGCTCCATGACTCCATAAATTACGGTCCACTCTATGCACGGCAGTATGATTGGGTCTCCTCTGCAGGCCTGCCGTGTGAAATTCCCAGGCCCTCCTCCCCCTCATCCGGAGCTCGGCACAACGTATCCGGTTGTTGTCCCTGACGGCGGCCCGACTCCTCCACTCCTACTCTGCACGACTTCAAATGAAATCAAAATGTATTTATATAGTGCATTTCGCAAACAATTGTGACAATACGCACAAACCCTGGCCTAAACCAGCACAAGAGTAAGCCAAAGGCAACAGCGGCAAGGAAAAACTCCCTGGTGTAAACAGGAAGAAACCTTGGGAGGAACCAGACTCAAGGGGCGAACCCATCCTCCTCTGGTCGACTCAGGGTCTAGATTTTAATGAACAACATGATCAATCAGCCAATGTTCATGTTAATAATATATGCAGATGACAGTCCAGCTGGAGGCAGTCCAGATGTGGCAGCTGGGATGGTGGGAAAGGCTGGGCGGCGATGGCGGCAGGCAGTAGTGGAGGGGGGGGCATGCGGCGACAGAGAGGAAGCCGGACAGCAGCAGTAGGGGAGTGCAGATGACAGAAACTCATGAGACCCACCGGTTGCATGTAGAGGAAAGTTTAAATAAAAAGCCAGTTGGGAAAGCAAAGTGTAACAGAGCAACAGGCGCACCGACTGGGGATTGCACAAGTGCACCCACCAGGAGTAATCTATAGCTGCATAGCCATGAAGACACGGTTTGAGAACCCATGCAGTCATGCGAGGGAAAACAATCCTACCTGCTTATCAAGAGCCAGCCCAGGAAGGTGGGGTAACAGCTGTTGACAGGTAACAGTAAGGAAAGGATGCCACCCCACAATACTCTATGGTTACAGGCTTCTCTTGCCCTGTCTCCAGACTACAACTGATTATAAGCCTGATTATAGAGGTGCATTTTTAATCTAGACTTAAATATTGAGACTGTTCTAGGGTGTTCCACAGTAGTGGCGCTCTACCACCTGTCAGGTTTTTAGATATTCTCAGGACTACTAAGTAGCCTGCCTCTTGGAAACAAAGTGATCTTGTCAGTTTATAGGGTAGAAGCAGGTTACACACTGGTGCAAGTCCATTTAAAGCTTTAAATGTCAGAAGTAAAACCTTACAGTCTGTGCTATACTTAATCGGTAGCCAATGAAGCGGTGCTAGAACTGGGGTAATATGCTCATACTTCTTAGTTCTAGTCAGAATGCAAGCGGCTGCAAGGAAGGAATTAGGGAATTAGGGCAGCCAGATAGCAGGGCATTACAGTAATCTAGTCTAGATGCAACAAAAGCATGGATTAATTTATCTGCCTCCCCTCCTGATAGGAAGTTCCTAATTTTAGCTATGCTCCTTAGCTGAAAAAGCTACTTTGTAAATGTTTTTGAAGCAGTATTGACACCATGTAATTGGGAGGAGAACAGCGTGCTGTTCCTCACTCTCCCGAGCCGGCAGCATGGGACATTCATGAGAACATTTGTACATAGGACATTCCAAATTGGAGTGGAGAATTTTAATTTGAAAAATATTTTTTTAAATAAATAAAAAAACTTATTCTATAATTCCAGGTTTCCTTTTTTTTAAATTTTTTTAAATATTTATTTATTTTTTAGAAAAACCAGGAGGGATTGTAAATTTACAATACAAATATGATAATGAATATTTTAAAAAAGGTATTCCCATCTCATGAAATCCCATTGCTGTTTCTTGTTCCCCGCACCGCTGATGTGACGAGGACAGAGTGGTGTACACTGAGACAGAAGAAATGGGCTATCAACCTTACGTTAATTGGTTCTAATTCCTGCGTAATTACATGTTAATTACAGAGGCAGGGATAATGTAACTAGTGTATACACTTGTTACTTAGTACTTGCGACAGTTAAACAATAGTAGTTCAATTTTCTGCCCATTTGGACAGCTATTGCAATAATTCATCACAATCTTAATGATAAGTTCCAGTTCCTAGCTAATTAATTCTCCTTTCTTTCCACTTTCAAGACCCAGACAAATTTTAAAGATGAATAGTGACCATTATGAAAGCAAACATTGCAAATACATAGAGCATTATGTTGATGCTGTTATGCCATTGACTACAGAATGCGTTCATGAATTAGTGTTGGCCTCTTCATTAAACCTGTTTTCATTCTTAAAGATAAAACGACTTTACATTGAATACACTGAAATGATTCATGAAACCTTGTTACAAGTGTTCAATCTTTGTGTCAAATTTTACATTGTAGTTTTATTATTGCATAGCACTTTGTAAATGCATTATTAAAGGTAAAATTGACATGACTACCATAACTAAATCATAATAATTTATGAAGCATGTTATATCGCTCTTTTCATTATATTATATAATTTAGCAGATGCTCTTATGCAGACAAATGTTCTTCATGTGAAATTTGAATAGTGAAAGTAATGATATCACATTTGTAAGAATAATTTACCTTTGTTTTTATTACAGCTAATAATTATTTTAGCTTTTTTGATAAAATTATCTGAGGTGACTTGCATGGCTGTGAATGGCCCTCATACATATGACGCTGTTTTAATGTATTATCAAGCTTTAAACCACTATGTATCACAATGTAATGCTTTGTACTGCTCATGAATGCCTTATGAAGATAAGAGTTAGTGTACATCCTTACTGAATGTTGGAATCGAGTCTACAGAGTTTAAACTTACAACTCACCAGCAATCTCTCCACAAAAGATTTTTGTATAAAATAGGGATTTTTGCACAGATTTATTCCCTGTTTGCAGTTTATGTAAATCTGTGAAAATACACCCAAATCCTACTGCCTGTCATTGCACGTTCTCCTTTTTCCCCCCTTCAGTCGCGCTCATGGGATTTGACTTGGCTAAGTCTGAATACTTTAGTTCTGTTTGTTCTTGCTACATGGTTATGTCTGCTAGGGTTCCTGGCGAATCATTACCTATTTGATGAGCCAAATGCATTCATTAGAGAAACTTGCACAGCTGACATTTTCTAGTGCTTTCATTTATACAGCTGTATGCTATTGTGTATTGCAGTGTGTATTCCTTTTTTAATGAGGGTGTTCCACTACATGCATCCAACCAGCTCTGTGTAGCTTTCAGGATGTGACACAAGTATAGGATTATGGATTATGGATAATGTAGGCAATACAAAAACCTACGGACAAAATAGTCAGATATGCTCCTGCGATTCCAAGTACTGATAATTATTGAATAATCATTGCTAATCACCAAGCTCTAATAATTAATCGAATAATGTATTCAAATTTCATTAATGGTATTTATCAGATGCTCTTATCTTAAGGATCTTACACAACTCTTTACATAGTATCCATTTTACAGCTGGATATATACTGAAGCAGTTCAGGTTATGTACCAGGTTATGTACCTTGCTCAAGGGGCAGTTCAGGTTATGTACCTTGCTCAAGGGGCAGTTCAGGTTATGTACCTTGCTCAAGGGGCAGTTCAGGTTATGTACCTTGCTCAAGGGGCAGTGTACCACCTAGGAATTTAACCTGCAGCCTTTGTATTTTCATTGATCAAAACTATTATACTACACTGCTACTGGGCCAAGATTTAGTTCCTCGTATGGGCCTAACTTATCAGCATTTGGAGATGAGTTTTCCAGCACGTCTTCCTTTTAAGCAACAGACAGGAAATGGCCTATTGTCTCTGACGAATATGACCTCTCAAAAACAGCTGTGTGAAGGGAGGAGCTATGCCCCCTTAAGCACAGAGTTTCACAAGTGAGTCGCCTGAGCTTTCATTTATAACTGCTGCCTTGTGCCCAGTTTGTGCAGATTGTAAGTGCTCATTTTGTTTGTCTGATGAAGGACAATTAGCATAAAAATTTAGTCCACATTGCAAATGATAGTTTATCAACAGCAATAAAGAATAAGAATCAGAAATAAATGGGGAGAACACAAAATAAATTTAATTCTCACCCAATCATAGGTACATGTCCTTTCTCTCCACCGGTGCCATCTGCTGTGAAAGCTATCCAGTCTTGCCAAGGATCTCACCAACGTCTCTGTGTTCCCCTCTTTCCCTGGTACCTTTCTGAAATGGCGGACATTGACCTTTTGGAGATTCTGAGAATGCGAGACTTGTGTTTAACGTCATATCATCACAGGACAGGACAGTCGTCTGGTTCAGCGGGAAACAGATTCTGATTCATTAGACTCAAGCAGAAAAACAACAGATGGACCAATTATGTTGATTTGAAGTGTTCAAAAACTATATGAACATTGAGAAACGCTTTACTTCCAGATGAGTGGAGAACATCAGTGTTAGTCTCAGGAATGAAAAAATGTGATATTGCAAAGAATGCACAGAAGCCCAACAAACTACTTTGTTGTTTGCTTGTGCGTCAATCTAGCCTCCCACCAACATGTATGAAAAGTTGCTTTCCTTAACGCTCTAGATAGCATATTTGAATATTTCTACGTCCATTTTTATACCTATTAACAAAGGTATAATAGTTAACTATTCATACATTATCCACTTCCTTCATATAGCTGGTTACATACTGACGGAATTCAGGTTAAGAAGCTGAGATAAGGTGCCTACATGAGGCATCTTGTCTCAGGCGCTTTGGAGCTGTATTGTGTGGGTGAACACAAGACTTATTCCTCAAGTGAGAACTGCAATCTAATTGTGCCTAAACCCTGTGACATGCACATTTTTGGCAGACACAGAGGCAGTGCAACATCGCTCACTGGCTGTACATTCGGTAATGACAAGGACAGGGTCAGCATGTACTTCCTATGTGAATGGGGGATTGGGGGCATGTGTACTGGATTGATGCATAGCATCCAAACACTTGCTTGAGAAGACTGTGGTGAGTCAGACTCTAGAGTCTAGAATGAGAAGCCACTTTTCTCTCCATTCCCACACCATTTCTCCAGGGAAAAAGAAGGTGATGGACACTGGTTCAAGAGAGAGAGAGATGGACTAATACAAGCCAGAAAAGTTATTCCTACCCCAGACAAAAATGTGTCACAGGTCCCTTTACCACATAAATCCCCTTTGGGGTTTGAGTACAAGACTATGTGTCTGTTTACTTAAGTCCCATTTTGTGCTGAGAACAGTCCTGGTTTCAGTCAAAGTCTCTCTCATTCATCAAAACAATAATTTAGAATAGATGGTGGTAATAATCTGTAACAAAATATTGCTCTCTCTGTCACCGTGACACCAAACAACATCATCACTTGCTCGGCGAGCAAGGGAACAAAACAGATATTGAAAGAAAAGAAAAAAAAGACAGACGTTGTTATGAATTGTTCAGAATTTTGTCTTTTAATATCTCTTACATTTTCTCCATGATTTGTGACTTGTGTTGCCAGCCGTAATTAAAACTGTTTATTTAAAATGGTGTAGTGATTTTGTTTCAGAGGTCATATGTCTCACACACACACACGATTGATTTCAGGGAAATATCATGACAGCCATGCAAATGGATATAGATTTTTCCTCCCTCCAAGGCCAGCTCCGTTGCATTAGAGACAGCACTGACACAGCAGGGGAGCTCAGTGAAATGGCAGCCTGCAGATTTATGTTCTGCATGTGCATGCACCTCTGTGAATGTGCCTGAACACCAGCATGAATGTGCATAGCTTCTTATAGCCAGGGGCGTGCTCAGGGCTGGAGTGGCGGGGGGCACTGTGGGCTGGGTTTTGGGGGATTTCTGCAGCACGTCAGGTGAGTGGAGATTTCGGGAGGTGATTTGCTCTGTTTTGGGCGTTCTGTTTTCACATGGGAAGCCTCTTCTCAAATCTACATGGCCATTCTTGGGAGCACGACAAAACCCAGATACTGTAACACAAATGGGCATGCTGGCATCTTCACTGTAAGCATTGGCAGTTGAACACGTTGATCGTATTTTGAAAACCGAGAAGATACATCAGTAAGTAGCCATAAAATGATGAAAAGAAAAAAATAACAAAAAAGTACTGGGACTGTATAGTAGTATACAATTCACTAAAAGACACAAGTTGTTTAATGTATTAACAAATGAAACACTGAATAAAAAAACCCAGATAGTCTGGAAATTAAATATCAAAACAGGTGCTGAGTGTTGCTTTATCATTCTTAGGCCATGTTGAGTGGGTACAGGATCATAATGTTATGTAAGGGTTTGTTGTATAATGTTTTATTTGTGTGTGTGCGTATATGTTTGCACACTAGTTATAAAATACAACAATATTCTGACTATGACTATCATCCAACTATTTTTGGCGATATCCACAGATAGAAACACAAGTCAACATTTCAGAGAAAATGGTAAATGAAAAACCAGGATTGCATCATTTGCAATTCCATTTTTACTGGACAATACCCAGCCTACTGCCAATCAACACATGATTGGAATGTGATTGAACTATGTACATATCTCCGACCCACCCCCTCTGATCTGAGTGCCACTCTTGACTCAGACACACCAGTTATTCAGCTGGTTATTGCAATGTCTCTCACGTGTTGCAATGTTGCTGTCTTGTTTGCTTTGTACTGTTGGCTTTAGCTTGATTGTGACATCTTCAACTCAACCAAGCTAGCAACCTTACTGTTAGGGAAGGTGGCTAAATTAACGAAATTACATACATTATATATCCTCCTAAAACCCAAACTAGAATTCATTTTTGTCCCCTGTATGGGGACTTAATCTCAATAACTATAGATTATACTACCTACCAACACAAGGGACATTCAATAAAAATAAAATAATTTTTGAGAATATTTTCACTACAACATGTTTTTGTCATCCAAGACACTTGTATTATGTCAAACTTATTTTCTGCTGGGTCTCAGGAGGCTATATACTTGTGCATAATATATGGATTATTACATGCATGTATAACTGTAATTAGAATACAGAGTAAAGAGGCTTGCAAAAACAGCTTTATTCTCTCTGTCTGAACATAAACAATTCTAGGTTTCCCTTGAATGTGGAAAGATCCCTGTGTGTTTAGAGGTGAGGAGATAGCATTTTTCATTTTGTACCACTGAGACAGATTTACTAGTTCTGCCAAACAGGATGCTCCTGGGAAAAATGTCTGACAAGCAGGTGATTTGATCATAATGGGGGGTTGCGACTTTCAGGGGCATCAGAACTGATGAGACATGATTTCTGATGCACCATAGGTTCGACCACTAGAATTATAAACTGTGTGTTTATTTCTGTGTGTGTGGGGAGGGGGATTATTTGTGAGCATTGACTACCAAGCCTGTCTCACACATGAGGATGGATGGCTGTGCTTGTGTTGTTGAGTCACCGTTTGACCTCCTGGTGGGGGGTTGTTCCTGCTGCCATTTTTCATCTCCGCACTGCAGCAGGTTCCCCTCTGTCTTACGTCAGCACACCCACAGGAGGGCCATGGTGAGGTGACATCCCAAATTTCATCCCCCTCCATTACGATTTATATATGGCCTGCTGGGTATGTGCCTGTTTGCTAACACCTGATTGAGCATTTTGATTGTGATTCCCGACCCCCCCCCAAAGGCTGAACGCTGATGAATGCTGGCCCTCCGACATAAATGGCAATGATCATTTCAAATGTGTTTCCATAATCTTTGATAAAATGCCTTCTGGCCATTTTCCTATCATCAGTTTTAAAAATATGCAATTCATTGTCAATGTTACAGCCGTTCAATTTCTGGTGAAAATGATGTGTGCAAAGTTTTATGTTATTACTTAGACTACAACCATTCGTTAGGTTACATGAATGCACACGAGCTCTAGTTTGTGCTTTTGAATCGCTGTATCTGTGTACTTTTTATCCGCCAAAGAGCTAAAGATGAAAAGAAGCTGTCACTAAATTTTCCAAGTTGCAGTAATGCAATATTTCATATGTTGGCTATTGTGCATTGCCCCTTTTAACTAAATCAAATAAATATATCCAAGTCCCGTTGGCTGACAGGCCTGGAGATTACCCTGATGCCCATGGCATGACTGATCTACAGTATATGTATGGCACCCTAACAGGATGCCGATCTTTCACAGCCACATTACCCATAATCCATCTCTGTAACTGCTGAGTGCCAAGGCAGTGGGAATCATTTTTAAAGCCTCTGGAATTACTGGTCTGTGGACTGAATGCACAGCCGTCTTTGGTCACAGCAGAAACGTTAATCACAGGGTCACAGAGCCGGCCAAGGGCACAGCTCAATTTTGCTACGGGAGTCATGACGACAGCGTTTGCGCTCGCTCCCGGTCGCCTATAGCACAAAAAGAAAAGTAAATCTGTTTAGCAGGCAGGAGAAAAGCCCTCTGGTGAATCCTGCAGCCATGTGAGAAAATAGTTTTACCATGTGAGTAATAATAGGCAGCCATGTACTGTACGTAATAATAGACGGTTAGCACGTCTTTCTCACACGCCACTGAGACAGCACTGGGGCTGTCATGAGAGTAATAATAGATGGTTAGCATGTCTTTCCCGCACGCCACTGAGACAGCACTGGGGCTGTATATAAAATGCCTGAAAATTCACTTGTAAGAATTCTGGAAATTTAAGATTACCAGTGTCACTGCACAATCTGCCACACCTTCCTCATTCACCTGGCCAGGGTTCAATATTAACAATAAATCATATGTAAAATGAACTAGCTAGCTATTTATGTGTGGCTGGAAAAGTTACTAGCTAGTCAGTCTTCATCACTTACTGCAAACCAGGAAATTAGTTACGATAATTTAGTTACATTATATCACTTGAAAGAGTTTCAATCCTCAAGGTTTTCTTATGCATTTTCAGTTTGTTATTATTAAAATTATTTAATGAGGCAGGATCACACTTGAATCAAAATTCAGAGATGTGTATTAAGTTAATGGGGAAAGGGAGTGGATGCCAGGGTAGAGAAGACAACAGTGAACAGGTTCGGAGAAACTCTGGATGATTGCGACGTCTGGCCCAGCCGTGAACGGAGTTGGAGGAACTCCAAGCGGCCGCGACGACTTCCCCAAAAGAAAAGACTCAGGGTGCGATGTAGATCATCAAGATGGAACTTGAACAGGGCTCAGACTCTCAGGGACGGCCAGCCGTGAAGGGGTTTGGAGGAACTCCGGATGACAGCGATGTCTGTTCCCCGGGGAGTCCAGGCATGATGTCCAGTTGGAGTTGAACAGGGGGCAAACTTGGTGTTGGGAACTTGGGTGGTCGGCTTTCTCCATGAGGTGAGATTTATCATTGCTGAAGAAGCTGGTTAGGGCTGTTGTAGGGGAGGAGGAATGACCAGGGTGCTGTGGGCTTGAGGTGTCTGATCGGATGTAGGAGTGGTAGGCCTGTGATGGCCAATGGCCTAGGAGTGTGGACTGGGATGCTGAGTCGTGACGTGGATGGAAGGAGTGGCCAGATGCCGAATTAGATTTATTGTTAATGGGTGATGGCCGGAGGGAAAGTGGCCCAGGTGGAGGTGGGGTGGCAGTGGCTGTTGCCAGGGTTGGGTGCAGCGGTGCCAGTTGCAGAGGTGGAAATCCAGGGGACAAGGTAAAAGTCCTCCCCAGTATTTTGCTCCAATAACCCGGATTTACTAATTAACATAATTATTCAGCCAAGAGGTAGAACTAATTAGTGATATCAGCTGGCTGAGTCTATGGGTGGAAGAAACACATGGTAGGACTCTTACTTTATATCCTCTTTATCTAACAACAACACTCTACGCCAAAAACTATAAAGATTAGATAGAATGATAGTGATTCCAAAATCCAGTTCCAAAAAAAAATAAAAAATGAATCACTGTCCAACCATCCATCCATTACCTAACCTGCTTATTCCCGGTCAGGGTCACGGGAGGGCTGGAGCCTATCCCAGCATGCATTGGGTGCTAGGTAGGAATATGCCCTGGACAGGTTGCCAATCCATCACAGGGCGCACACACTCATACCTACGGGAAATTTAGGCTCTCCAATTGGCCTAATCTGCATGTCTTTGGACTGTGTGAGCCGAAACCGGAGTCCCGGAGGAAACCCACACGGACATGGGGATAAGATGGAAACACCACACAGAAAGGCCCTTGACCGGGATTTGAACCTGGTACCTTATTGTGAGGCTACAGTGCTGCACCACATTTATAAATGAATAAATTTGGGATAATATTGTCCCAGGAATCCTTCATCCTTTTGTACCTCATCATCATCATCATCATCATCATCATCATCATCATCATCTCCCCTCAGTTACTTTCACCAACATTCAACTGCATTCACTTTTTGTTCATCACAATGGTAAATTGATAGTTTGTGAAAGCAATATGCTTTCCTACACTATAAGCTAACTGAAATGATGCGCCTTTTCCTGTAGAAAAGTATACAGCAAAAAAAACTAAAAAATCTGGAGGAGTAAGATGTTCCCTGCTGTAAATAAGGGCAACATATTGAACCGCTGGGCTACACGCCAGCGGTATAAATCCTGACTTTGCACAATATGCCATCTACACTAGCAAGACCAACATCATTGATCAGCATATTCAATTCTGTGGGTAAGAATAAAAGATTTTAAAATGTACTTTCAAAGTTTGAATGGTTATACTGTTTTTTTTTCTTCTTCTTGTGGTCAGCAATGAATTCCGCAATAAATATCTTGAATCATTTTTATGCTGCTCAATTCAATTGTAGATGTTTCTGGTTGTACTTATCATTGAGAAAATCATAATTCCATAAAGCAGTTTTGTACTTCACAATTTACACTCTAAGACAATGCCTGGCAGTGGTTCTAAAACCTCTCCTTGGGTACCCCAGCCGGATCCAGATATTTGATGTGTTCCATCTCAAGCACACCTGATGCAACTAATCAAGCCTTTGATTCAGATGTGCTTGAGATGGAACACATCAAATACCTGGATCCAGCTGGGGGTACCCGAGGAGAGGTTTGGGAACCAGTATTTCATGGGTGTCCAATCTTAACTGAAAAATAGCCAGTGTGGGAGTAGGTATTTTGTTTTAGTCCAGCACTAAGACACCTGTTTCTACTTATGAAGGTCTGCATTGAAGGCCATGATTAGTTAATTAGTTGAATCAGGTGTTGTAGTGCTGGGCTAAAACAAAAACCTGAGCCAAATGATCAGCCTGGATGAAACGTGGGGGGAAAAAAATATCCTCAAATTTAATGTGGAAGAGAATTAGCCCCACAAACACAGATGCAGGCCCGGATTCAGTACAAGCAGTTTGCTTTTTCCTTAATTCTGATGGACACAGATATTGGTTTATTGATTCTTTTGCAGAACATTTTCCCTTAACTATTTACTTTGGCCCTCCAGAGGCAATTTCCACAACGTTTCTACTAGTTTTATTGAAATGTCAATATCTCAAAAAATATTCCCTGCACATCCAAGTTTGAGTTCAAGAAGCTGTATCATTCAGAAATTTGCAACAGAATACATTTATTTCAGAATAGTCACATACAATGTATACATAATAACCATAACATAAGTAGCCTAATGTATTTACATATGTTTTTAAAAAAACGTACAAAAGCGTGTGTGTTTCTACGCAACAGCAACATATTTTAGCCCTAAGTGTGATAGGTGGTCGACTGTACGGGACTTTGGCGAAATATAACAAGATAAACTCTCACGGTTTTGAACCCCGTTTCCCTATGCGGTCGTTTTCCTCGGTGGCCACGTGAGGGCCCTGCCCTTTTGGTAGATGCTTGCTCCGCCCTGCTGAGTTGGCGGAGTTTCTGTTAGCGTTTTCACCTGTGCGTGTTCACAGAGCTATTTAAGCCTCCCGTTTCCTTCTATCGGGGCTTCTATATTGATTGTTTGTTGTGGTGTATTGTGCTGTTTTGTGTGTGGTGTTATTCAGCCCTTTGTATTTTAAGTCAGTATTATTTTGGTCTAGGCTTTTTAAGGAGACCATTTTGCTCCGTAGTGTTTCATTGGAGTTATGCAGGACTCGCCTATGTGGAAGTAGCTATTAGGACTCATCCCCCCTGGCTTACCTGCCTATGTGGATGTAGTTATTCGGACTCTTCCCCCCTGGCTCTTTTCAGTCCTCGCTTCCTGGTTGTTTCCTTGTTAGTCCTTTGCCTAGATTTTTGCCTTTCTATGTCTCTTTCTCCTCTGTCTGCCTTCCTCCGTGAAGGCGAGAGGAGTCTGTTTGCATGCATCTGTATAGTAGGTTCTTACTAAGAGACAGGGCATTTTTATCGTACTGACTTTAGGGTTTTATTTATTTGGTATGTGCTATTTGTACCTTTCATGCTACTCGCCTGTGTTAACGTCTCGTTGCTGAGGCAGGGCTTAATTCTTGCCGGCTGGTTACTTATCTCATAGAAGTATGGGACCGCAGATCTCTGCTCTATTTCGCCTCTGTTTGGTTTTCTTACTGAGAGACCAGGCGTTTTAGCTTCTACTCATTTCCGTGTTACTGTGAGCCGGTTAGTAGCTTTTGGTACGTATTCCCTGTTTTGTCTCCTCCTCGTGGACTACGCTCCTTTTTGTTGTGAGTCAGGGTTTTTATTTATATTGAGAGGCTGTCGTGTCGTGCTATTTTTGCGTTGGTCTTTGTTGCAGCTGTCCTCTGTCCTTTTTACCTACGGGACGATTTTGTTCGGAACTATTGTTCTGTTCGTTTTCCGGGTATGTTTCTCCTTGTGTGGAGTTTGGGCGAGGTTGTGGACATTTTTGTGTGTGACTGCGCGTAGCATGGGAACCTTAGCTCTCTGTTCCTTCGCTTCGTTACATATTCTTTTACTGAGAGGCTGAGGCGGTTGTTTTAATTAAGCTTGCGTTAGTCTATTTGGATAGTAAAGTTATGGGACGATGGTGCTCCGTCGGCTCACCTGTAAAATGTTTCTCTCTCCTGGGAGATCGGGTGTTTACCCCTTTGTTTTCTGCATTTGACTGCGAGCCTATTAATCTCACCATGGAACGTTAAATCTCTGTTCCTGTTCGCCTCGTTATATTCCTCATCATAGAGAGGCAGGGCGTGTATTTTCAATTAATCTCGCTTTGGTCTAGCTGGTAAATGTCCAGTACTGCCTGTCCTGTTAGTTCCTTTCGGTGCCTTTCTCCTTGCATGGAGTTTTTGGCGATTTTGTTCGGAACTGCTGTTCTGTTTCGTCTTTTGGCGCATGTCTTCCTATAGGGAAGATTGGGCGATGTTGTGGACACGTTTGTGTGTGACCGCGAGTCTGAGAGTAGCCTGGGAACGTTGGATCTGTTCCTTTCGCCTCCACTATTACTATCGTATTATTTTGCAGTGTCTGTTGACTGTTTTATGTTTGTCTTTACGCTACTCGTCCGTTCTTATGTGTCTCGTTACCGAGACAGGACGCGTATTATTTCTGGCTGTTCAGAATCCTGTCCTTGCGCTCTACTTGGCGTGTGACAGTGAGCCGGTTAGTAGCGTCTGTAGTGGTGTTCGTTGTCTTGTCTCCTCCCTTATCTGCGGGGTATCCTGCCTTAGTGGCCTTAGGGCTTAATGAATCTCCTTGCTGCGTTTGGCTCCTCCCACCTCACACGTCACGCCCCATTACATACTGTTCAGGGCTAATCAGAAAACAGCTGTAGCTGAATATACTGGTAAGTACTTGGTTTCTTAAACATATTTATACAAGAGATTTTGGAGAAAAAAATTTGGTGTCTTCTAAACTGAAAGTGCATCAGGTACTGTATATAGTACAGTAAGCAAGGGGGAAAAAAATGCTCATTTGTACAACGTTTTAAAAAATATATTGTTTCTATACATGAACATGATTTTCTTAGTGTGTATAAACGTTGTTTTTTTTTGCATTTTACAGTCTGTGACTGTGGTGAGAGGAGGGTCATAAGTGCTTTGGGCTATTAATAGCACCCTCCTATTTGATTGCGCTGCAGTGTAGTAACTGGAGAAGCTGAGGTTTTCGCAAGAGGCTATCCTTTTAAACAATACTGCGTCAAAATGTATGTGGTTTTCTTAACTCCTTTGCATAGAAGGTGACGCCGGCGGGACCTTTTTGCTCAGCTGAGACATTCGTTGCTACTGCAGCCAAACTTTAGTGGAAATCACAAACTCTGTGTTTTAACTTTATTGGTAGACAGTTTGTGTCACTATTTCTCCGTAAAGTCCATTTAACAAGCAAGACCCTACCTAGTCTATACCTACCCATGCATGACATAGTGGACAATAGCATCTATGTTTGAGTTCATAAATATATTTATTCATCATATAAAATTAGAATAACGTCATAGCAATGAGATAAACCCAACAATAGCCTGACCGTATGCCAGAAAAGCAGTGAAAAGCCCTGCTCACTCAAATGCAAAATAAACTGTGAAAGTACTGTCTCATTCTACCATGCATTCTACTAGCAATATGCTACGAAATATGAAATAAATATACAATCCTACCATCGGTTTTACATATCGAGATGTTCCTTTCAAAATTCAGTGGTCATTTATTGTCTGGTACAATCGGTTTGAGAAATATACAACACTTTATACCGCTATTACACTGAAACGTCGGTGCGTAATACCCCCATGCCCTGTAAGCCTGTCTCATTCATTACAGTTCATTCTGGTTTAATTGTCGGCTTTTTTATCCAATAGAGTACATTATAACCATAGCAACGGTATTTGCCACGTCTTTTTCGGTGCTTTGAACAATTTACTACAGCCCAGCATAACGGCAGTTTTCGTTTTAACTGTCTAGTATTACGCAAGCTCTATAGAATATGCATTACGGAGGGGAGTTTCCCTTTTCCGATATGCAAGTATTTTTGCTTCTAAAATACCATTGGTCTCGCTGGCTACATATGTACGTTCATGTTTGCACTCGAGCACTGTCTTTCCAATATGTTTGATAGCCCTATTGTTATTTTAGCATTTTGAATGCATTTCACATACTGTAGTGCAATCGTTGTGTATTTTTGATGTAGGCTACCAATGTTCATTGAAGATAGAACATTTGGCAGCATTTTGCAGATGGTGGAATACTATTTTATGTTCATGTTATCGTACATAATATAGGCTGTGGCATATATAGTTGTCTCTTAGGGCACGAAAAATGCTCATTCCAATTTACTGTGCGCTGATATGTGGTACATTAAGGTAAACATTTCATTGGAGTCATTATGAATAGGAAAATTTAAAAAAATAAAAAAAACTACAGAAAAATGCAATCCCAGGACATACATACCAAGTATACATACTGTAGAATACAGGGACAAGTGATGTTTTATTGAGGTACAAGAGTGAATGATTAGGCAACATATTTAGGTGTATATAACACTAATATATCAATGTTTTTTTATCTTAAGCCATCAGAAGGAGCAAATGTATATGCGTTATAATAGACAAAACTAATTTTATTAATTTTATGACATGTTTTGCATAGGGGTTTTGGACCCATAGATATCTATCCCCCTATACTGATGAAAATATGTAATTCCCACTTGGAAATTATGCAAAAGTGAGTTTTATGAGCCAAAACTGTTGATATGTAGTTAAATATATCATTTTATTTTATTTTATTTGCAGCAGTGCACAATTTAGCCATTTGGATAGATTTGGAGACACTAATGGACAACAGGATACACTGCTATATTTTGCATCATAGACCTTTAGTAGTTCTGCATATCATCCTCAGATTTTGCAAAACGTGTGGACATGGAGTTTATGGAAATGTATATATATTACCAATTTCACTTATGTAGCTCTCAGCAAAATAAGAGAACTATTTTTAAAAAATAATTTCCAAATTTTCTTACATTTCTTTGCATTTGTGGCACTTTATTTTGACTTAAATCATGAAAATAAACAAATCTAATTTTGTATTGTAAATGGTACACCTCTCGTTTCATTTAAGCCATTTACCAAGTTTATGTGATGCTCACACCTGGAGTTATAAAGCCTTAAACAGAGCACCCCCTAAATAGGTGAAATTTGCCATCTGCGCCAAGGGGTTAAAGCTGTATTTTATCATTTCAGACAAACATGAGTACTGTAATTGATACGTCTCAACCACTAGGGGTGAGGTTTATAGAGTTAACTCTTGTGCAGTGACCCTATTGATCTACACCACAAACATCCTACTGTACCACGTCAGAACGTGAGCTACCATGGAAAACTGCATATCGTCTTCATCACCACAAGTTGGGCTATTATCGGCAAAATATGAAGTTCCTACGTGCCACTGTTCTTCCGTATTTCATAAAAGTATATCGACCACTCTACAGTGTGATCTACATGAGCAAATTGGGTTGAAGATACTGGTCATTTAAATATATTTAGGAATTGGTTACAGTTCTTCCAAAACATTTTATACTATCACAGCAACAATAAAAAACACAAAGTCCTGGATATAGGAAAATTAAACTGTTATTTTGCCTGTTCACTAATTAGAGGGAATTTCTGTCATCATCACATAATTTCCTTCTGCTATGAAAATCTCTCAAATGGAATAAAGTCATAACCTTATCTGCATTATTAAAGCCAGATGTGTCCTTTCTGAGATTATGTAGTTATTTTCTGCCTATATGTGGTGTACAGTGTAAGTTTCAACATGGGCAAAATCTAAAAAATGAATCTGCAGAACATTACACAATTCAAATTGGGAGCAGGGCCGGCTTTACAATATAGGCGACAAGGTGGCCTCCTAGAGGGCCACGTTGACAAGGGTGCAATTTGGCGCCTGGCACGCCCCTTCTAAATTTTTCTGCACTTCTTTGGATTGTCTGCTGCCAGGAGCGCAGCGCCTGCTCCTGTTCATAAAACAAGTGCATAGCCTAAACACTAGGGGTGTGCAGGGATGCCACTATCTGTATCTGTATCTGTTCAACCATTAACAATATCTGTATCTGTATGCGGATTAGACACCGGAAGTGGACGTGGCTTCGGCCGGAAGTTGTTACGTATAGGAAATGTGATCTTTTCTAGTCTGAAATTAATTATTGCAATTTATGAGTATTCACCCCCTCGCTATCTTTTTTTTTTCTTTTCAAAAATTTTTATAAGAACTATATTCTGTACTTTATATTTATTTATCTATTGTTTTGTTTAAGGTAGTTTTTGTTAACCTATTTGAACCCCCCCCCCACCCCTTAACTGGGCGACACTAAACAATAATTTTGGATAAGAACTAGAAAAAATCTGAGGTACAATATATAATCAACTCAGAATGAAAAGGCAGTTTTATAAAAACAGCAAACCATTTCATTATACATTTGATTGGAAACTATTTCCACAATAACAGCCCTTTCTGCCTGTTGTGATTTCATATTGTAAAAAATTCCTAAAATAAGTTCATAAAATACGCCGGGATCTTTACTGGCGCGGGTGCGCGCAGTCTGCAAAAGTTACTGACATGCCAGATTCGGACGGCACAAAAATAACGGAGATGCTCCGGTAATAATTACATTACCCCACATCCCCGTAAAACCTATCCCGTCCGAAAGGGCTTGTGTTAATGTGCCTTAATGGCCTCCTCATAGGACATAATAATGTGCTTCAAATGGACACTAAAGCTGTGTTCATGTGTGGATAGCTTGGATACATTTCATACCGTGGGTTTGGAAAGGTTTTGGTAGGTTTTTGGACACCTATAACCGTTCCTTTAATATTTAGCAAAATAAATTATCTAATGAAATAGATGCTAATATACTTCCAACGAATCAAGAGTGTATCTGTTGAAAATGTTTGATTATCTCCTGAATTACTGTGATGCACAATTATCCATTTTGGATGGGACACCAAAGTACACCATTTCAAATTGCCTCAAAGGATTTGAGCAGTAATACATATCACTTTCATATTTTGTACACATGCAGACAGGAGGTTTGCAAAGCAGAAAATCTAAAGTTTAACCTTATTCACATATTTGGCTCTCAGGTGTTCACTGTAAACTAGAGTGGTGGAACTTTGTTTTTCACTGGGGGTTGTGCATTCACTGCCCATAATTTACATTTGAGTTAACTTAAGGCAATGTAACAGGCTGATATGAAGGCAATTTAACTTAAGGCAATAAATTGTACCAGGGTCTTCTTTAATTTAAGCCATTATTGGGTGTTTGTGTTACATTGATATCTGGAGTTATAAAGCTTTAAACAGAACAGTACAAAACAGACAAAAATGGGTAGAATTAAGCCTCTGTGCAAAGGGGTTAATGTCACTTTAAATTAATTGCAGCGCTTGTTTAGGTTTGTTAGAAACACAGGAAACAGCATTGGTACCCAAGATTGAATAATTTTCTCACCCATGGCACCT
The DNA here is from genome assembly GCA_029718625.1 of Synaphobranchus kaupii. Classification (NCBI taxonomy): domain Eukaryota; kingdom Metazoa; phylum Chordata; class Actinopteri; order Anguilliformes; family Synaphobranchidae; genus Synaphobranchus; species Synaphobranchus kaupii. The sequence goes on along the minus strand of CM056385.1, from coordinate 31,837,263 downwards.
GAACCGGGTATAGTCATTTCAGTCACTGTTTGAGGACGAGGGAATTTTAAAAAAATCATGGTGCAGCCTGCAGGCATAGGATGCACACATCAAAAACTGCGGCCAGTGTGTCTCCTGTGATTGGCCAAATGCAGAGTGGTTATCACAGATTCAACCATGGCAGTTATGAGGTGGCAATCAGGGGCGAATTTGATCACCACAACATATCGGCAGTAGCTTCCACTACTGATGCCCAAGTGTGTGAGTGAGTGGTGACTGATGCTTATGGAAGTGAACGTAATGTTAGGTGAGGAGGAAGGTAATCCAATAAAAAGAAAAGCCTCAAATCAATACAAGCCATGCTTGGAGTTCATAAATATAAATGAACTAAATGTGCCGACGTGCCAAAAATCCATGAGTATTATCATCTGAGTGCAAGGTTAGACTCCTCGCATCACAAAGGCAAGTGCTTCATTATTTACCCTGGAGGCTCCGTCACATCTTCAATAATTGGCCCTCCCTATGGCATGCATCACATTGGGAAAGGAGTGGTGGGGGGGTTCAAACGTCAAGTCTCAAATATACTAGCAGTTAATTCCAATGACAATATTGGGGATTACATGTCTCCCTGTCTATTAAGAACATACAGTGCAAGAAATAACATAAAATTTCACGTATGAAAATACACACAAGCATTGCTGACTTCCATTGTGCAATAGCAGAGCTTGCAATAGCTTTCATAAATCTGTATTTCTAAAAACAGGCCATGCACATTTGTCTTTTGACCAATTTCACTTGTATTAAATTACAGGATTACTCAAAAACACCTTGATTTGTTACTTCTAACAGAAACCTGGCAAAAGCCTGGTGTTTATATGGATCTTAACCTGCTGACTCTGAATGGCTACCATCACTTATGTAAACCACGTCCGGTGGGAAAGGGTGGTGGTCTTGCTGTTGTGTACCGTAGTAACCTGAAAATTAACGATATTGTTATCCATGATGTCATATCTTTTGAATATCTGTTTTTTTTTTAATTGTTGACTGTTCCTCTCCTAGTTGTACTCATCTACCGCCTCCCTAAGACATCCCCAAATTTCCTATCTGAACTAAATGAGCTACTCACTTTTGCCTGCTCTTTGTGTCCATCTGTAATTTTGCTTGGTGATTTTAATATTCATGTGGATTCTCACTGTCATCTCACCACTGAATTTGTGTCTATACTTGATTGCTTCAATTTTACACATGTAAATTTCCCCACCCACACTCATGGCCACTCACTAGACCTAATCTGCTCCACAGGCCTCGACATTTTCTCTGTTTCTGGCACAGATATTGGCATCTCTGACCATAAGCTTATCGAATTCAGCCCCAACATCCCACTTCCACACTCTAGCCCTAGGCGTGCTATATCATTCCGTAACTAAGTCAGTTAACCCTCTATCATTCTCTAACTCACTATGTGCATCCGCCCTTATGGACATCACTACATTCTCCTGTCCTGAACAAATAACCTCTCACTACAACAACATAATCTCAAATACTCTTGATGATTTTGCCCCTTTGAAAACAAGATTAGTCCCATCCACACACTCCTCTCCATGGTACACCCCAGAACTCAGGGCTATGAAAGCCACTGGCCGACGCCTTGAGCGTCTACTCAAAAAAACTGGCCTCACAGTACATTCTGTTGCTTATGCTGATCACCTCCTTAAATATAGGGATGTTCTCAACACTCCACGCATGCAGTTTTTCTCCAACATCATAAATTAGGGTAGCAGTAACCCCAAAACTCTTTTTGCAACTATAAATAACCTCCTCCAACCACCTACCACAGCTACCCCCAGCTTTATTGAACAGTGCAATGCGTTCCTCCATTTCTTACAAGAAAAAATAAACAACATTTCCCAACATATCTCCTCCACTAACCCATCTCACACTCCCCATGAAACCCCTCATACAGACCCGGATCTCACCCTCACTAATTTCACACCCACTAACCCCGCCTACATCACAGAAATTATCAGAAAATCTAGTTCCTCCACTTGTATGCTTGACCCTGCCCCTACTCCTTTACTCAAAGCATGCCTTCCCAACATCTCTGTCCCTATCTCTCATTTTGTTAACATGTCACTCGCTTCTGGTTTTGTCCCCTGATCCTTGAAATCTGCTGCAGTTACACCCATACTCAAGAAACCAGGTCTAGATGCTTCCTCATTTAACAATTACAGACCCATCTCCAACCTCCCATCCCTCACCAAAATCCTGGAGAGAGTTGCTGCATCTCAATTACAGACCCATATGTCCACCAATAAGCTTTTTGAGCTATTCCAGTCTGGTTTCCGTCCATTTCACAGCACTGAGACACCACTCATCAGAGTTTTAAATGACCTCCTCCTCTCCGCTGACACTGGCTCATTAAACATCCTCCTTCTCCTTGACCTTAGTGCAGCATTTGACACCATTACAGTCCACCATTGGCCTTGCTGGTACAGCTCTTGCCTGGTTCAAATAATTCCTTTCAGACAGACAGCTCTTTATTACTTTAGGAAAACATAAATCCTCCTCAGCCCCCATCACACAAGGTGTTCCCCAATGATCTGTTCTTAGCCCCCTTCTATTCATTATCTACATGCTTCCCCTAGGTCTAATCATTCACTGCCATGGTCTGAAATACCACTTATGCCGATGATACCCAGATTTATGTCAGCACAAAAAACATCACAGCCTTACCACCCCCTCACTCATAGCCTGCATTTGTGATATAAAACTCTGGATGGCCACCAATTTTCTAAAACTGAACTCAGATAAAAACTGAAATAATTCTAACAGGACCTAAAACCTTGACCTCACAGATCACCAACCTCTCTATTAACATAGATGGACTGTTAGTCAAACCCTCATCCACTATCCGCAACCTTGGTGTCATATTTGATCCATCACTTAGTTTCCAACCCCACATAAACACTCACTAAGAATGCATTCTTCCATCTCTGTAGCATTGTACGACTCCGCCCATCTCTCACCCTAAATGACACTGAAACCCTAGTCCATGCATTCATAACCTCCCATCTTGATTACTGCAATGTCCTTTTCTGTGGTATCCCTGGCAAAAAATTCCAAAAACTGCAATATATTCAAAACTCAGCTGCCAGAGTACTCACACACACCAAAAATCAGATCATATTACCCCCATTCTCAGTCAGCTGCACTGGCTACCCATTTGCTCACGCATACACTACAGAATCCTTCTCATCACTTAGAAAGCACTTAACCGTCTGGCCCCTTACTACCTCACCAAACTACTCCTCCCATACACTCCTGCATGCAACCTCAGGTCCTCTGGCACTGGACTTCCGGTCATTCCCAAACCCAGACTGTCCTCTATGGGGGGCAGGTCGTTCAGTGCCATGGCCCCCAACCTCTGGAACACACTACCGCAACATCTCCACATCTGCACTAATATATCTACATTCAAAACCCACTTAACCTACCTCTTTGCCCAACACTATTTTCCTCACTCTACACCTAGGTTTCTCTTACTTCTCTCCTCTCCTTAGTCTGCTTGTTCCTTTAATTCCTTATTTATTTTATTTTTTATTATCATATATACAAATTGATTTTACTTTTTTGTCTTTGTATTCCTGTTGTTCTTTGCTAGATCTTGTTGTTTTTATTCTTTTGCTCTGTAAAGTGTCCTTGGGTTTGAGAAAGGCGCTATATAAATAAAATGTATTATTATTATTTTACCTGCTTTAAAACAAGTTGACATTTCATAGATAGGCCTACCATAATATTGTGTTAACAAATTTTTTAAAAATTACTTGGTTTTTACATGGTTCCATTACATGGTTCAACAAAGAGTCTAAAGTTTCATGATCACCAATACATGTCAATACAAAAACAACTTGGCCAGATATACTGTGTATTTCAAAAATATTTGAAATACAGTATTTGAAATATACAGTATATCTATATTATTTCTAAATATTCACAGATGTTGAAGCTAACTCCTAATCCTGTTTTGTTAAATGCACCCCCACCCCTCTGTAGAGGCGTGGGATGTTTCTTGGCGATAGCCTTAATAGTAATTTTCTTTTCTATGCAGCTTTACTGAAACCGTGCTGCTAAATTATCATGAATTACTCAAGCTCAGAAAATATAATAAAATTAAGGAGTGCTATTCCCTTAGAAGATCACTCCTCCACATACAGCCTCTTCCTGTCCATCATAAGCTGGCCTTGCCTTAAGGCAGGACAATATGACCTCTGCCTTGCCCCCTTCATGGGTCCTTGGTAAGCTTGCTCCTAGCAACCAAGTATGTCTTATGCAATTATTTCAATTATAATAACAAATTATACAAACTTTTTTTTAAATCTAAACTTCAAATTTGTTATTATGAGCCTTGTCCTTCCCTCTGGCATTTTCTTTCTGTTATTCTTATTTAGTTTTTGAAATATTTTTTCTTCAAACTGCATTCAATTTAATGTTTTTTTTTTTTTTTAATCTATGTAGTCCTGTTAGTTTAATGGTATTTTTGGTCTTTCATTGATATTTGATTTTTTTCTACAATATATATTGCCCCAAGCCTGGGAAAGCACTTTAAAAATAATAGGCAATTGGAGTTTATCCACCCGCCCCCCTCAAATCCATGAAAACATTGGGGGAAAAGAGGTAAATTAAGTTGTCTTCAAATAGCAGATGTACATAGCTTATGGCTGTGGAATGACTGCGGGTATGGAAACATATACACGCATAAGCTTAAAGGAGCTATATGTAACAAATGTACTGTACTAAATCATAAAATATGACCATGATATGTCATCAGAGATTGAGCAAACATGCTAAGTCAAAATACTGGCTCCTCTGACAACAATGCCTCTCCGAGAACATCGCAGTGGTAACCCGGGCGTGCAGGTTCTTCCTGTACAACATCAGGAGACTCCGTCCCTTCCTCACCACCCACTCAACCCAGCTCCTGGTCTAAGCGATGGTGCTGTCCCGCCTGGACTACTGCAACTCTCTCCTGGCTGGCCTGCCAGCATCGGCCATTAGACCCCTTCAGCTTATCCAGAACGCAGCAGCGCGCCTGGTCTTCAACCTCCCCCGACACTCCCATGTCACCCCCCTGCTCATTGACCTCCACTGGCTACCTGTGATGGCTCGCATCAAATTCAAAACATTGGTGCTCGCCTTCCAGGCAGTCCGAGGATCAGCCCCTCTATACCTCCAAAAGCTCATCAAACCCTACACACCTACCAGATCCCTGCGTTCCGCCTCCTCAGGACGACTGGTACCCCCCCCCCCCCCCCCCCCACTTCATACTAGCACCCGGTCTCGACGTCTGTCTGTCCTGGCCCCACGGTGGTGGAATGAGCTCCCCGTGGAGGTCAGAACAGAAAGTCTGACCACCTTCAAGCGTAGATTGAAGACTCACCTCTTCAAGCTGCACCTCTCTCCACCCCTCCCTACCTCCTTGTGACCTCCTTTGATTGTGTTTTTCTGAATCCTTGTTTAAGTGGTTCAAGCTGCTAGTTTAATACTTAAGGTTACTTATTGGCTTACTGTTGTACACGCCAATGATTGATATCGTGTGGTCCCCCCTCCCCCCCAAAAAAAATTTAAATAAATAAATAAATCAAACTGACTGTGTCTGGTGTTTGAAATCGTATTTACCTTTTAGGGTTGTTTTAACGCACTTGTTTCAAGTTGAAAAATGCACTAATGTACGTCGCTCTGGATAAGAGCGTCTGCCAAATGACTAAAATGTAAATGTAACAATGCTACAGCCAGTATGTTCTCCTTTGAAATTTCCATCCCGGGTTGGAACGTCTGTATTTGTTTTGGCCTGTGTGATTCACTATTCTCCAAGGTGACTCCTCCCACTGCCCATTACGAACAACCAGATGTACTCCGGCACTCCGACAGCCGATTTACGAATCCCAAAGCGAAGTTCAACATTGTTTTCATTTAGCTAGCTAAAGATATAAATATATATACTGTATATGTATATAGTTACTAGCTAAACATACCACTAACGTTAGCTTATATCCGTGTGACCATAAACATAGCCAGCCATGCATCTAGCTAAGTTATAAAAAATCCACATGAGCTGGTTTATAATTTGCAAACAAATAAATTGCAACCGTATACATTAGCTGATCGACTTAGTGTAGGACTCTTCATCACTTGTCATTGTCAAAATAGAAATATATTTTATATGGATTGCAGTACCCATTTTAAACGCTCGGTGTCAATGTTACATATAGCTCCTTTAACCTTTGCTTGGAGGACGTTTTCATGGTCTATCGCACTCGCTAACCACCTTAAATTACTGTGAAAGTAAGATGTCATGGGGTTCAAATTGTAACTTTAAGGGAGTATGCAACATTTTAAAATAGAACCATGATTCACAATCTCATTATCTAATGATAATAAAACAGATAAAAATACTATAGGAAGTTCATACAAATCACTAAAAATAAAACCTAAGAATTTTCTGTCCATATGTAATAGTTCAAAACTTCCAGGCTTCTGACTGTGAACTGTGTAGAGAAAATATCAGCTGTGGTAGTAGTTTGAAATAGATGTCTATACTGTTTCCTTATATCGCATTCATTCAATAAGTATATGTCTACCAGGCATGTTAAATGTCCTTTTGAGATTGACTCTATTAACAGCTGTTATACATCCCGAATGTATAACAGCTGACATGGATTTTAAGGAACGCTAGGTAGGCTTGACATTATTAAGTCTATTTAAAGGGTACATTAAGTCTCAATTTAAAACTCAGACTATTAGCTTGGTTACATCGCTGTCCATCACCCTGTAAAATTTATCTTTTTGTTTAGAAATCTTTGCAAAAACTTTACTGCAGAGAGATTGGTCTCTGCAGTTACAGAGGTCAAATGGATATTCCTTAATTAAGTGATGACATTTAAGATATACGTCCAATAAGTTTCACAAAATAGATTTTTTTTAAACTTGTCACAGTGGATACATCCACAATGGAACTGATTCAAAGTTTCCTTTGTATCACAAGATTCTTGTTATAAGTGGTTGGCTTACCTGATTTTAAAATGAAATTCAATTAGCATGCACTGCAAGGCACAATGAAGGCACAAAGGCCACAGTTACTTCTCATTTGATAAACAGGGTTTTAATTAGTTTCTGGTGAAGCGGCGTTGAGTCTGAGAGATAAGGTGAAGAACATTACACCTGTGAGTTACCAGGGTTCCCACCTGCTCCTTCTGCTAAAACCTCTCATCCGTACAACTCCTGGCTGCTCGCTGATAAAGCCCTATGGCTGCACAAGCAATGGCTCACAAGACCTCATTTACATTTTTAAAAGGCAACAGCATGTGGGAGGGGTATGCCAAATGCGCTTCAGCTCGGCTAATAAAAGAGGAGAAAACGGGAGTCTTATTTCAGGCTGGTACCTGTGAAGTAATCCGGATAAGAATCATTCTTTATGCAATATGCAGGAGTTCTTTTCTCCTGTTTTTTTTAAGGATGCAGCTGCCAAACAAAAAACTGTTTATCTTTATTTCAACATTGGCAGTTAACGGATGTGAAATAGGTCACAGTTTTTTGGTCAGAATCAAAGGATGTGTAATTATAAATTTTTCCAGATGGCAATACTATAATAAGAACTTTGTATTATGAGGACACACATACATAGCCACATTCATACTCTATTTAAACAAATCTTCATATAAATAGGCATTGCTACTTAGAAGATGTGTACATATATCTTCATCTTTTATTATTATTATTATTATCAAGGGGAACAGAAGGGTAGAGTTGTGAGAGGGAGCAAAGTGAAGCAGTCCTGCTGTGTATAAATATAAGCACTGCTGTACACATCTGATGAAAGGTAATTGGACTGCAGGAGCAAGGGGAGGGGCACACAGTGAACGCATCGTACAGGCAGCAGCAGGAAGTGCTGACTCAGTCCCTATGATTTGGGGCCTGTCCCTGCTGGGTGGGGGGTGGGGGGGGGATGCAGCGTGACACTGCGGGACTGCGGCATTCTGCAGCCACCCCAAATTAACCTTGAGTTTGACGCGCACATGTCGCTTAATTGCATCACCTCTGGAGAGAAAGTGAACGATTGATAGGCATCAATCTCCCCAAAAGATCTAAAGCACACAATATGCCCCCCCCCCCCTCCCACACACACACACACACCCACACACACACCCCCTCGTCTTCAAAGCACAGATATTTCTGCTGAGAGTGAAGCTGCTAATTACGATTCAACTGGTTTTGAGGATACTGTCATTCAGTTGGTCAAGCCAGCCTTGCTTCAGAAGTCAGGTTCAAATTGCATACCTGCTGTGACACCAACAAACATATATAATTGCTATTATTCGTGTAACATTATAAAATACAATATCATTATAGAAACGATGAGTAATGAGAAGCTGTTGTAATTTCACAAACATTGGCAGGGCTGGAGGGATGTTGTTACACAGCAGAAAAAGCTAATGCTAAGGAGCATTTTTTTTTTTTTTTTTTTTTTTTTACTGTAAACTATAAATCATTTTCCCATATGCATTCCCACAAATCATATCATTTTATCACATCGTGGCTGAGGGACTTCAGCTAAGCTGTCAAGTCATTGCTTCTGTCAAGTCCTCGATTCAATCAACATTTGTGCTTAAAATGGGCTTACAACAAAACAATTTTACATTTAGTTTTCTTTCATTAATTGTGGTGAACACCCCACCAAACTTTGCACAAATTCATAACTTAAGGACATCGATTGTTGATTGACTTGAGGTAAAATTTGTAGAATAGCAAAGTGGAGCTTGTTCACTGACCACAATTAATGAATGGAAATTGCTTGATTTGAAGACCAATTTAACCAGATACAACATGTTTTGGTGATATAAGTTGTCTGTCACATCTATCCTCACATAATGATAAAGCCATGTTTTTAAGTGTATATACCCAAAGCATGATTATATCTTTCACCACCTATATATCAGTGTTTGAGTATTTCAGTTTTTCTCAGGAGAAAGTGATCTCTACCAGACAGTGCCCATGCAGGGGAGGCAACAGTCACACTGTCAAGAGGGCAATATGCACTAAACCTTTATTTTGGGATTTGTTTATTAAAAAAAAGAAACCATGAAGGCTTTTTTTATTACAGGCTATTTTTCCCTGTCAGATGAATTGAAGTGGAAAACGTTGTGCACTAATTATGGGGTGTTAACAAGTTTCAGAAACAGCAGGGAGTTTCTCATGTAACATATAGCAGTAGGTCTGCTTTGTGGTCATCAGACTACCGGTCCTCAGCGTTCACATGGTGTGATACGTTTAGCTAGCTGACCTTTAGACCACAGTGACTAGCTAAAGGAACTGTTATGCTTGTTTGGAATTGTGGGGGTGTGGATGGGGGGTGGGGTTACACCACTTCCTATTACAGTCTTTCAGGGTTCGCAGCCCCAATAACCATGCCTTGAGCCATTAGAATACAAAAAGTGAACAGACGGATGGACATTTTCCCTTATTGCCTTGTTCTTCTAAAGATGTGAGCTGATGTGCATGTTTGTGTGTGCGTGTGCATGTGTGTGTCTGTGCGTATTGATTGTGGGGGCGGGGGTTCAGCTCTTTGTCCTGATTCCCATGGCAGCAGTGCTCCTGAATGGAAGGGGTGCAATGGCCTGACATTATTATAATTTTTAATTACTTTTGAGGATTGGGAGAGGGCTTTGGTTGCACCGCAGACAGTATGTTTGGCATCCCTCATTGACTTGCTTACAGTCTCAGTTGCTGTGAAAGGGCATGTTATCCCTGTCAGGTGACTGGGTTCTAGTGTGGATGAGAGATTCACAGAGAGAACAGAAACCCCTGGGTACAATTCACAGCAAACAAACGCAGCACCCTCCCAGATGAAACACATCTACTCCAATTTCAAAGTCAGGGCAATATTGCATTTGTAAACACTTTGACATTGGGGGATTTAAGAAAATATTTTGGAATGTTCATACGATCTCATAAAATGATATGTTAACTCATAACCTTTGTTTTATGTTTTTCCACAAATGATAAATATCCCACATACCTATGCTCTTCCGTGCTGTTCTGAGCATCCATCCTTCTCTCCACCCCCACCTTGTCACCCCTCCTCCTCCCCATATCCACCTCTTCAACTTTTCTCTTCCCCATCCCCACCCCCACCTCTTCACCCATGTTCCATGTTCCTCCTCCTCTCCATCACCACTACACCATCCCTCCATATCCTTCCCATCCCCTACATGTGCATTTTTTTATTCTGAAAATGGCCTGATATCTCAGCAAAAGGAAACATGAGGCACTCATATTTGCTTACTTTGTATAGGAAAACTTGAAAAGTTGAGTTGAAAGACCTTTTCTCACAAGGCTCTTTACAAACATGGGTTAGAAAGTTTCCGGTGTGAGAAAAAGCAGAGATCTCTTGAAAATAAGATAACGTAAAATGTTTCCCAGGAGAAAGATGACAAGTTTCTCTGTCTTTTCGAAGGGGCGTCTCTATTCAGTAAAATTGATTTAGCCACTCAGTTGAGTTTTGTTCTTCATTGAACTGAACAGTTCCTGGTTGAAAAACCGACTTATAAAATCAGTGAATTCTGAGGGAAAGAGGTGCCTGGAAGTTATGTTTTTGTTTTTCTTAACTTTTGTGTAATCGTCATTTATGTATGCACGCCATGTCCACAGGGTCAAAAATGACCCACCCTCACCACTCCCCTATGATAAAGCCTCTTCACTGAATTTTAAACCCAAAATCTATTTTTGCATGTAGAAACAACCTGTCACTCATCAACAAATTGTTAAAGGGTAACAAAGCAGTAAAAACAACTTATTTTAGATGATAACTGATACATTTGGTTTGTTCTAAGTATTACTGATTGATCCTGTTCCAAATCTTGACAAATTACTGCAGTCAGCGCAAAAAAGCATAAACTTTATGAATCTGGCTCAAAAGTGTCTCTAGTGTTAAAACCTTAGGTGCTGCAAGTTCAATCTGTGATTGGCCAGAAATTTCCTCCAGCTGACGTATTCCTCCCGGTGACAAAATGGAAACCTGTACAGCTACGCCAACCGATAGTTCGGTAACTACTAGCTACACCCTGAAGTTTTGGAGCGAGGGTGGGCAGTGCAGCGGTTGATCTGTGTGGAGAGGAGATAGAGAGAGCAAGTGAACAATATAGCTGGCTTAGTTTAGCTTTTTTGAATATTCTAGTTATAGTAGCCTATTTATTTTTGGTATATATACTGTATATATATTTTTTATAGTTAGCTTGATAGTCCCTTGTTTTTTGATAGTTTGTTTTTCAGTCTAGCTTAGCAAGTAGCTAGCCAATTAGTTAATTTTTTAAAAAGGAGGTGTTTTGGTGAGGTCGAGGGCACTCCTAACCCGCTCCATACCTCTCCATTCAACTCCGTCTGACTCCGTCCCAGACTTGCTGACAGCTCGCCCCCGCGGCGTCCCCGCAAGGCCATGCCTTTAAATCTGGTGGAGTGGCTTACCGGAACCTCCGTCCGCTGGTAGCCTACGTGATGGCTATGGAATCGGGCCCAAACTAAAATGTCGTTAATCAAACGCGATCACTATCCAACAAGACGTTTTGCCTGAATGATTTCTTCACCTCCCAGGGACTGGACTTCATGTTGTTTTCATCCCGGTAACTTCAGCCCTCTTACAGAACTTTGCCCACCGGATTGTGACTTTTTTAGCACCCCCAGGACATCCGGGACACTGTCTTCTATCATGCCTAAATTCGATAGAATTTTGATTGTTGGGGACTTTAACATTCATGTCTGCTGCTCGTCTAATCCACTTGTTGCTGACTTTCTACCCCTTGCTGAATCCTCATGCGCCATAGCTGGCCTGTTTATGTCGAATATGTTTTGTAAACAAACTGACTTAGTAGTATTACTCGTACTGCACAACACCGTTCAGGGTGAGCTGCAGTGCCTACTGTGGACGAGAGCAGTTATTTACATTTTGTTGGTTAATGAAGTCACTTTTAAAAAATATTGTTGAATTTATGTTTTAGGATATATTATTGCTATATGTGGTATTTCCTGCAGAAAAGGGGGATTTGAGTCAAATAATTGAGCCAGGAGTTGTAGTGCATATGCATGCTACACGTTTAGCTTTGCAACGTAGCCTAGGTCCCCTAACAGACATCATCTCTGGCTAGCTGGGGCGTGGTTTGATACCTGGAGCCCCTATATTATTACCTTATCACACCCAGATTTTGGCATTTTTCGAATTTCAAGCATTTTTTGGTCTATCGAAACCAGCGTGTTTTGATGCCCTTTAAATAACTGTTTTGCTAAATCACAGTCCAAATCTTTTTTTTTTTTTGTAACTGCAGGGTCAAACAAAAAAAGAAGACAATCTTTGTACCGACGTGGGAAATTATTATATTATCATATCTATATCATATAAATTATAATATATTATATAATATAATCAGATCTAATTATACTTATCTATACTTATAATCATCTATAAGCAGAAGGTATCTAGCTTTTCTCAGCTTGGTCTGAGATTCATTAAGAGAATTGGAAGAGTACTTCAGTACCCTGATGGTGTACCGCTTTAATAAAAATTTTAAAAAGGCCAATGTTTAACTTTTTCTAATGGTAGAGTCACTCCAGGAAGAGACTTCAAATTTCATGATGAAAAAAATCACATTTAGGGGGTTTTTCACTGCTGTTAATCTCATAAAACTGGTCTTTTTCTGACCACAGGACAACAGGAATTTAAAATTCCAGTCATAAAAATGTGATTTATGAAGAACATGTGAGTTAGATTTAAACTCTCTGTTCTGTTATTTAAGACCAAACTGACTGACTGCCCAGTGCTTGGCTGCAGGACAGCAGTTCTCCCGTGAGCTGAGCTGTAGAGCGAGCAGGGAGATGACTGAACATTTGAGGCTCTAGAGTGAAGGAGAGGGGAAAGAGGGAAAGAAGAGGGGCGAAAAGCAAATCTGACAGATATTGATGCATGAGAAAAGTTATGCTCTCATACAGTATGTGTGTGGGATGTGTGCAGGTGGGGTGTGTGTGTGTGTGTGTGGGAGGGAGGGGGGGGGGGGGGGGGGGTGTTAATCAGCAGGCTCCAGAGGACTAATGAAGGGGCCAATCAGTCCAGGCCCTGTCAAGTTGTAACCGGTTCAGGGGGAAAAAGAAGTCTTAGTCCTGAGTATGTTATCGATTTTTACAGCATCATAGCCACTGACGTGACTCAACCCGCGTCCCCTAATTCGCTCTGTGTGCAGGCTGTTTCCCTTCCTACCTTCCCATGATCCCCTGGGGCACAAGGTGTGCCTGCACTTTAATGTGGAGGATTTGCATCCTGCCTTTTTCACATACTCCATGTTCTCCTGAGGAAATGATGCTTGAATAGCGTATGGGAATTGGTATTGAGTGCTTGAGCTTGGAGGGAATTTTCACTTGCAAATGAGGCTACTGAAGTGAAACAGTCTACTTACTGTTCTTTTTGGTAATGGAGGCTTATTGATCATGACCAAGCACACCCACTTCATATTAACATCACTCCCAGGACCCATAAATGAGGGCCTCTCCACTTTCTGGAGTAAAACACAGCGATCGAGGTCAGCCGCCTTGCTTTTGCCTCTCCACAAATCTTACTGAGCTGCTAAAATGTCCGGGCTACTTCAACAGGTTTTTTTTTTTTTTTCTTAAAGGAGAATCAACCCGTTTTTACTTATTCAGAGAAGGATAAAGCAGAGAGGGTAAACAGAAAGAGAATGGATCTCAAGTCAGACTCAGAAGGTGCCATAGGCGGATCATCTCTAATATTTGGGGCGTATGGTATGTAAGTATGGCTTGCAGACTATACATTTTCTACATACTTTACAAAAATTATTATTAATTACTAACAGTAGTGTAGTGTGGTTTGGTCACTTTTATTCAGAATTAATTAAGTTCAACACTCAATTAGAATTCTATACGTCAGTAAGAGCCCAACTTAGTGAAATAACGTAGACCCGACAATGGGTTGGAAAAATGACGTTTTATTGACTACAACTATGAATATGTGAATAATAGAAACAATAATTGACATAACATTCTATGACTTAATCTTAATCAGAGGAAATAATTATTATTTGACGGCTAAATATAGAAGCTAACAGTCCTACCATTAACAAAGGTTAGTTTTGTTATGGGTTAATGACACACTAAACTATATTTTGTGGTTAGCTCGTTTTATCAGTCTCATACATAGTTTTAACGGTGTAAAACTATAAGGTCAGGGAAATTGTTTATTCCCGACCGAAACGCGCATAGCAAAACAAAATACAAACAGTAGGAACCAGCAGTAAAATGACCTCAACAGGGTATTACAGGTTTTAGCCTATCAATTGATGTCAGTGCTAAATAAAATGTGTTTCAATATTTAACGGTAACAAAGGGAGGCCAGTCCCGATTCCGTAAGTGATGTCAGCTTGTCAGCTGATCCAAGGTCCCAGCAGGTGCGTGGACTCCTGGAGACTTCTTATCCGAAGTCGGGTCGCGACAGGTTTCCAGTCAGGTCGACGTGGATGTGCACAGGTCAACACTTGGGTCCGGCTGCAAGGGAGACAGTAGAGGAACAGTTTGAAGAAACGTGTCCTCAAAACAGCTGTTGAGAATAAACCAGCTTGGTTTATTCTGTGGACGGTGGCAGGCCAACTCTGTCTCGGTGATCAGGCGAGATGCGGGTTGGGAAACGCAGAAGTCCGTCAGGGGTTTCAGTGGGGGCATCTGGTAGGGGTAAGGCTGCGCCTTTCCCATCAGAGCGGTCTGGGTGCGTCTGGTCGAGGTAAGGCTGTGCCTTTCCCATCAGAGCAAAGTTGGTAAAGTTACTTGGGTTTTTTATGGTAGATGGCTTTAGGGCACCCATACAATATATTGGCTCATTCCCTTGGAACCAACAATGAAACACAGATGGACCAGCTATTTGCAATCACCTCAGGGTGTGTGTGTGTTCTTGTAATGTTCTACCATTACAGTACAATTTACCAAAGAAGACATCTTTAATGGAGACTTTATGTATACATGTATTGTAGCTTGCGTTGGGTTTAAAGGAATCCATTGCAGTACCTCTGCTTCCTTAAGAACATCACACCAATTGAAACACTTGCCTCGTAGGTCAATGTACCACAAGTGCAAGTTGTCTTTTCCATCAGCTGTTTGTTATGGATCCAGTGTTCATTCTTGCACTTGCCTTTAAGCGGTCCGTGTAGTAGATGGAATTCCCCTGAGTTTATACTTATTCTGGCCTTAGATTAGTGGAAGTAAGCATGGATGTTTTCAGTCCTAACTTTTTTTTTTTTCTGATTTCAATAAACATAATCAGTCAACATCAATAAACATGAGCTGTGCTTTTGTGAGATGTGTGTTCTGGCCTGCCTCAGCATTACAGTTTCTCTCAATTGTTTACACACTAAAATTGGTGCTATGAACCCAATTCACAAAACTTTAAGGGCTCTCTCTTGACGATCTTAGCACTTGGTCTAAATGCATGGCGCAAAGTGCATTTAGGGCGTGTCCAAGTCCACTTCTGCTAGTTAGACGGCATGTTATTTGAGCGCTAATTACGGCGTAACGTGCAAATGGGCTGAACTTAGTCTCTTCATTAATTATAGGTGTGTCTTGGGTGTAACATGCTATAAACCATTCAAAATGTCATATCCCATTCCCTTTAAAAGCCTGCTTTTCCACCTTGGCGGATGGCTTATATGATGGTGAAACAGAAATGCTCGTGCTTGTGTAGTTAAAGCATGTGAGCAAGGAATAGGCTATATGGATCAATAGTATGATCAATATTATTCGGACTAACCATTATGAGCATTTTGATATATACAATAATCTTTAACATTAGGGTTTGACACTGGCACAGGTTCCCAGTAATTCCCTACAGTGCTGTTATTTTAGAAGATGTATGCGGTTTAATTTTGTTAAAAAGCACCTACAACCGAATAAGATAACAGAATATGGCTTCCATCTTAGAAAACGCTAAATTAGCCTGCTTGTTTAACAAATTTTCTTTGATTATACAATGAAGCATTGTTAAACACCAATTCCATGTTCTCACAGCAGTCAGATCACAGACAATGCATTTCAGTTAGCGAAGTTCAAGCTTCATCTGAAATTCATATTACGTGCATTCTCATAACATAAATAGCGTTATTTTGGCTTAATGATGACAGGAAATACACTAAAGCTGTCAGGTGGGGAACCCATAGGTTCATGCATACTTCCCTTGTTTTATGTCCTGCTTATGGAAATATGAGCAACACGTTTTTATTGGTTAATGCTCTAAAATAAGCCAATTTCCCCGGGATTGCAGAGACAACTTGCATCTATACATTTATTTTTGGGCAAAATATTAATCCCTATTTCACAATGTGATCTTGATATATTGTATGCATGCTTGTGTGCGCCCCTGTGTGTAACAGACAGGAGGGTGTATGCGTGTTGTGCACATGCCTATGTAGACACACCTATATTGTGCTGTGAAAATAACATAAAAATAACTGTGACATGACTTTATTCCAGGTTTGTGGTAGTTTTAGTGCAAGTGCTTTCTGCTGGCTCAAGATCGCAATACGGCAAAAAAATTATCCTGGCCACACCTCATCAAGACAAAAACTTTCAAAACTGTAAGCACATTTTGCTTGTTTTAACACAAATTTCAGTCTCTAACACTTTTCCAATACACTTCATACAATTCCCCTATTTAGGCACAATTTTCTAAAAGTATATCTCTTGTTTTCACATGTAAAACACTGACATTAAAAATTATAAACTCCAATTATCAATTGAACATACCCATTCTTCAGAGGTAAAACACTAATTTCTGATGATTATTCTTTAATTATTCCATCAGCAATCAGAGCTTTAGCACAAATAACAGAGCAAAATGTGAGCTCTCCTGTATGTGGAGAACAATGGCTGATGAACATTTAGAAATGAGAATAGGTAGATCTACTCTATTGTTATTTGCTGTAAACATATCAAAACTCAGTGAGTCCTGTACTGCAGAGCACCTAATGTGTACAAGGGGACTGCAGTATGGACAGCATAGTGTACACAAGCTAAGCTGGCAGTATCCCTTGTGTGTGTACCGAAGCCACCCCTACATGGAGCAAATACAGGAGAGCCTGTCCCCTCTGCAGCTGTAGCTGAGCATGGTCTTAGCATCTTACCAGCCTAAAAGTGGACCTGAAACACAGGGGAAATATGCCTTTCAGTAGTTTTTTTATTTTTTCTGTTTTTTCCTTATTTTACATTGTCTACTCCCAACATTTTTGTAATTTGGAAAAATAAAAAACCATCTCACGGTTTTTTTTGTATATTTGAGTTGGCCAGTACACTCAAACAATACTGATGCCTAACTAATATAATAGTAAGTGTCTTTTTTTTTTTTACACCAGTGTATAATTGACATTCATAATGTCTATTCATTTGTTGACTAGTCTATATGATTTGGCAATGTGTCATTTTGGATTTGTGTTTATAGTTTGGAGAAATTGCGTATAGTTTCAGGAAATGTGTGTAAACATTTGAGTAAAAACTGTAACAGTTGAGCTTGTTGGTGCAAGAAACAGAAACTGGGTTATGTACAATATTCAAAGAAAATGGATTTGACTTTAAATCATTTGCTTCTGTTTTTGACAAGGGAGGAACTTGTACAACTTTAATGATATCTGAGTCTGATAGGGATTGTGTGTGTGTGTGTCTCTTTCCTTTTTTGTCAGTGATTTCACAAAGGAGGAATACATTCCAGATAGGAGTGGAGTGGGGTTGAAAGCAACCGAAGCATTTAATTTCTGATCGTACGCAAGCCAGAGCCATGCAACAGAATAAACTTCTCAACTCGTTAACATAAAACAGTCTTGTTGTAAAAGCGTTTTTCATGGTTCAGATGAAAAACAATCTCTCCCAGCAGGAATATTCTTCCTTACAGTCTCGTGTCATTTTCCTATCAAAATTCCTTTTTTAACTTATCCTCCTGAGACCACAGGAAAAGAAAAGAATACAGAAAAAGTATTTACATTTTTTGGACATAACACTGAGTGTCTTGGATGATAAAGACATGTTGCAGTGAAAATTATTTTAAAAATATTATTCATTTTACTTATATTGACTGTACCTTGTATTGTAGGTTTCAGCATAGTAGAATATGGGGGGGATCATGTGTGCGGTTACAGTTGTTATACCCTACTTAATAATAATAAAAGAATGCAGCTCTGAAGGGCTACAGACAAACGCTGTCTGTGCTGCATAAATCTCGGCGGGTTGCCACATATTTTCGGAACCCTGAGGTGCTTTGAAGTAGCTTCAGGTTTTTATTCTGCGGCAGACACAAGCACAATATAGACTGCTGTGTGCTGCATATGGTCACTTCAGGGGCCAGTGGGGCAGTTGCTTTTCTGAGGTACAGTGAAGTTATTACAGTTTTTTTTTTTACAATCATTTGTCACTAATTTCAGAACCTTGAGGTCATTTTTCAAAATTGTAGACACAAAACTATAAACACCTTTTTCAATTGCATGAATACAATACACATAAACCTAAAATCATTTGTTCATTGAACCAAATCATTTGTTCACTATGACACAACTTAGCATCAAAGTATCAGCATTTCAAAATGCAATACACCCATTACATATGGCGTGACTGTCTTTTCATTACAATGCATCTAACTATCAATTACAGTTTTTCCCAATCGTTTAAACACGTTTCCTGAAACTATAGCTCAATTTCTCAAAACACAAAACTGAAAAGTTAACCATTCTGGCAAAACTCCACAAATCTCTTGCAAAATGAAACACTGCACTCAAAACCATGTTCTCTCTTCACAAAACTGATTCTTTCCACCAAAACTATACACACAGCTATCGTATGAATATCTCTTACAGAGCATCAATTACATGTAAAGGATTGTAAAAACAATAAGTAAGCAGTGAAGTAAGCAGTGAAGGTATCGGTATCTTGTGTTTGGGTGATCTAAACTAATGTTCCTATAGTATTTCATGATAAATTAGTTATTTGAACCAATGATTCTGAAATGCAAGATTATGAATGCACAATGCAAGGTTTTGAACATAGGACAGGCTGTGTTACAAGTGCTGACCATTTTGAGTGTCGTGTCTAAGGTTTTGAAAATTGAGCACAAACTTGTGAGATGAGCGCCAAAGTGATTGTAAAAAAAAAAACTGTAAAAAACAATTATTTCCCCACATGCCGAGGATGCAACCTCCTTTCCTCACAATCAAATCTCGCTAATCAAAGAAATCTAGAAGTAATTTGAGACCAGACCAGTCAGTGACTATCCTCCTAACACCCTGCAATTTTATATCGCCTGTAGGGGACTGTGTGCACGTCAGTGTGTATATGCGTGTGTTTCTGTGTGTATGTGTGGAGCTCATTTCTGCAGCATTTCAAAATGCGTATTTCCCCTGTGTTTCAGTATACAGTAAGGCTGGTAACATGCTTAGCTACTCTGAGCTGCAGAGGAGACAGGCTCTCCCGTATTTGCTCCATGTAGGAGTGGCTTCGGTACGTGCATGCCAGCTTAGCTTGTGCACACTATGCTGTCTGCACTGTGGTCCCCTTGTAGTAGTATAAATTAAGGTACTCTGCAGTACAGGAATCACAGAGTATTGATATGTTACTTTTATTTGTGCTAAAGCTCTGATTGCTGATTGAATAACTAAATCAACTAGTGTTTTATCTGTGAAGAATGTGTGTGTTAATTGATATTGGAGTTTAGTTTTTAATGGCAGTGTTTTTTCCATGTGAAAACAAGATATACTTTTTGAAAATTATGCCTAAAACAGAATTGTGTGAAATGTATTTAAAAAGTGTTAAAGACTGAAATTTGTTTTAAAACTGTAAGGGGAGTGGCTGAGTCGGAGGACCAAGCACGACCGTCAGGGATTCTAAAACTATAGGTACTAACACCGACACCACTAAAGCAGACAGATCTGCACTGGAAACGGGTAAAATAAACAATGGGGAAAAAACCTCCCGGCGTAAGCCAAAAACAAAGCAACCCCAAACGAGTGCGAACTCGAGAATAGCGAGTAATCAATAACAAAAGAGCCTCACGCTCCTTAACGAGGAGCGAATACAGGAGGTCAGAGAAAACAAACTAAAGAAACACCCTGTATAAACAGGCGAGAGAAGGAACAGAGAAACTAAAACCTGTTACCTACAGCTCTAGGTGAGAACGAGCTGAACAAAAAGGTAACAGGTAGGAGAGTATAACGTACGAAGAGAGAAAAGAAAGAAAAAAAACAAAATAAATATTTCTTCTAACTCTAACCGGACTTGCTGCGTTTCCTATATAATATGGACTATCGGAAGCGTCGGAAATGCGGAAGTCCTGGGCTATTTATAACCGGCAGGAAATCCAAAACAGGTGAAAGAGATAATTGCCGGGCGAGATTCAAACAACGAAACGGAGGCGGAAAAAATCCGATAGAGCGTCCCAATGACTCCAAAAGAAAAACCGAACGCAGAAACAACAGAGGCTGCTAGAAACCATGACAAAAACAAGCAAAATAGTGCTTATGATTTTGAAAAGATTGTCTATTTGTTGGCACATAAACGTAATGTTTTATTTATGGGGTCATAATACTATAATACAAAAATTGGTATTTATAATTTGTATTCATTTGTTGACTAGTGTTTATGATTTGAAGGAAAAATTTTATTTTAGGATGAGAGTGTGTGGTTTTGAAAATAGTGGGGGAGAACCGGGTCGAAAGATTAACTTTTTACATTCATCCGGTTTACTCGAAAGTCAATAGAGCTAGAGAGGCCATATTTTCTGACAAACAACTTGTATGTGTCCCTCACTAATAGCAACGGGAATTTTGTTACCAGCATAAACAAGTCGGATATAAATTGGCTGCAAACAGGATGAGTGCAATGTGTCTTTCGTCCCTGCCGTGCGGGACGAAAAACACACTGAATCGGGACGATCACGTGAGGGAAAGTGTGTTTTAGCGGTCTTATCTCTGTCTTGTTGTTTTTTGTGCTCATTCCTTTCAACAAATGTACAGTCAGGCAAAATGCCATGTTAGGGACGAGTCAATGAATAATGGTATAAGTTTAAAATCCATGAAAGTCAACCATGCGTCAAGAGCATAATGTCGCATAATTAATATAATTTTGCATCGCAACATTAAACGGTCTGAAATTGATGATTTAATAGCAACTCACCTTTATTAATAGCTACTAGACATCATTTATTGATGCTTATTATACCAGGCATTGTTGAATACTCGGTTCTGATGGGGTCAATACGCATTCCAAAGTTGTGCATTGATTTTCACCATTTTCATTTTAACAGTGTGTCTTTCGTCCCGCTCGTGTCTCGCTTGCTTTCAAGTTGGCTAGCAGCTAAGTCTCGCAAGCATGCCATTCGAAACCTATGCTGTCCTTTAGTCAACAGTTGTGTTAAGAAAATTATGCATGGTTGGAAAATTCAAAACATAAACACACTTATACAACCGAAAAACACTTCCGGTTTCGATATTTTACTTTCAGCTGTCAAAAATAACTTTGGTCTAGCATTCCGCCAAAACGGGATGCACATCACTGGTTTTTTGCAGAGTGAAATGATTACACATGTGTCACATACTGACTGATCTACGGCATTCGGGTTTCTGTAGTTTTCGCAAAAATCGATGTTATTCTTTCGTCCCGTGTTTCTTTCGTCCCGTGTTTCTTTCGTCCCGGTTCTCCCCTGCTTGATTTTGACAAGAGATACAGTATATGAAGTTTTGCAGACAGAGTTGACCATGTGGGTTTTGTGTTTATAATTATTTGAGTTTTAATTAAAAAATGTGTCTAAACAATTGAGAAAAACAGTAATCTCCAAAACCATACCATCTCCAATGTTGAAACCTGTTGTTTTGTGTAAATAATTATTATTAATAATAAAAAACTTTCATTTTGGAAATATTTTCACTGCAACATGTTTTTTGTCATCCAAGACACTTGTATCATGTGAAAAAAACTTTTTTTCTGCCTGGTCTCAGGGGGCTATACCTGAATGCTAGCACATAATTGTCATACACATTCTGTTTCTGATAAAGATGTAAGGGATTTATTTGCCAGTTAAACTAATTATTTACTAGATTTTAGACAGACTCGGAATTTGACCAGGACACCAAACAATCCTTTTCCGCTTTGCAAGGAACTGCCATGGGGGATGAAAAATCAGGACCTCAGCTCAATGTATCACTGAAAAGTCAGAATACAAGGTTAGCATGACACATGGTTCCCACAAAAATAAGTTTTAAAGTTACTTTATAGTTACCCATTCCTTTAAACCGAGGGAGATGCCATGACCATACATGGAAGATTATTTGTGGGATAATCATGCAACTGATTAAGGGTTCCGCTCCAATCAATGATCCATATATTTCTCCCCTTGGCCATCCTATCATTAGTCCCCATTGGAGCATAATTGGGGGGGAAGTCTTTCCAATGCAAGACAGTTGCCTTGTCTGTCACTGTGCAGTAGGCTTAATGAGATGCATTGGGGATGTGTCATGTAGCTGAACATCGAGAGATAGCAACTTAATTTAATTTATTTCAGTGCTCAGCTTTGGTTAAACATTGAACCATGTTTATTCAGACATAAATTGTTCATCAGAACAATCAATCATTTGAGTAATTAAGAACCACTTGCTCATGGAGATGAATAATACTTGCACAAATGCAATGTGGTTATATTAGCATTTTTGGGTGACACAACAATAGGTCTACAAACAATGTTCTGTTCACCTCTATCGTTTTAAGGTAGGTGACTTTATGATTGGTCAGTGCCTGCTCCGATGTCATCAATTCGAGTGTCTGAACGATGGCAAGTGGTTCAAGGGCAGCTGAGAGCTGAAAACCAGTCGATGTCCCACTTGCTGTAGCCAGAAAATGGCATTAAAATGTTGCCAAGTGCCTTGCCGCTTAATGCTACAAACCTACTACCTTTTCTGCTGTATTTCAGACGTCCATCAAGGGGACTGTGGAAGCATCTTATTCTGCGCAACATGCTTTGCAAAAACTCCAACTAAAGTGAGCTCACTTCCCGGGTGACTGACTTTTTTCCACATAATTCAAAGAAATAAACACTGCATGCTACAGCGCAGCCCCTCAGATCAAGAGTTGCCCAGTACTGTCTGGCCCTGTGATCTGATTCAAACCCCTAATGCACTTAGCGGGTGATGTAACAGTTATGATGAAGCACCAATGGCAGGGGCAGGTGACAATGGTCGCCAGTGAGTAGCCTGCCCTTCTCCTTTAGACTGAGATCACCTGGAAAGAAAGGCTTTTAAAAGAGGCTCCAGCTGACCCCAGCAGCCCTCTTTCTCTACTGTAGGGTATTACGTATTATTTGCACAAGTCAATTTAGTTTTATTTCAGGTAATTACATTTTATTTACCTGTTGCTCCTGAAATAAAGCAAGCAAGCAAGCACATATACACTCACTCAGAGACACACACACACACTCAGACACACACATACACTCACAATCACATACACACACATACACACCTCCTTACAAATACTCATGCCAATTCATTTTACTAAAACTAAACTCTCACTAGTAAATGCAGAAATGATGAAATCTCTACGTTGTCTCCTGTACCAATCATTTACTGTATTTAAGGAAACCCAAGTTCCATTAATAGTATGAACGTAAAAATTCACACCCTTTTGTTAAAATGTTGTCACTTACATTGATTGTGGTAGTAATGTCATGTTCTCACTCCCGTCCTCTTGTTTCCCGTGTTTTCCTTCTCCCTTCGTTTCATGTTTGTCTCTCCCTAGTTTGTTTCCCTCATGCTGCAGGTTGGGCGTGGTTTTTCCCCTTTCGTATCACTCTGTCCCACTACTCTTCTACCGCCTATCCCACTCCTCCGTTTCGCATGCATTCCACACACTCTCTGCTCCGTTAATCATTCTCTCATACATTTGCACGCGGCACCTAATTGATACTCATTAATGTTTGTATTTAGTCACCCGGTGTTCTTTGTCCTGTGCCAGTTTGTTAACTCTCCTTGTGTGAACCTCTGGTCTTGTCTTGGTTATACCTGATATCCAGTCTAGTCTTGTAATTAAAAACCTTTTTTCTTGCTACCAGCGTTTACTCGCCTTTCCACTCCGTCAGGTTTCCGTCTAGTTCTCGCCAGGAACGGCGCTTCTCGCTGTTCGGTCTGTCCTGCCTCACTGTACTAACCGTGTCTGCTTGAGTCTACCAACCTGCAGTTGTTTGCATTCCCTGCCTGTGTTGCTGTTTCCTGCCAAACCATCTGCCGTGTGTACATGCAGTCGGGGGCCCAGCTCTTCCACTCTGCGGCGGTGCCCGCCTCCTGCCTGTGCTGCTGCCGCTGCTGTCCTGTTGCTGCGTACACGCCCAGCCTGGACCCCACTCCACTAACCTTCACTGCTCCTGCCACTCTGCTCTGCCCGGGTTCCCGCTCCCCGCTCCTCCTCTGCTCAGCTTGCCTGGTTTCCTGTCACCATCACCAACCCCCGGCCTCTCCTGCTCCCGCTGTTCCCCTGCTGTACCCATAACTGGACTGTTAGTCTTTAAATGTCTCCCTATGCTTCAGGAGGAAGCCTGGTCGAAGCATAATTTATTAGAGCTTTGCGCTCTCCATTGTCTGTCTATTTGAATCCAGTTCCGTCTTGGAATGATAACTGCCTTTGCCTTTTCTCTCCATGCTTCAGGAGGAATTCTGGTCTAAGCAATAAAATAATTGAGTATTGGTATTCCCTGTGTTCGAGTCGTGCATTTGAGTCCAGTCCATATGCGGGATCGTAACAAGTAATTTATGATTCATTTTCACATACGCTTTAAATAAAATGTTTTTACAATTCTGTCATGCTAGGCAAAACCCGTCTTCCCATTTGGCACTGTGACACAGCCCTCATCAGGCATTTCATCAACATCCCATCCACGTCATAGACAAAGACTGTAATTCATTCTGCCTTGAGACAAAGGACACAGTGAATTGGCTGCATGTCCTGTCTTTATAGATTGATTTTAAAACAAACGAACATCATACTGACACAACAAGTTGTACAACTGACAAGGACAAATACCTTGCATGTATATAGTATTAATTTTGAAATCACAGAGATAATAATGAAGTTGCAGAGAGATGCTCATAAATGTATGCTTCAAACAGGAGTTCCTCCCAGTTGCATGATCAGGAGATATCTATCTCCTATAAGTTTTAGGAGCACTATCTTATAAAGATACACATTATCTTTCTCTGGGTGTTTGTATCATTATCTGCAGATAGCAAAAATACATTTTGCTCCATTTTTGGGTGAATTTTTCTTTTATGGACATGTAAGGTAAGCATGTGTTTGTTAAGATGGAGGATGGATTTGAATTCCTGCCTCCACCTTCACTCAATGGATTAATGTCCAATGCCAGAGTGTAACGTACAAAGCCTGGTGTCCCCGGGAAAGCTGGCACTACTGGTAATTGTGGCAGGGCTTTGAATTTCCCCCGCAGCTGAGATTTATCCAACAAGCAAGCACACCCCAAAACCTAGCAATATCTTATAATAAGCCCGGGCCTCCTATTACACACACCATATGCGTGACTGTCAGATCAGCTATAATTTCCCAGTACCTTCTCATTAGCTTCAAAATGAGTCACCTGCTGCAGTGAAAATATGCACTCTCGCAAGCAACATCGACCACAGCATTACATCACCACAATCATAACTAGCCAAATAATTATACACTATCCACAATCACAATAGTGTGACTTTGAAAACACTCAAATTTCAGGTCCATAAGTCAGGTCCATAAGTATTTGTACAGTGACACGATTTCTGTTGTTTTGGCTCTGTACTGCAGCATATTGGATTTTAAATGAAAACTTTCAGCTTTAATTTGAGGGTTTTTACGTCCATATAGAGTGAGGGTGAACAGTGTAGCAATTGTAGCCATTTTTATACATAGTCCTCCCCTATTTTAGGGGACCAAAAGTAATTGGACAATTTAACATAAACTTGAATAAAGTTATTATATTTAATATTTGGTTGCATATCCTTTGCATGTCATGTCTTCCTGATGTCGGTGAGCTAACAACATCAAAAGACTCTTGATATCTTATTTTCAGGTACTCTTACAAGCAATACTATAATCTCTCTGCATTTGAATGGATCTCAATGGGAATTGGGGGGTGTGACTGGATTAAACTGTAAATTACATGGGAACAGTACGGAACACATGGTTGGTTAAAAGTCTGTAAATCATCAAGGGTCTGAGGTATCAAACTAGCCTCAATCACTCTGCTGTCAGATATGCAGTAGATATGGATGGATCACTTTAAGGGTTGTTTCTCCTGACTTATTTTCTTATTAAACTCTATTTTCACAATTTGATTTGTGTGGGCTTCAAAAGAAAGGGTGGCATCAAAAATAACACCAAGGTTGCTGATGTGGGGGATGGGTGGACTGTGGAACCATCTATGTGAAGGGAGACATTTTCAGTGGGGTCGGGATGGGATTTGGGACCAATGATGATTAATTCAGATTTTTCCAGTTTAGTTTGAGAAAGTTAGATTTCTTCCAAGATTTTATTTCAGTGAGGCAGTTTGTGAGAGTGGAGTGGGTAGCTGTTATTAAGATATTTACGGGTAAGATATTTAGTTGCAATGTAGAGCTGGGTGTCGTCTGCATAAGAGTGGAATTGGAGACCTGATGTGACCAAGGGGAAGCATGTAGAGGATAAATAGGAGAGGGCCTCACACCCAACCTCAGAGGACATGTAATTCTACACAATCCACCACCACAGTTATGTGACTTCCAAAACATTGAAATATACGGCTGTAAATACTATGTAACAATATTTTGTACTTTGTTACACATCTGCTGTTACAGTGTAATTACGTACATTGTGCTCATGGTGCAAAATGGCTACCGAGATCTGTGTCCATGGTACTGTGACAGAAAGTGTCATGGTTTTGGACCCTGTTGTCCCATGCGGTCGTTTTCCTCGGTGGCCACGCGAGGGCGCTGCCCTTTTGGTGGATGCTTGCTCCGCCCTGCTGAGTTGGGGGAGTTTCTGGTTAGCGTTTCACCTGTTCGTGGTTCCCTGAGAGTTATATAAGCCTACCGTTTCCTTCGTTCGGGGCTTCGACATTAATTGTTAATTGTTTATTGTTAATTGTTATGTACTGTGGTGTTATTGTTGGCTGTGAGTTCTCGTACCATTTTGGCTACTCGCCTATTTTTAGCGTCTCTTTTTAGAGGCAGGGCTTATTTCTTACTGGCTTGGTTGTTGATTATCTCGTAGAAGTTTGGGACCGTAAATCTCTGTTCCATTTCGCCTCGTCTCCTTCATTAGTTTTCTGAGAGGCTGTTGTGCTATGTTGCGTAGGTCTTTTGGTAGCAGCCGTCCTGTACGCCCTTTTTACCTGCGAGACGATTGTTGTGAACTGTTGTTCTGTTTCGTTCTCCGGGTGTTTGTCTCTTTATATGGAGCTTGGGCGTTGTTGTGGACGTGTTTGTGTGTGACTGCGTTTGTTCTAATTATAGCATCGGAACGTTAGCTCTCTGTTCCAATTCGCCTCGTTATATATTTATTCTCTGAGAGACCTGGCGTTTTGCTTCCTCTTAATTCCGTGTTACTGTGAGCCAGTAAGTAGTCTTGGTACGTTTTTCCCTGTTTAGTCTCCTTCTCGTGGACTACGTTCCCCATTGTTGTCATTCAGGGTTTTATTTATATTGAGAAGCTGTCGTGCTATTTTGCGTTGATCTTTGTTGCAGCTGTCCTCCGTCCTTTTTACCTACGGGACGATTTTGTTTCGGAACTATTGTTCTGTTCGTTTTCCGGGTGTGTTTTCTCCTTGTGTGGAGTTTGGGCTAGGTTGTGGACATGTTTGTGTGACTGCGCGTAGCATGGTAATTTCAGCTCTCTGTTCCTTCGCTTCGTTACATTCTTTTACTGAGAGGCTAGGGCGGTTGTTCCAATCTAAGTTTGCGTGAGTCTTTTGGATAGTAGTTATGGGACGACGGTGCCCCGTCGGCTCACCTGTAAAATGTTTCTCCCTCCTGGGAGATCGGGTGTTTACCGCTTTGCTTTCTGCATTTGACTGCTACTTATTAAACTAGCCATGGAACGTTAAATCTCGGTTCCATTTCGCCTCGTTACATTTTTATTTACTGAGAGGCTAAGGCGGTTGTTCCAACTTAAGCTTGCGTTAGTCTATATGGATCGTAGTTATGGGACGACGGTGTTCCGTCGGCTCACCTGTAAAATGTTTCTCTCTCCTGGGAGATCGGGTGTTTACCGCTTTGCTTTCTGCATTTGACTGCGAGCCTATCTATCTCGCCATGGGAACGTTAATCACTGTTCCTGTTCGCCTCGTTACATTTCCTCATAGAGAGGCAGGGCATTTATTTTCTGTTAATCTCGCGTTGGTCTAGCCGGTAAATGTCCGGTGCTGCCTGTCCTGTTCGTTCCTTTTCGGTGCCTTTCTCCTTTCATGGAGTTTTGACGATTTTGTTTGGAACTCATGTTCTGTTTCGTCATTTGGCGCATGTCTTCCTGTGGGGAAGATTGGGCGATGCTGTGGACACGTTTGTGTGTGACCGCGAGTTTGAGAATAGCCTGGGAACGTTGGATCTGTTCCTTTCGCCTCCGCTATTACGATATCGTATTATTTTTTGCAATGTTTGTTTGTGTTTTATGTTTGTCTTTTCGCTACTCGCCCGTTCTGATTTGTCTCGTACCCGAGACAGGGCGCGTATTTATTTCTGGCTGTTCAGATTCCTGTCCTTGCGCTCTACTTAGCGTTAGACAGTTAGCCGGTTAGTAGCGTCTGTAGGGTGTTTGTTGTTCCTTGTCTTGTCTCCTCCCTTATCTGCGGGTATCCCGCCTTAGTGGCCTAAGGGCTTAATGATTCCCCTTGCTGCGTTTGGCTCCTCCCACCTCACACGTCACGCCCCATTACAAGAAAGCACACAGTTTCTTTCTTAGGTCTCCAACACAATGCTGAAGCACAGGCAGAAAAGCAGATGCCTTTGACAGTGCAGGCCGAGAATGTCAGCCACTCAGCAGCCCTGAGATTGAATCAGCGCTTGTCATTCAGTCATCTTCATTTTCATTACTTAGTTCTGACAGTTGTTTTGTCTGCAGAGCAATGGCACAATCGCTTGGTGCTTATAACTGGGCCTGGTTTCATTCCCAAACCCCACCAAGGAGCACTAAACTAAGGAGGGGGGCTGTGTTCAGACCAGGCTCTTTGGCATACACACTCTCTCTCATCCAATTCCCATCATCCCTATGAAGCACTTAGAGTCAAAACCCTCCCCATGGTGAATTGGTGCTGAAGCCAAACCTGATTAGTCTCAGTTTGTACAGAGTTCAGCAAGGGGGAATGCTTTATGATGTGTTCAAGTGAAAAGGCTTCAAAACTGTTCATATTTTGGGTGAAAACACTGGTCCTTCCATCACTGTCCCATATAGCTTATAAAAAACATTTTATTTGTTGTCACTGTGGATAAGTGGCTGTAAAATAGACTAAATGTAATGTGACTGTGGATACGTGGCTGTAAAATAGACTAAATGTAATGTGACTGTGGATAAGTGGCTGTAAAATAGACTAAATTTAATGTGACTGTGGATAAGTGGCTGTAAAATAGACTAAATGTAATGTGACTGTGGATAAGTGGCTGTAAAATAGACTAAATGTAATGTGACTGTGGATAAGTGGCTGTAAAATAGACTAAATGTAATGTGACTGTGGATAAGTGGCTGTAAAATAGACTAAATGTAATGTGACTGTGGATAAGTGGCTGTAAAATAGACTAAATGTAATGTGACTGTGGATAAGTGGCTGTAAAATAGACTAAATGTAATGTGACTGTGGATAAGTGGCTGTAAAATAGACTAAATGTAATGTGACTGTGGATAAGTGGCTGTAAAATAGACTAAATGTAATGTGACTGTGGATAAGTGGCTGTAAAATAGACTAAATGTAATGTCACTGTGGATAAGTGGCTGTAAAATAGACTAAATGTAATGTGACTGTGGATAAGTGGCTGTAAAATAGACTAAATGTAATGTGACTGTGGATAAGTGGCTGTAAAATAGACTAAATGTAATGTGACTGTGGCTTTGCTCATAAATGTTCCACAGCACTTTCTTACCTGAAATCAAACCCACAATCCCTCTGGTTCCACCTCATGGGGGCATTGTGCAGACTTAGGTGTGGTCTCAGTGAATAACATTAGGTACCACATACCTAAGTCACCTGTGTCTGCGTGGTGGAGACCCACCCCTCTTCTGTTAACAATGTAAGATCCTTGATTTATTTGATGCTACATACAGTGAAGGCAGGCCATTGTACACAGCAAAAATGTTGGTGTAAATCTAACACTGTTGGTGTACACCAAGATTTTTGGTGTGTATAGTATTATGGCAAGAGGGGGATTTTCAAGGAGACAGAGCGTTTATATGGTTTGACATGGCAACCAATTTGTGTTGCAGTGATGGCAAAGATGAATATACAGCTACAATGCTCTTCCAAGTGACATTGCCCTATTTGACAAGCATGATTGCCATAAGTGGTGCTGAACTGTGGGTCACATCAGGGCTCATGTTTCATTAAACAAGTAGATACAGGGACTAAGAAAAAAGTAAAACCAGCACAGCAAAACAAACCAACATTGAATATCTCCTATAAGGCTAATATTTCCTCCCGGTCATATTAATTCCACAAAAATGTTCCTGAGCACATTATACAAAGCAGTCTCAGGAATGAAAGTTGCCAGCTGTGGATTGCGAAGTGAATCCCAGGAGCGACAAGTGAAACAAACTTTATTGCTGTTGCACTCTGATAAAACATTTTAATTCATTCATACATGCTGCACTCAGGGCAACTAGAGCTCTACACGAGTCTGTTTTGTGTTATTTCAAAATATAAAAACAGATGGAGCAGAAGAGAAAGGTAAAATATTACTTCATCCGTAATGGGTAAGAACAACAGCCTTGGTTATCTGGAACATCAATTTTTCCATAATAATTTTTCAGCTTTCTTGATAATAATTGTAGATGTATTCATTATAAAGGAATGTGTAATTTCCATATTTGCACTGTCTAGAGGGTGGTGGTAATATCAGTACTTAAATATTAATTCCTGATGCTTTAAGTCTCCAGCCCACAACCAGGTTCACTGTAAGTCATGTTCTGCTATAATTTAGGCAGGCTATTTCATTGTACCGAGCCAAATATTTCAAAAGGTCCAGTAACAATGTTGCTTTAATAAAAGTCTAAGAAGTAAATTGTTGCAGGAAATATTGAGGTTTGCAGGTCATTCAACTGATCTTGTCTGTGGCTTAATGGTTCCTTAGCAGTTATCCCAGCACCATTATTTGTGCACCAAATCAGAATGAATCCTTTATAAAAATGTTTCCAATTAATGTTATTGAATCAGCGCTTGCTTCCAAAATAGCTGTGAGAAAACCCAGCCTTATATTTTTGATAGTAAGTTAACACAACCTCTGCAGGTAACACATTTATACATTACACATTTATGTAAATTGTAATGCAGAATTACTTTTCAATTTTACATTTACTGTTAAATTAAAATAAACTGTTACTGTAAATAAATAAGTCAGAGATTCCACAAAACATGCAATTTTATCAGGGGTGCTCAAACTTTTGCATACCACAGTGCATCTTCTCCAGGCAGTGTAGAATCTAATATCCAAGCCACTACATGTAAACAGCCCGGAGGTGGAACAGGTGACCTCTTTTAAGGACCTGGGCACAGAAATAGACCAGACCTTCTCCTTCTCAGGTCCTGTGGCCTCAGCAGAGACTCTTCCTGCTGAGGAACCTGAGGGGGTTTGAAGTAAGTAGGTCCATTCTGAGCAGGGTCTACCAGTCCCTTATTGAGAGCGTACAGACCTTTAATATTGTCTCCTGATGTGGTCATCTCTCCACCAAAGACAAGAACAAGCTCTTCCGAGTGGTTGGTCAGGGGAGGAAGATCACTGGATGCCAGCAGACCCAGCTCCCTGACCATAACTCGAGGGCAATCAGACCCAGCTCCCTGACCATAACTCGAGGGCTAGCAGACCCAGCTCCCTGACCATAACTCCAGGGCAATCAGACCCAGCTCCCTGACCATAACTCGAGGGCAATCAGACCCAGCTCCCTGACCATAACTCCAGGGCAATCAGACCCAGCTCCCTGACCATAACTCCAGGGCAATCAGACCCAGCTCCCTGACCATAACTCGAGGGCAATCAGACCCAGCTCCCTGACCATAACTCCAGGGCAATCAGACCCAGCTCCCTGACCATAACTCCAGGGCAATCAGACCCAGCTCCCTGACCATAACTCCAGGGCAATCAGACCCAGCTCCCTGACCATAACTCGAGGGCAATCACACCCAGTTCCCTGACCATAACTCGAGGGCAATCAGACCCAGCTCCCTGACCATAACTCGAGGGCCAGCAGACCCAGCTCCCTGACCATAACTCGAGGGCAATCAGACCCAGCTCCCTGACCATAACTCGAGGGCAATCAGACCCAGCTCCCTGACCATAACTCGAGGGCAATCAGACCCAGCTCCCTGACCATAACTCGAGGGCAATCAGACCCAGCTCCCTGACCATAACTCGAGGGCCAGCAGACCCAGCTCCCTGACCATAACTCGAGGGCAATCAGACCCAGCTCCCTGACCATAACTCGAGGGCAATCAGACCCAGCTCCCTGACCATAACTCGAGGGCAATCAGACCCAGCTCCCTGACCATAACTCGAGGGCAATCAGAAGGATGGCAGCAAGGATAGTGGAGGACGCATCCCAGCCCCTCCACTCATCCTTGGAGCTGATGCCCTCAGGTTTGCAGGTTTAGGGTCCATTTTAAAAAGCCCTTTACACCATTAGCTGTCACCCAGCTCAACAAAAATACAAAGGACATTGAGATGTGCTACAGATCTAGCACTATGCACTTTACCTTATCATTTTGTATTGTATCAACTGCTGCTGTATTGTATGAACTGCTGTCTTCTAACATTGTCCCCCATGTTTGTTGTCTGAATGTTTCTATGCTGTCTTTTTACTGTTTTTATTATAATTTTGTTTTTGAGCCTGAGGCATTTGAGCCTAAGACAAATTTATATTATGCTTGCATTACAGTTTTTCTCAACTGTTTAGACACATTTTCTGAAATTAAAACTCACTTCTCAAAATTATAAACACAAAACCCACCCAACTCTGTCTGCAAAACTTCATATATCTCTTGTCAAAATCAAGCACTAGTTTCAAGACCATACACTGTCATCCAAAAATGACATTTTGTCTAAAAATAATAAACACTAGTCAACAAATTAATACAAATTATAAATGGCAATTACACACTGGTGTAAAAAATGAAAGACACTATTACCATTATATTAGGTAGGCTTCAGTATTTACAAAATGTAGTTACAAAATTACAAAAATGTAGTAGAGAGTCAAATAAAAACAAAAAGGAGAAAAAAAAAACTACTATACTGGGAGTAAACAAAAAATTTTAAAGTAAGAATAAATTACAAAAATAAATTAGTCTGGTCTCTGCTCTTGATCAGGCCACATATTCTCATGCACATCACACATTATATTTTTTCTCTGGCCAAGCAGTGGTAAAAGTGTCTTTTGGAATGACAGTCACCCTTGGCATGACTGAAACAGAGCATCAACAGAGCGACACTGCCAGCTTATGGTCCCCTTGTAGTAGTATACATTAGGTACTCTGCATTACAGGAATCACTGAGTATTGATATGTTACAGTAAATAACAATAGAGCAGGTCTACCTATTCACATTTCTGAATGTTCGTCAACTATTGTTCTCCACATACAGGAAACACATTTTTGCCCTTTTATTTGTGCTAAAGCTCTGATTGCTGATTGAATAATTAAATCAACTAGTGTTTTACCTGTGAAGAATGTGTGTGTTAATGGATATTGGAGTTTATAGTTTTTAATGGCAGTGTTTTTCACATGAAAACAAGAGATATACTTTTTGAAAACATGAAAAATGTGTGAAATGTATTCAAAAAGTGTTAAAGAGACTGAAATGTCTGTTAAAACAAGCAAAATAGTCCTTATAATTTTGAAACGATTGTCTATCTGTTGGCACATAAACTTAATGTTTTTATTTTTAGGGTCATAATAACAATTGTAGTGTCTAAACAATAGAGAAAAACTGTAATAGACAATAACGTTTTGAAACTTGAAACTTGAATGAAGGTGGGTGTGTCCTATCGGACAAAGGAAGTGAGGTAAAATTGTAAGTGGTTTAGGATAGGACAGTATTATAAGATGGAAATGTACATATGGTTTCCATCAAGTGAACGCATTCACTGCAGTGTCAAGTAAAAATTCACTCCAAGAGTATTCTTGGAAATCTTGGTGTACAGGGATTTGTTTTGGAAACAGAAACTGCAGACTGTTTCAAGCAAATTATTCTCAGATATTATTTTTCTTGACAAAAAAACGCTTAATTTTCCTGGGTTGTACACAAAATAGTTTTTTTTTTAAATGAAATAAAGGCCTCCGGAATCAATTTGGAACTGCTTGTTCTTAACTTATAGATTCAAATGTGCAAATAAAATGTTTCGCAAGGTTTGTTACCTGCCATTGATTTAACCCCTAACCTAGTGAAAAAGGGGTGTGAAACGAATCTTAAACAAATGTGCACTGCAGTCCTATAAGTTTCTTTCTTATCTTTCTAAACTCATGCAGTTCCTACATGCTGAAGTTTTCTTCATTCAATTTCTGAATTTCAGATAGAGCACTAAAGAGTTAGGGTACAGACTGCCTACAACTAATCACTAAATTCATAATGTACTGCTGAGATACTGTTTAGTGACATTTTCCCCATTACTGGAACTGGCAGTGCATCCATGGATGAAATAGCCAAACCAATTATTTCTGTCACATATTTGTCACCATGTGCATTAGCACAGGCGTGGTGATGACTAGAGAAAGCCTGCTGACTGGCCTGGAACCTCATCCATTAACAAGAAAAACTCAGGGAATATCATAGACCCAAAGCTTTTTTGTTTTTATTTGTTTTTCCTGGCACCCGCTGGCATGTGCAGGGGTGGGGAGTCGATTATAAAGGAGCATAGTGACTCAGTTAGTAAATATCACCCCTATGATTTTATATTTATATATAACCAAGTATGGTGCCCAGTCCATATGGGCATAAAACACTGTTATACAGCAGTCTGCTCATACTCATAAGTGCCTTTACATTTACAACTCAGAAGCACATTATATACATATTTGCATTACACACAGCCTCAAATAAAGGCTATTAAATCACAAGGTTAAAAATTGTATATAATATAATTAAATCTTACATCTATTCCATGCATTCTGAATATATTCGGTGGTCTCAAAATCCCCTTTACTGAAATACCATTCTAACCTGATGTCATCATGCAGTTAAGCCGAAACAAATCAGGTTTCTTATTATAAGCTTTTCAAGAGAAAATATGTATTTTATCACGGAACAGTAAAAACATAAAATCAATTTCATTTTAAATTTCTTTCACTTCACAAAACACAAAACCTTTGCTCTGGTGTGTTATTAAATTGTTCTTTAACACAGGCGAGCTCACCAGTGGCCCTTTTATATGTGCTAAAGCGGTCATGGTTTTTGACCCTTTTTCCCCATGCAGTCGTTTTCCTCGGTGGCCACGTGAGGGCGCTGCCCTTTTGGTGGATGCTTGCTCCACCCGGCCTTGATTGCGGAGCTTCTGTCAGCATCCACACCTGTGCGTGGTTACCTGGGAGTTATATAAGCCCACGTTTTCCTCCGTTCTGGGCTTCGATATTGTTTGTTTTGTCTTTGTGTTATTTGCATTGTCTGGTGTGAGTTATTTGTACCATTTGTGCTACTAGCCTATTTTAACATCTCATTACTGAGGCAGGGCATTTGTTCTTGCTGGCTCTTTGGTTACTTATCTCGTAGAAGTATGGGACTGTAGATCTCTGCTCTATTTCGCCTGTAAAATGTTTCTCTCTCATGGGAGATCGGGCGTTCACGCTTCTACTTAGTTACTTAACTCGTAGAAGTATAGGGTAGCAGTTCTTTGTTCCACTCGCCTTTGTTTGGTTTTCTTACTGAGAAACCGGGCATTTGAGCTTCTACTCATTTCTGTGTTACAGTGAGCCGAGCCAGTTAGTAGCTTTGGTACGTTTGTTCCCTGTTTTGTCTCCTTCTCGTGGACTACGTTCCCCTTTGTTGTGAGTCAGGGTTTTTTTTTTTTATATTGAGAGGCAGTGCGTGCTATTTTCTATTAAAGGAGCACAGTCACGCTTGTTTCAGTTGAGAATATTTGGATTAAATGCTAAAATTCTGTGTGTAGGCCTTTTTAAAATCACCGTCAGTGCAGCCGTTTCCTATTTATGGGAAATACGGCGGCAAAACTTCAAAGGGCAAACACATCAACACTGGCTTGAATCTCCAGCCAGTGTTTCCCAGAAGGTAAGGGGCGCTGAAACTCACCCATCCAGGCGATCACATGACACTCCCACATGACACTCCCACGAAAATACGGTAACGTTAGCGTACAAATATAACTTGGCCTATCTTGGCCGACGACGATAGCCTAAGAGATATGGCGGACAGCTCTGAGTTTGCTGAGTTAGAGGACGACCTTTTCGATTTTGACGAAGAAATACAACCAACAGTTTTGAACCGGAATTTACAGAGGAAGAATTGCGTGAGCAAGAGAGACAGAGAGCGGAGGACGAGGCAGCCGAAGCTAACAGAGAGCAGAGAAGTGGGAACATAAATTGGTGCCAGTGTGGGAACTGAGAACCCACGCCTACCGAGACAGAGAGCCTTTGCTGCCACGAATGGGATCGAGAGCAACGGCTGTTGGCAGAAACCGAACACGGAGTTTGCATCACTGCCAATAATAACTTTGAACCTTTGTTACATCCTGCAGTACTTACCAACTTCTTATGCAGCAATAGGAGGATTAATTGGATGAAGTATCCACAACCAAGGGGTCCAGGAGGGCAACTAAGTGACAAGTGAGTAGCTAACAAGCTGTATCAAAATCTTGTAATTTAGCTAACGTTTGCTAAACTTATGTTAAAGTCGATATGTTGTGCTTGCCAGCATGACACCAAGATTCAGTTAGGCTACTGTCGGAATCAGTCGCTTGTTGGCTATACCTAGATGGCTATCTAGCAGCTCATTTAGCATCCTTTGTGCAACAACAGATATTACATTACTATAACCAGTTTTTTCTGTCACCCCTTTTTTTAACGTTAGGCAATTCAGACTGACCGCTTATCGTTGGCTATTGGAATGGGTACTCCATGGCGAACAACTGGGGAGAGGTGTAAAGCCGCCTTTCCACTGAATACGACTACGTAAACAGACAGTCGGATTGCGCCCCCTAGTGTCAATCGTTCCACACTATTGAATAGGTCGTACTGAGTCAGTCATTCTGTCGCAATGCGAGAGAGCACCCGGTACTAAATATCGTTGCCCTGGAGGGGTACAGGGACATAAACCATAAAATGGAGCTTGAAAAAGTTCAGGGATAATAATTGAAACTATTCTAAAGAGCATTTAGTCAGAAGTATGTGAACAACCTTTTTTTTACAGTGGGCAAATAACCGCAGGAGGGAACACGTCAACATAAAAACTTTTAGGCTACAAAAACAACAGAGTTAGACACATAGCCTAGCTAACTCACCTTAGTTCCATTTAACGTTGGCTCAAGCACGCTAACGTTATACTATACAATGCAAAGAAATGTTCAATATTCAGTGGCAGCAAACAGTTGGGCAAAGCTAAAGGATAGCATATCATTGTCTGTAGCTACTGTATTGATTCACTGTAGCTAGCAAGCGCCAGCCTGATAGCTAGGCTACTTATAACGTTCGGTGCTTATAACAGCTCACGTTTTCATTTAAAATAACACATAAACGGAAAATCGATTAAAATATCCTTATTTATTAACCCAAATGCTCATCAAAAATCATCAATCAATAATTATCGTGCTTATTTTGCTTACTGGTTTATTTCGTTGTAAATAGGCTACATTCACCATTGACATCTTCTGTATGTTAGCTAGCATCGTTTTGTCATTTCCTGTCTGGTGTCGGAATTCTGTCGGAAAAGTTGAAAATTTTCTACGTATCCGTAGCCTCGGTCGGACAGAAAATCCCCGCAGCGCAGTCCACCGGAGCTCCTCGCATCCAATACATGACTGGCCATAGAAAATGAATGACTTCCGGTACGTTCTTATACGTATGCCGTATTCAGTGGAAAGGCGGCTTAAGAGTTGTGCTGCCATCGTGTGTAGTCTCTGCAGTACGTCAAAGATACCCTGCTCCCGATGGTCAATATGTTGATTTTTTTGGACAAGCAAATTCTTTGATTTAGTTCCCAGTAATTCGGCACTATAGTCGCATTGGAAGTCCCCTGGCTTCAAGTGTTTCGAACAAACACAAACTTTGTCGTAATCTTATTCATGTATACCAAACCTAAGCGTGCGCAGGGAGATATGGGAAATGTGGTAAATAAGGCTGGAGCTGCTCTGGAGATGGAGCTGTTCTTGAGGGCCCATATCTCAAAAACCACAAATCCAATCTTTATGATTTTTTGGAAAATATTAAACATTAGATAGTAGATTAGAATGCAGAAAACATGCATATGCCTGACTGTGCTCCTTTAAGTTTGCGTTGGTCTTTTGGTGCAGCTGTCCTGTTTGTCCTTTTTAGCTGCGGGACGATTTTGTGCGGAACTTTTGTTCTGTTCATTCTCCAGGTATGTTTCTCCTTATATGGAGCCTATGTGGATGTAGTTATTAGGACTCTTCCCCCCTGGCGTACTTGCCTATGTCTGACAAAGTTTTAAATGACATTCGCGTAAACAGTGACTCAGGTAAAATCTCTGTTCTTGTTCTGTTGGATCTCAGTGCAGCCTTTGATACTATAGATCATCAAATACTCATTGACAGACTACATCATTGGACTGGGCTCTCAGACACAGCTTTAAACTGGTTCAAATCTTACCTACAAGATAGAGATTACTTTGTAACCATTAATAACTACCAATCAGAACGGACTACTCTGACCTCCGGGGTCCCCCAAGGTTCCATCCTCAGTCCTCTATTGTTCAACTTATATATGTTCCCCCTCGGTCAAATCTTTCAAAGGTACCAAATGTCATACCACAGCTATGCGGATGACACACAAATTTACCTGTCATTTAATCCTGACGACTACAACCCTATTGACTCTCTACACCAATGCTTAAAGTAAGTTAACAGCTGGATGTGTCAAAACTTTCTCCAGCTAAACAAAGACAAAACCGAAATTATTGTTTTCGGGAGAAAAGAACCGAGACAAAAAATAGCTCTCCACCTTGACACTCTTGGTTTACGAACAACCATGCAGGCCAGAAACCTAGGTGTACTCATTGACTCTGATCTCAACTTTGATAACCATGTCAAGTCGATAACCAAATCCGCCTTTTATCATCTTAAGAATATAGCAAGAGTCAGAGGCTTTATGTCTAAACAAGACCTAGAAACCCTCATTCATGCCTTCATTTCAAGTAGGGTTGATTACTGTCATGCTCGTTTCACTGGTCTCTCAAAAAAGTCCATTAAACGGCTCCAACTTATTCAAAACGCTGCTGCCAGGCTTCTTACAAGGACTAAAAGAAGTGCACACATTACTCCAATCCTTAGATCATTACACTGGCTTCCAGTCCGCTATAGAATAGATTTCAAAGTGATGCTAATAGTTTATAAATCACTCAACGGCTTAGGACCAAAATACATCTTGGAAATGCTCAGGCCATATAAACCAAACAGATCTCTTAGATCTTTGGGATCGGATCAGCTCATTGTGCCTAAGGTTAAAACAAAAAATGGGGAGGCAGCCTTTAGTTTTTACGCTACCCATAGCTGGAACCTACGACCCTACGACCTTAGACATGCCTCTTGTATTATGTCTTTTAAATCTGGTCTGAAAACTTTGCTCTTCTCACGGGCCTTTGACTGAAATTTTGCTGCATTGTACTGCATTTTATTGTACTTTTATTAAGCCCAGCCGGTATTTTTAACTCTATTGTTTCTTGTTTTATTTATCTCCCTGTGTACCTAACATATCTGATTAGAGTGTTCCATTAGCTCATGTCTGTCTATCAAAAAGACAGAGGCACTTCTATCTTTTCTTTTATTCTTTTCTAATTTATTTATTTTTAAGCTTATTTATCCTTTAAAGCTGTTTTATCTTTTATTTATATTATATCTCTTTTTTTAATATATTTTTATATATATATATATTTTGTTTTATTCCTTCTTTTTCTGCACCGCATATACTTAGATAAATACTGTTATCTGATGTTCAGTTGTTGCCTGTTATCTGTTGAGCACTTGAAAAGTCCTCTATAAAGTTGGGCAAAGAAAAAGAGGCCGTAGTGCGCTCAACTTGAGGCAACCTAAAAGTTTGATTAAAAGTTTGATTAGTGACCGACGGGTCCGTCACTCTGTGGAGTGATTCAAACTGTGGAGGCTGTATGCTGCTCCCACCCATGGGCTAATATTTTCACAAAAGTCCTGCAGCGTAGCTGGCAGGCACCTGCAGCGGAGCTGGCAGGTATATTATCACCCAGAGAGAGAGGTTGTACGGTGTGTAGCAGATGGCAGGTAGCAGGCTGTTTGTGGTAGGAGTGTTTGTTGGGGTATTTGTTTTGTGGGCCCAACCAGTATTGCGTTTTATTATAACCGTTTTAACTTCTTATTAACAGTGTTCAATTCTAATTTACTTTTTATATAATGTCTTTCTATGTCTTATGTAAAGCACTTTGAGTTGCCTTGTGTATGAAAATGTGCTATACAAATAAACTTGACTTGACTTGACTATGTGGATGTAGTTATTCGGACTCTTCCCCCCTGGCGTACTTGCCTATGTGGATGTAGTTATCCGGACTCTTCCCCCCTGGTGTACTTGCCTATGTAGATGTAGTTATTAGGACTCATCTCCCCTGGCTTTTTTCTGTTCCTGCTTCCTGGTCTTTGCATGTGACTACGAGCTTATGGAAATAGCCATGGAACGTTAAATCTCTGTTCCTGTTCGCCTCATTATATTCCTCATAATGGAGAGGTAGGGCGTTTATTTTCTACTAATCTCACTTTGGTCTTTTAGCCGGTAAATGTCCGGTGCAGCCTGTCCTGTTCATTCCTTTCGGTACCTGTCTCCGTACATGGAGCTTTTGACGATATTATTCGGAACTGTAGTTCTGTTTCGTCCTTCGGGACATGACTTCCTATAGGGAAGATTGGGCGATGTTGTGGACATGTTTGTGTGTGACAGAGTAGCCTTGGAACATTAGATCTGTTCCTTTCGCCTCCTCATATTCTATCATATTATTTTGCAGTGTTTGTTGACTGTGTTTTATTTTTGCCATTACGCTACTCGCCTGTTCTTATGCGTCTCGTTACCGAGACAGGGCGTGTATTATTTCTGGCTACTGAGTAACCTGTCCTTGCGCTTCTACTTATTGGCGTGTGACAGTGAGCCAGTTAGTAGCGTCAGTAGGCGTGTTCGTTGTATTGTCTCCTCCCTTAACTGTGGGGTTTCCCGCCTTAGTGGCCTTAGGGCTTAATGAATCCCCTTGCTGCGTTTGGCTCCTCCTACCTCACACGTCACGCCACCTCTACAAAAGCTCTGATTGCTGATTGAATAATTAAATCAACTTGTGTTTTACCTGTGAGGAATGTGTGTGTTAATTGATATTGGAGTTTATAGTTTTTTTATATGCAGTGTTGTTCATGTGAAAACAAAAGATATACTGAAAATTGTGCCTAAAACAGGAGAATTGTGTGAAATGTATTCAAAAAGTGTTAAAGAGACTGCAACAAGCAACATAGTGCTTATAACTTTGAAATGATTGTCTATCTGTTGGTACATAAACTTAATGTTTTATTTGTAGGGTCATAATACCAATTTCAGTGTCTAAACAATTGAGAAAACCTGTAAAGTCTTAAGGACATAATGTCCTCTGACTTCTTGTGATGTTGAGGGCTACATATGGTTCTGTAGTTTTACCTCCTGGCTGAAGAATTGTGCTAATTAACAAATCCAGGTTATTGGAACAAAATACAGGGGAGGACTTTTACTTTCTGAACCTGGATTTTACACTTTTATATTTTCCAATATATACAGTTATATATCCATTTACATGCAAAAGTATCGGGACATTGACACAATTTTTGTTGTTTTGGCTCTGTACACCATCACATTGGATTTGAAATCAAACAATGAATATGAGGTTAATGTGCAATCTGTCAGCTTTAATTTGAGGGCATTGACATCCATATCAGGTGATCTGTTCAGGAATTACAGCCCATGCATAAAAAAGTAATAAAAAATTAACACATGGATTTTCAGCATGATGGTGCTCACGTGTCTCCTATACATCCCTGTGCAACCCCCAACCAAGGAGTTGCGTCATGCATGGCATTGTGGCAGTGTTTAATGATTTAGTTAGGGCAACACTTGGTATATTTTAGATTTACGGAATAACTTTGATATCATCAACTATCATGATATACCGTAAATTTTCTGATAGTAGTATTTTATATTTCATGGTATACCGTCATACCGGTATACCATTACACCCCTGCATTGTGCCTGGTTTTTAAGTGCAGGCGGCCTAGCGGTGATTCAGTTACACTGGTAGTTCCAATAGAGGAAGAATTTCATTTTAGAATTTAAAAAAAATGCAAATAAAAGAAAGCAGGTGTTATCCAGATGCTATTTGAGAGATTGTTACCAGCTGGATCTTTATGAGACGTACTCTGCTGTGTTATGCATTAGGTGATAGAGATCACTTGCAGGGTCACTGCTGGATCAGCCAGGTGAATCATAACATAAAATGTATGAAGCATTTCTCAGTGAGCTGGGGAACTCAACTATGGGAGCTAGGAATCTAACTGCAGCCCTCTGAATTAAAAAAAATGATGGAAGACAGATCCCTGCACAAGGAAAACCACAAGGCCTAAATCATCCTGGGGGAAAAACTGAGAAAAACACATTAATCAGGTGCCGAATTCCATTAAACATTTAAAGTTACAAGCACATATTGTGGTACCGGATTAATCAAGGTTTGTTTTCCTTTTTTGATTGAATAGCACTTTCTCTTTCTGATGATTTGGCAGTTTTGATTGAATCCTGCAGCATGATGCTGCCAGGTACAGCACTGCTAAAGAATCCCAATCCAAATGAGATCACTCTGCCTGCCAAGTGTGACCTTCACTGCTCATTTCAGGAGGGAGCTACTCAATGTGCATTTAACAAAGAGCTCTGAACAGCAAGCACAGAGCAGCACCTCAGCCAGCATGTTTTACACTGCAGTCCATCCCACGCTCATTTTAAAAGGGGTCGATTGAGGATTCAATACTATGAAAAAAGCTCATGCATTTAAACTGCAAGCGCTCCTTGCACTGACTGCAGATGGCAATGTAGTAACTGGAGAGGTATGGTTGATGATTTCAAAATTAGGGAATGGGTAGGAGCAGGTGTGCAGTTTGCTAGCCAAAATATCCACGGCAATTAGATAGAAGGTGCATTTGGTTGTGTGATCTGTCTTCACTATCAATCACAGTAGATCATATTTTTTCCAAAAAAGCAGTAGCTGCTAGGTACGCCAGTCAACTAGAAACAAGAAAACTGCAGCACAGGTGGCAGTGTAGTATAGAGGTTATGGAACTGGGCTTATAACCCAAAGGCTGCAGGTTCAATTCCCAGGAAGGACACTGCCGTTGTACCCTTGAGCAAGGTACTAAACCTGAGTTGCTTCAGTATACATGTATATGCAACTGTATGAAACACCAAAGGCCTTTGTGGCCTACGATCAAGGAAGGGAAGTGTTTCACAGTTTTTCACAGAGTTTGATGGGAATTGAGGATGAAGTCGGCATTTGAGAATCTGAATTTGAGCTTCCTGGAGTGTAGGAGGCTTTCTTTCAGCCAAGGTCAGTCATTTCTGTCTTTAAAGGTTGTATCAGCGATTTTGGGTGGAAACATAAATGATCACATTCATCTGATTTTTCCTCACGATCCGCTAGCTGCCCGCCCCATAAGCAGGCCGTCAAAAAACCGCGTCTCTGTAGGCAGCCTATGCTCCGAGATCGTACACAAAAACAAATGGTACTACCAACCACTCAAAACCAAAATAAACAGTATTCCAACCAATCAC
Source organism: Synaphobranchus kaupii (assembly GCA_029718625.1). Lineage (NCBI taxonomy): Eukaryota > Metazoa > Chordata > Actinopteri > Anguilliformes > Synaphobranchidae > Synaphobranchus > Synaphobranchus kaupii. The sequence continues at coordinate 31,792,988 of CM056385.1, read as the reverse complement.
AATGATCTGCACAAACGCTAATACTCTTATCTCGCTGAAATCTTGACGGATTTACAAACGGTTTGGTTTCTTACAAACGTTATTAACGTGGTTATAATTCTGGATGCTTGAACACTATTTTTTAAAACATAACATAATTATTCATAAGTATGTTTGTTTGGGATTTTTGCTTCAGAAGTGACGTCACGTTTGTGCAGATCATTGTGATTGGTTGGAATACTGTTTATTTTGGTTTTGAGTAGTTGGTAGTACCATTGTTTTTGTGTACGATCTCGGAGCATAGGCTGCTTACAGAGACGCGGTTTTTTGACGGCCTGCTTATGGGGCGGGCAGCTAGCGGATCGTGAGGAAAAATCAGATGAATGTGATCATTTATGTTTCCACCCAAAATCGCTGATACAACCTTTAAGCCCAAATTTCACTTTAAGGTGGATTTTAGGAAGAACATAAGCAAGCTGAAAATGTCACCCGGAGTTCCTCTTTAAAGCGAATGGCAGCGAGCTGAACCTAAACAGGGACAATGGTCCCCAGGTCTATGTTTTGGGAAGTACTGTTCTAGGTAACTTCTGCCTTGAAGGTTGGGTTAACCTTGTAGAGCCAGGAAGGTTGGGTTAACCTTGTGGATCCAGATTGAGCCCTCAGATAGTCGAGTCAAGCACATGTTTCGTGGTCTGAACTCACAGTAGTGGTGTTATATCGCAGTGACTTCACAGGCAATCACAGGCACTCACAGGCACAGCACCACGCCAGACAGATTAATAGGGAGCTGAAGAGTACGCTTTAAGATCAGAGAAAGTGTAAAATTTATAGTCTGCATCTGCCCTACATACTCCCCATAAGAGGCTGAAGAAAGGAATAAAAAGCAAGGAATTAAAAGGGACCAGCTGTCACCTCTAACTGATGATAAATAATATCACATAGTACTTAGGATGCCAAACTCTCCATGGAAAATTCTAGCCTTAATTTCCTGGTAAGTTTCCTATATGGATAAGTAGCCAACCATTTTGAGACAGCCAATATGTAACTAGTCTGGTACTGATCAGTTCAAGAGGAAAACACTTACTTTTACACTGGACAAAGTTCCATCAATAGGCCTACTATGCATCAACATTTCCAGAGGAAGAATTCAACATTGTAGTATTTTTTTTTTTTTATGTGATTCTTGCGTGGTTAAGAGTACCTTTAGACTGATGGCAAGTTTAGTTTAGTTCAAGCTGCAAACATTAGCTACACTTTAACACGTGAGACAACACATACATTCTGAGACTGCTTAGAATTTGGAATGTTCCCCCATTGCTTTCAATTCCAGAATCAAGACCGTTCTTAAAAAGTCTACTTCACACATTTAACTGTGTGCCAAAATGTCTCTATAGCTTTGCATTATTTATTATGATTGATGAGCCTCTGGTCACATTTAAGAGAAGAACAGGAGAAACGTTGGTGGAAAGTGATGAGAATATAACTTTTTAAAAATCTAACATCTGGGTTGAATGACCCGTTTTCTTCATTCCCTTTTTGTCCTTTAAATGTTTTGGGAAAATAAGTTTGGTAGGCTCAGGAATTACAACCATGTCACTGAAATATTCCCTTTCCCCTATTTTCTGTGACTGTTATAAACAGGTCAAACCAAGTTCAAGAGGCACACCAGCCGAGAACTGACACAACAAAATAAGTCAGCACTGAAGGATAACTTACTCCTATTTGTACTTTTAATCATGCAGTGTAGAGTGCAGGTATTTTATTAATTTTGCTGCTCAGAAGCTTTTGATCTCTCTGCCTCTTAATTTTAAAACACAACTAACAATAGTACAATCAACTTCCTAGTTTGAAAGCTTACTGTAGTTTTTGGACTTTTGTACTTACTGTATTTATGTTCCACCCATGGTTGAGGAACTTGATATTCCCTCACTGAAAAAATACAGCTACTGGCAAATCTTCCCAAAGTAAACTCTACATCTGTGTTGACAATACAAGTAAAGTAGGGGTGGTGAAGCCTTCTCCTGGAGGGCCATATCTGGTTCTGCTTTTTGCTTCCCTGGTTAAATTAGCTAATTACCTGAATATAGAAACGCCAGTTCACTCATAGTTCATTGTTAAGACCATAGGAAAGCATTTTTTCATTCCGAAAAAAGTCTCCTGCTGGCATTCATGAGTTTATTAATAAATAAGCTGAACAGATAAAATGCCAAATTATGTTACTGATTGGGCTAATTAACCAATTTACCACAGGGTTCCCCACTCCTCATATAAAGACTGGCAATTAAGTAAGCAATTTCACTGATATAGGTAGCATGGGGAAAAAAAACATTTTAACATTTTAGCCTCGTAGTTAAATATAAATAAACATACAGTACGAATCTCTTATGAATCTTTATAACGTACAGGCTTAAATATGAATGAATGAATAATCCTTCCTATCGTCCTAAAACATTAATTTTGTCCCCTGTAAGGGACACAAGTCTCTGGTCTTAATCTCAAGAACCATAAATTCTACTATGGTGAAACCTACACTACAAGGGACATTCAATAAAAATAAAATAAATATTTAAGAAAATATTTTCACTGCCACATTTCTTTGTAATTACCTAATTTTTTATCATTAATCGGTCAATACATAAAATTGGGTCTTACCTTCTAAAACCAGGGCTGCATTCAGCCCCGACAAAACATAGCAAAACATTTATTTAAACGGAAACGGTGGTGCGTTGAACACCCTGTTGTGTTACGCAAGCGTTGCCTTTTTAATATGGCAGGGTTTATATACACGTCGCTGCTGATTGGGTAACACCTCTGACACACCCACCAAATGAGAGAAAACGTACCTCAAAGCCCGTTGCACACCGTTTCGAGGAAACGTTCAACCCGGAAACCGTAGCAAAACGGTGCACACCATTTTCAGATTGAATGTGGCCCTGGTCTAGCCACGTTATTTTTCCGCAGACGATGTCACTAAAATTGCAAAGTCATATTTGTCCTTGGTCTTTGCCGCCCCTTAATTTGCATCCAGGGTTTCCCTCAACAAATTCAGTGAACATTGAAAAAATGTATACGTTTAATACCTTTATTAATGGCAATAATCCATTCTCAAGTCAATGCAGGGGCAAAAACAGCATCAACAACGTCGGTCAAGAAACAACATAGTATCAGTGTTCCAGATATGTAGCTCAGCTGCCTGGTAACATGTAGGTATATGACCTTACCGGGGGGGAAAATGTAACCTACAGAGCATTTATGCCCTCATTTCTGTTCCATGGGTAATGTTTCCCATCCATTTGCTAGCTGCCAAAATAGCCTTGGAAGTTGTTTCTATAGATGTTGGTTCAAGGATCAGTATTGGGTTTACGGTTGATGAAAAGCCTAATCCTGAATCAACAGTTTGAAGCAATGTCTGACTTCCACCCTAGTGAACTAAGTATAGTGCTTACCTGTCATTAAGCAATGTGTGTAGTTTTTATTTATTGAATGGCATTAAATTACTGAACTATAAATCTACCAATTCTATCCACACACGTTCTGTTGACAAAAAAACTTATGTAAGACCTAAAAGAAATACACTAGCCTACTGTGCTAAAGTTGATTGTATTGAAAAAAGAAAGTTTCAGTCTTATGATGTATCAGGATTTTTTAAATTTATTTTAATTTCCCATCAGCCTATTTATCAGGGCGAACAACACACATTTGATCGTTCATCTGTCAGGACATGAGATGAAGGCTTGTAAATCATGGCTGTTAATCACAAATTCTGCCAATGCTGCCCCTGAGCCAATTGAAAGTACATGGCAGAAATTATTTTTTACAAACTGACCAATAACAGGATAGCGTTAATGGAAGCAAGTTACTTGACAGGTTTGACTTCTGTCAATCAAGACAAAGGGCAAGCTCACGCCTCACAGGCATGATATGATATTGATGCATCAATCTAATTACCTCAAAGCAGTCAGATTACAATCTAATTAGGGGATGTGTGATTTTTCTAAAAGGATATAGCTTAACCTTTTGAGACCTGGCAGAAATAAAGTTTAAGTATTTAAATGCAAGTGTCTTGGATGATGAAAACGTTGCGGTGAAAATATTTTTAACTAGAATGGCACTCGGAGAGATGCCGACACCTGCGTGAGTGAGTAAAGCACAAAACACTATGATATCGAATGGATGTAACCGCTTAGTTATATTGGCAAAGTTGCAGCAAACAATACGCCATCCAGTGCACCGCACCTCTCAATTTCATCTTAGGCCAGGGGGCCTCAATCTTATCCAGTAAGGGCCGGTGTGGGTGCAGGCTTTTGTTCCAACCAAGCAGTAAAACACCTGATTCTACTAATCAAGAGCAAAGACTAGTGGTTGATTTGTAGACTCAGGTGTGTACCTGCTTGGTTGGAACAAAGGCCTGAACCCACATCGGCCATTTCTGGATAAGATTGAGGACCCCTGCCTGAGGCTATAATGGAGAAATTGCTGCATTTTTTTTTTTTTACCAAACTAAGGGTTTACAGTTATATTTTAAATCCAGTTATACCCACAATACATATAGGAATAAGAACCAATGCATGATTTTACTTGACACGACTCGATAACAGTCATATTTGTGTTGTACCTCTTTTACTCATCAGAGAGTCAACGTTAAACTGTGGTTGTTCGTATTGAATTTGTGATGATGACTAGCTGTTGGATAGCCTACTCAATGTTTTTTTTGTCCGAGGCCGCTGAAATAATGTTTATAGATGATTTTTCTTCCGACACCACACTGCACGCAGATGGGAGGAAAAGATCACAAGTATCGTCAGAGACTGTGTTATACAGATGGATGACAAATTAAAGGAAAAACCTACATGTCTTAGTAAGGTGTTGGGCTATATATATATATATATATATATATATGAAAAAAGAGAGAAAACCAGGGCGAAAATATACAATGCAAAGCTCCAATGTTCAGTCCGCACACTCAAACGAAAAAGTTAAGACTGACCTTCAGAGGCAAAAAGTTTAGATGCAAAAAAGATTTATTAAAAAGTTGAACTATTTTTTCATGTTTCTTCATCTCTTGCCGACACCAGCACCTCTTTGATGGAGACACGTTTGTGCACAAGGCTTTTTCCTTTTTATATATATATATATATATATATATATATATATTTATCAAAGCATCACGCAGAGTAATTGTGTAATTATGTCAACGTAATTTCAATGGCAATATCCACAGTGCTCCTGCAAAAGAGAACACATTGTTTTTGCGAGACAGATGTGTAGGCTAGCTTATATATGGGTGCTTTCGATTCAGTTCCTCCTTACAAACAGCGATTTATATGTGTCATTGTTGCCTTGTGAGTGCAGCCCTTTAAACTTTTGTGTCACTCTGTTCACCTGACTCATGATTGGAAATTGCGGACACCTGTGCTGGATTTTCCAAGTGGAGATGTTCCGCTGAAGCCTATGGTCATCTCTTTTGCTTGTGCACCTTCTCCTGCCACATTTTTCCCTTCCACTAAACTTTCTATTGATATGCTTGGACACTGCACTCTGTGAACAGCCAGCCTCCTTAGCGATGACCGTTTGTGGCTTACCCATCTTCTGGAGGGTGTCAATGATGGTCTTCTGGTCAATTGTCAAGTCTGCAGTCTTCCCCATACTGAACCAAACTGAGATAAACTTTGCAGGTGTTTTGAGTAAATTAGATGATAGTGTGACACTCAGTCTAAAACATTCATTCTCTGAAATAACTGAAGTAAATGCTGATTTTAGACACACTATTCTAATATTTTGTTAATAAATCCAATTGAAGTTTTTTTTTTTTTTTTTGCTCCAAAAACAATCTTTCGTGTATGAGTATTTGTCAGTCATACAGTTGTTCTTCTGGACATGATTACTTACCTTGGTTTTTACCTACAGTGAGTACCATAATTCATTGGACAGTGACACATTTTTTGTTATTTTGGTTCTGTACTTTGAGTTAGAAAGGATACAATGACAATTGGGTTGAAGTGCCGGCTGTCATCTTTAATTTGAGGGTATTTTCATCCATATCGGAAGAACCATTTAGAAATTATAGAACCTTTTGTATGCCCCCCCCCCCCCCCCCCCATTTTAACAATATTGGACAGTTTAACATAATGTAGAATAAAGCAATCATTTTTAATATTCGGTCGCCTATCCTTTGCATGCCATGACTTCCTGATGTCTGTGACCCAACAATATCAAAAGACTCTTATTTTCTGGTACGCTTAAAAGCAATACTATAGCCTCTCTGCATTTGAATGGAATATGAAAAATGATTACTTTATTCTACATTATGTTCAACTGTCAAATATTATTTTATGCCCGAAAATGGGGGGGGACTATGTACAAAAGGTTCTATAATTTCTAAACTGTTCATCCGATATGGATGAAAATACAATCAAATTAAACCTGACCGTCTGCACTTCAACCTCATTGTCTTTGTATCCTTTCAAACTCAAAGTTATAAAGTACAGAACCAAAAATAACAAAAAATGTGTCACTATCCAATGAATTATGGTGCTCATTGTATATGTGCTCAATTTACAGAGATAAGAACTGCATTTCTGTTTCAGGGATTGCACTTGGAGGCACGCAGATGTGCGCACATTCATCAGAAGGCTGGATGAATTGAATAAATCTACCATCTGATTTAACTGCCTCATTTTCTTTCATTGAGTTTGTCAGTGTTTACAGTTTTGCCCCATATGCCACCACTAGCTGTAGAGCACTGAAAATGAAAGGAATGGAGAAGAGAGGCTGAGCGATAGATCAGGCTCTTACAACTTGGCAAAGCGGTGACATCACCAACACTCCATAGCTGTAACATGTGCAGTAACCCCCCCAGTATCTCTCTGTGGACCCCCCACTTTGGGAACCATTAAGTTGAATTATCTCATAGTTTCAGTGAGATAGATGTATACTGAGTTATCAGCAAGTGCCTGCTAGCTTTGCTTTCGAGACAGTAGCTGGCAGTACACTCTAGCTAATTTAGTATGACATGATTTCTGACGTGTCTATTGTACGGCTTTTAATTAAATAGATGATAAGGATTATGTGAAATGCAAGAAAATAACCCTCCTCATTAGCGTTATCACAAGACACAAGACAAACAACCTCATCCCTAAAACAAAATAAGTCCCATGCTACACATTAAACAATACCACTCCCCCCAGTCAAACACAAAATACACCACCTCCGGCAGGAAACAATAACAAAACATTCCTTGACAATTGGATAATCCACTTTACAGTGAGTGCTGCCCTATGGGACAGGAAGGAATCGCCCAAATGTGTACCCGTAGGACACCAGAACTCCGCTGTGTTTGTGTGATTTCCAAAGCCTCGCCAGGTAATCATATCCCTCTCCAAAGCTTTACCAGGTAATCATATCCATCTCCAAAGCTTTGCCAGGTAATCATATCCCTCTCCAAAGCTTTGCCAGGTAATCATATCCCTCTCCAAAGCTTTGCCAGGTAATCATATCCATCTCCAAAGCTTTTCCAGGTAATCATATCCCTCTCCAAAGCTTTGCCAGGTAATCATATCCCTCTCCAAAGCCTCGCCAGGTAATCATATTCCTCTCCAAAGCCTCGCCAGGTAATCATATTCCTCTCCAAAGCCTCGCCAGGTAATCCTATTCCTCTCCAAAGCTTTGCCAGGTAATCCTATTCCTCTCCAAAGCTTTGCCAGGTAATCATATCCCTCTCCAAAGCCTCACCAGGTAATCATATCCCTCTCCAAAGCTTTGCCAGGTAATCATATTCCTCTCCAAAGCTTTGCCAGGTAATCATATCCCTCTCCAAAGCCTCGCCAGGTAATCGTATTCCTCTCCAAAGCTTTGCCAGGTAATCATTTCCCTCTCCAAAGCATTGTCAGGTTATCAACAACACTTCCTCAGCTAGCCTAACAAATGGCTGCCAACTGCTGCCAAACAGCAGCACATGCAATATCTCCCACTTCATCAGTGGCTTTCACTGGGATTGATGGGAAGTAAGAGCCATAGCTCAGCCATGTTCTCTTTAATTTATTTAATCTATTTCCCCTTTGCAAAGTGTTTCACAGAGCGCTGTCATTTAAAAGGGGTCTGGCCCCAGAGTGCCCAGGAAGGTTAGTGTGGAGAGTGCAATTACTTTCATATATTCTTAAAAAAAACAAAACACTGAAATTTAGTTATGGCTGCTGGAAGCCTTATTACTGAGTGTGTGTGTAAGCTTTTCTGCTGAGCTTCGCTGAGAGTCTGAACCCAATTAACTGGGGGTGGGGGGGTTCCCCAATGTGGAATGGCTCACCATTCTCTGTCTCAGTTGTGAAGGGTACAGAGGAACGCTGATATTAACCACACGGCTCTCAGACTTTCAGCACTGCTGAATCCACTGTTTTTTCTAAATGATGTACCTGTACCTGCTTCTCCCCGCCGGACCACTGCAGATTACAGCCCTCTCCTGGATCCCTTTCAAACTCATGAATAACGATGCCTTTAGGGCCGCTCTATTCAGACAGATGATCCAGATTGCATTACTTAGCCCTTTCAGTGCCAATAACTTCCCTTCTGACCATAGCTTATTTTTAGTGCTGCCTTATTGCGGCAATCTAGAAAAAAATAGCTTTCGCAGCTTTAAAGCTGGCAGTCATAAAGTCTGTCTCCTGATTAAGTGATGAAAAAACAAGAAAAGGTTGTAATGAGCTGCATCCAACTATTAACCTAATCAGGAAGTGTTTAAAAACAGTCTGGTCTTAAACCCATTCTTCTTTCTCTGATAGCCAAATTTATTTTTTTTAAAACATAAAACAGGCGCCAACTTCAGGGAAGTCCTCGTATTAAACAAAAGCATTTCATGCATTGAGTGACTGAATTCTGTCGGTTCATCCTGTGGAATGGCAGGTGTCAGAAATGTATGTCAGAAGCTTATCAGCTAAAGGTAAGATAAGCCCCGCCCACTGGCTGCCATGAGCTGTTACTGAGCAGGAATCTGTTTCAGATGCACTGTGAGTAACTCACTCAAGTCCCGCTCAGCTTCATATACTGCAAAACCAAGTTTCCATAACTTACTGGAGAATGCACATTCTAGCTTTCACCTTCTCGAACCGACAGAGCATATTGGGACAGGGTAGCAGTTGTTGGGAACAAAAAGGTTGTTGAAACGTTAAGTGCTACAGCTGGACTTGTTTGAGAGCTGTGTGAAGCTGAAAAAAATAGTAGAAACAGGAAAACGCAGGCCAGAAATATTTCCCAGAATAACTTTTGGATTGTATACCACAAACCAGAAACACACAAATAGTGAATTTGAGCAGTTTGGTTTTGGCTTGAGTTCAGTTATCTGAAATAACAAGGATTGTCAACCAAGCCGTAGTGTTAGCCTGTAAACTTTTTCTAGTACAAAAACATACATCACTAAGTAAACAGGGACACCAGTGGAGTGGTGGGTTTACATCACTTGGAACTGCGTGCTTCCAAACAAGGAATGTTTTCTTGGAATACCAAAAAAAATCTTGGCTGAGGCTTACAAATGTGCTCTCCCTGTTATGAATGTAAAGTTAGTCGGCACCTTAAATTTACTCACATAGAACTAGGCGCAATCCGAGAAACTAATGTGACACATGGACCAGTATGCTTTTTGGGATTCTGTATTTATTTCTCACAGCTTACCTGCCTTTAAAATGTGATGGATATGTTTGAATTTTCAGAAAATAACAGGTGTAGAAAAACCATGTTCATCTTTTCAATAAACTGACAGTAGTCAGGTTAACACATTTCAAAAAAAGTGAAATTTATGAGGCTAGATAAGTGAACTGCTTCACTGCAAAAACAAGTCTGTCTTAACAAGTGTTTTAGTCTTGTAACGAGACTTAAAATTTAATTATTTCCTCAAGTGGAAAATATGAGCTTGTTTTAAGTTACTTTTTGTTGACAAGTGAAATGATCTTACTCTACTGGCAAATCTTGAAATTAGCAAAATTATCTCATCCCACTGGCAATCTTTTTGTCTTATTTAGCAAAAAAGTAACAGAAATAAGATTCTAAAGTCTAAACATAAGATTAAAATGGTTGTTAAGAATTTGTTTTTGCAGCGTTTAGGTGGTTCATATTTACAGTTATGGTCACTGTAAAGGTTTTCTGCAGAAAAACTCAATTTAACACTTCCAAATATCTCTCATCGGCACACTGTTACCTAGCTAACATTGATTTGGAAAAAATGTGATTCTTGTTTTAAGAAACTGCCCTGAAAGTACCTGATAAATACTAAACCATGTAACCCTGCAATTTTATTCAGGTGGGTGTGGGCCGGATCATTAGCGTGTCTGTTTGAGCCGTCTGTGACTTGGACAACACAACTCACACAGTCAACTAGTCTACAATTCAAACAGATTTAGTGCCGAAGAATTAACATCTGCAGCCACTCCCTCAAACTCCTTAAATAGGGCCACCTCCCCCCTTTGGCTATGTGAGCCACACTAAGACTTTGCAACCTTCAGCTTAATGTAAGAAAAAATAAACATAAAAGGCTGCCCGTATCAATTTTAGGGGATAAACTTCTGTGCCAGGTTTGGTGCCGATGATAGTTTGTCAATTAATTACACTTTGGCTTTACAAACGATGTTTGGGACATCGTTCTGTTTCATTTGATTTATTTTAGTAAAAGAAAACTGCGGTGTTGCTTGCCCAGCCTGGAAATTATATATATATATATATATATATATATATATATAGGCATGTGCACAGATAGACACCAACGTATGGTCTGAGACAGCAGAAGTGCTCTTTTAGCTGCAGCGATTCTTTGTAAACCATGGTGCATATATATGTACATATATATGAACTGACAAGGGATAAAAATGTTGTGCACCGAATCCCTCGTGCGAGCCTGGCATTTGTAATATCACGCAGATGCCTCGTATTAATCAGACTCCTCCAGAGTCTCTTCAGCATACAAGGAAGAGAGGAAAGGAAAGGCCACACCAAACCACTCTGCGTTCAACTGGCTCCATGGCTCGCTGTTCACATGGTGCCAATGAACAATTTATCAAGGAGAAAGGGAGAGAAAAAAAATTAATTACTTTAATTCACTTTAAGTGTTCCGTCTCGTTTTATGTTTATGTGAGACAGCTTTCAAGGGGATCCTGAGGGGGAGTCAAGGGTGTGTGTGTGTGTGTGTGTGTGGGGGGGGGGGGGGGGGGCGGGGGTTCTACATTCCACATCTCTCATCTCTCACATGCTGCTATTGCTTGTTTTTCATTGTGGTCAGCAGGCATTTCCGTACAATGCCTAAAGGCAGTTTACGAAAGGTTCCCCCTTTATACAAGGAATCATGTTGGTCTTGTTTTCAATAAATTCACAGAAATGTCTGTCAGGTAAGGCTAGAAAAGTGAATGACTTTAGGCTGCTCACGTATACATTTGTAATCACATTCATGGAAACTGCTTGAAACTCCACCTGAGATAAATACTTAACCAGGTAATTCTGCGATTTTTATGCATGTGGGTATGAGTAGGACCCTTAGTGTGTCTGTTTGCGCTCCCTAAATAGGGCCATCTTCCATAACTGATTTCAGCATTGGTCCTTTTTCTATGTGAGCCACACTAAGGTGAAAAAATAAATCTATAAAAAAGTGCAACATACAGTCAGCGAACAAAAAAATGGTCAGCTGTCAATGTTCCGGTGGGTTTTTAGTAGAAAGGGGCACATTTTCCAGGCATGGCTTAGAACACACAAAATCAATGTGAATCCTAAGGACTGCTAATGTAAGGTAATGCGAATGTAAGGACGGTTACTGACTACCTTAGAGTGACTATCTTCACCATATTAAGGTTTTATTCCTGCAGAGAGGGGCTTTCTTTCAATGTGATAATGCCCCACTGTCCACTGGTTGTTTGGAGAAGCATGACGCTGCCGTTATATATATGTGACATACAGTATATCATACCCCTCTCAGTCTCTAGACGTGGAACCCAATCATACATTTATGGGATATTCCAGAATAACACCTGGGACTGTGTTTTCCCCTTCCCTCACTTAGGCACAAATTGACGACCTTCTTATGGGAGAGTGGTGTCGTATATCTCCCGCAAAATTATTGAGAATTACAGTTAGACTCTATGCCACACTGCCTAGGGCCATGTGTAGATAGTGTGCCCAGGTGGTGTCCCAGCACCCTGTTAAGTGACTTTAAACTTTCAGTGTGCGGTCAGTGTGAAAATATTACTTGATTGTTTGGTTCATTTACTGATTAGCTCATCTTTATTACTTATGTTTCAAAGAATGTGAAACTTAGTCTCTTTGTGTACACAGGACATGCATCACATTAATACATGCAGTAATACTAAACGTTGACCACTGAAGAACGACGGCAGCTCAATGATCAGCATGCAAGGGCTGCTGGTTGGTTGATCCTGTTCAATCTACCTTGTAGTAACTTGAAATTTATTTTTCTTGCTTGTACAAACCCCTGAGACCAGCCACTGCCAAGCTGGCAGTGGGCAGTTTGCCAGAAACTGGTAAGAATTTAAGATATCCTTCATTGTGTAGTGAGGTTTGGTCCGTTTTTTTCAGAACAAATTAAGTTCAACACTCAATTAGAATTCTATACGTCAGTCGTGCCCAACTGAGTGAAATTACGTAGACAATGGTTTGGAAAAATTGAATTTTTTATTGGCTACAACTATGAATAACAGAAACAATACTTTGTATAATATGAGGGATAATATTCTATAACTTCATCTTAGTCAGAGGAAATTATAATTACGCGATGGCTAAATATAGAAGCTAACAGCCACTGGTCAATCGAGTGTCAGCAAGTCTGCCTGTGAAGCTGTACATAAAGTGCATTCCTACGGCTTGTGTCTATCGGAGCCTGACATGCAATAAGAAGCAGCAGCTGACATCACACGCTTCGTAGGAGAGCACGCACTTGTCTGTGCTTTCCTGAATTACTAACGGAAGCTCTGATTGGGCATTCCAAATCGGGGTGAAAAAAGAGCCTTTTTTATAAAAATTAATACAATAAAATATAATGATATTTCCTGTTAGCCAGGTATTGATATACATTTAAAAAATGGGTGCATCTATTAATTTAGGGTAATGAAATCCTGTTCAACAGGGCTCTGTTTTTGTATAGTTTTAAGAACAAATATTGGACAGATCTAACACATGCAGCACCTGGTTCCTAACATGAAAAATTCATTCATTCATTAATGTATGTTGTAAACAGAGCACGGAAATTCCTAACAAAATTCTGAAAGTATTTACGATGTTATCACTAAAGCGTACAAATGCAAACCTGCACGTGCGGAGCCCAAGTTATTCCGAAAAGATCTGCCCCCCCGCCCCCCTTCTCTCTCTCATTTACCTCTGGGGGATAACAGGAAATGTGTTGGAGGCCATTTGTGCCCCCTGACCCGGGCCCTGCCATAGAGAGCCATGGTGAGATGTAGCCGGACCTGAGTTGCACAGCCCGACCCTGAACTGGACACCAGGCCATGGAAAGACAATCAGTAACTGATGCCATAGGCAGTCTGTGGGTGGGAGGAAACGGGAGCAAGCTGGCAGAGAGGACAACCAGCCAATTCCACACAAAACAAAGCCAGATTCCAACCTGCGGGCTCCGGGGCTTGAGATTGATATGTTTACCTACAGCGCCACCACACCAGTTGACCCACTTGTGATTTTTATTGAACACATTTATATAACTAAATGAGAGGCTTGCCTCCGTATCCGGGCAGGCGTGTGCCAATGGTCTGGCCGGGCACAGCACATTTGGCCACAATGACCCCCCCCCCCGGCAATCCAAATAGGAAAAAAAAGAAGAAAGAAACTAAAAAAACTTAACTTTCATTTTACAGTGCAGTGTGACAGAGCAAGAATGCTATTCCTATGAAAAGTGAAATGGGGTATCGGCTGAGAACCAGAGAGGATGAACCATGGCAGCTCGAAAGAAGATGAGTACACCTACTGCAGGTGTAAATATTTTCAGTTGATCCTTCCTTAAATTCTTGAAACTTAACATACATGTTTTGTTTAACTTTATACTTATGTGCTGCCAAATGGTTTCTTTTCATTATAAAAGCATTGCTTGATTTATTTCACTGCCGTTAGCTAATGGATAGGTTTGTTTAAGTTGTTATGGATGAACTATGGATGAAATATTTAGACACTCAGCTAAGCAGTACTTTTCCATTAAAACGTGAACTCTGTGCCCTGCGGAGACACTGGAGAGATTTAAAGTGTGACGGCATGACCTTCTCTTTTGAGTGATTAATTTCCAAAAGGCTGCTTGAAAATATTTTACCGTCCATTGATTGAAACTATAAATTACATTTACAGTGTATATGTTCACAGAAGGGAACAATTGGTATTTTGAGGATACTGAGAAAGCAATAGTTATAAGAACGACCAAAGAAAGTTGCATCTTGTCAAATGTCAAGTTATGGAAGCCTATCTATTGATGAGTTAAAGGCGCCAGGTGTTGAATAATCTATGAGGGTGCCGTGCGTGTAGAGTGACGTTCCTGGTGCCCGTCATTGCCGAAATGTCAGACTAGTGATAGATTCTGAGTAGATTTGAGGAGCTATTTCACGTCAAATCACAGTTGTTTCTGCGCATTGTGCTCCCGCAGCATGGTCTTGCTAATCTGACTACGCAACAAGCTCACCTTGCCTGATGCTTCAAAGAACAGACTTTGTGAGCAGAGGTTGTGTGAAGTTCCGCATACGTGCATTCTCTGCGAAAAGCACGTTTAATTAATTTGCTGCATTTGCTTTGTTTTTGTTTTTTAATGTACTGAGCCGATATCATTTAGCCTGCTTGACGTAAAGTAGCCTATTTAACGCGTGAAAATGGACATATGAGGCTAGTTGAAACACTGAAGGGGAAATCTTGTAAAGTAAGCTATGTGCCATGAGTTCTTGTGCCGCGACTGTGAGCTACCGACACTTAATTCAGTCTGAGCTCAAAAGCGCATTGGCGTTTTATGAACTGCAGGAGGGGTCAATTTCACTGTAGTTTGGCTGATTGGGTCACTTCGACAGAGAGCACTGCAGAGTAGTTTTGAGACAATTGGAGCTTGGAGATAAGAGGCAGGCGTTTCGGCTGCTGAGGTGATAACCGATGAGAATATAAAAATGTTTGTATCATTTATATGTTTGCGTAACAGGAAAAAAAACGTTTGTAGATTGTTTAGGTTTACAATTTATCGTACTACGCTATTCTGCGAATTCCAGTAGTGACCAAATTATTACTACGTAGCCTATATAAAGAACGGAAATGAGAAAGACTTCATGGTACTACAGTTTTTTCTTTTGTCTAAAATATAGTGTATGATATGGAGGAACTTTCTTGTCAAGATGAGTTTGGACATTGATAATGCTGCGAACTCGTGGAGAAACGGTTCTGCGGAACTGTACACGGAGGCACCGCTGTCAGCCAACGACTCCAACGTGACAACTGGCAATGCGACCGCGTTCGTTCCCCTGGACCTTACTCGGGCGGTCACTCTGGGTATGGTTCTGGGTGCTTTCATCATATTTGCGATCGTTGGCAACATACTTGTCATTCTCTCGGTGGTGTGCAACAGACATCTGCGCATCCCAACCAACTATTTCATTATCAACCTAGCCATTGCGGACCTGTTGCTGGGCACCACTGTACTGCCTGTCTCCGCTACCTTGGAAATCCTGAATTACTGGGTGTTCGGAAGGATCTTCTGTGACATTTGGGCGGCCGTGGACGTTCTGTGCTGTACTGCATCTATCATGAGCCTGTGCGTAATCTCAATAGACCGTTACATTGGGGTGCGCTACCCGCTGCAGTACCCGACTATTGTGACGGAGAAAAGGGCGCTACTCGCCATGCTCGGTGTGTGGGTACTTGCGGTGGTCATCTCCATCGGACCTCTGCTCGGGTGGAAACAGCCGCCTTCCCCGGACGACACCGTTTGCCTTATCACCGAAGAACCATTTTACGCACTATTCTCGTCCCTAGGCTCGTTCTACATCCCCCTGGCCGTAATTCTTGCCATGTACTGCCGGGTGTACATAGTTGCTAAAAGGACCACAAAGAACCTAGAGGCTGGAGTGATGAGAGAGAGAATGGATTCAAACGAGCTCACGCTCAGAATCCACTACAAGGGGTCGCAGCTGCACGAGGACTGCGGAGGCGCTGGCAAGGGACCGCCGAGGTGCTCACTAACGGTCAAACTGCTGAAATTTTCCCGGGAGAAGAAAGCTGCTAAAACTCTTGGAGTCGTGGTGGGGATGTTCATTCTCTGTTGGTTGCCGTTCTTCCTCGCGCTGCCGATTGGTAGGTGGTATTTTATATCGCATTGTCCATGCACTTGTATTTTATATCGCATTGTCCACACACCTGTAGCTACTCCTTAAACCGAAAAACTTATTAAATTTGTTCCGGTGTAAACAATTTAATAAAATAATGTCCCAGTAAGTTTTCAATAGGCCCTATAAGAACAAGAAAAATATGAATATACACTAATGTATAATTCATTTTACATATTTGTTTTCATTGTAAATCCTTCGATTTATAGTCCACAGTTTATATTACGTATAGGCCTACAGCATATTATCGTTTTGAAATTGTTTGAAAACATTATATGAAGAAATTTCGTTTCATGAGCAGTCAGAGTTCAAGCAAGTATATGGGCGCGTAATTAAATTATCCATGTATAAATGCAGTGGTTATTTAGATGAATGTCAGTTGTTCCCATTAAGCAGCCCCCTGTCAGGGAAAGACAAATAGATACGCGCTATACCTGGTAACCCACGTTTCATCAAAGCTGTTAGTATAATGATATAAGTTAATAATTTATGGATGGAGCAAGACCTGCCCTCAATAAACAAACAGAAGCTTAAATATATCTTTTAAATTTAATGTAGGCTAATTATTTTTGAATAATTAGCGTTTGGTTATGGACCAAGCATAATCCTGAATCTACCTAGAACTTTCATAGCCTATTCCAAGGAGGCTACATAAATTACGATGCGGGTGATTATGATGATAACATCAGTGGCAGTAATGATTCTTGTTGCTCTGTTTTGAAAAAAACAATCATAATTTTTCACTAGGGATTAAGATACGTTTTCTCAATAGATTTTCAGAGATAATGTTGTTATTATTGTCGTCATTATTATGATAATAATAATCATTATTATTATTAATGCATGAATTAAATGAGGTAGAAAAGATGCAAGTGAAAATATAATTAAATACTGTTTGCTTTAATTTTTAAAAATTCAACTGCACCCGAACCTCCTTCACCCCACGCCTATCACCAAGCAGTGTCACCACAGTCAGTGTGGCGCTCAAAGTTCGTGTAAATTAAATGCGCCATCGTTTGCACAATCCAGTATGTCCCCGTTGTGCTCGTTCCCTCGCATGAATAACTACACATTATTGACAGGTGACATTCCCACGGATTTTCTGCGTTGAAATCCAGAAAAGGTATCGACAAACGTATGACTACTGTCTTGCTATTCCTAATAAAACGGCCCCGAGAAGCCAAATTCTTGTCCAAGTCAAGTACAAGGGTTGCACACAATTACTTAATCCAGCGCATAGTGTAGGCTTTGCGCTCCCCTCCATAAGTGGCACTTGCGTGGGTTAGGTTAAGTCGCCGCAGTTTTTGTGCTGTCTGTCAAGTTTTTAGATGTAGATTTGGCATGCCGAATGTAACTCTTCCTGAAGAATCCATATCAATATACGTATATATATATATATATATATATATATATATATATATATATATATATATATATATATATATATATATATATATATATAGGATTATATAACCGGAAGGGTAATAAAGAGTTTAAAGAGGAATACTTATCTAATTTTTAGAGCTATTAGGGTATGTTAATTTACTATTATTGTTTTAACTAATTCTTACCACTTTTTATTATTTCTCTAAATTTTGAGTGACTAATTAGGGCATCGAGCCCACTTGAAGGGTTTTATTGTCACTGCGACATCCTCCATCATCTCAGACTAGCTTACTTTAGCAGGATTCACCACCCAATAGCCACTGTTAGCAGCGTGCTCTTTCAGTTCTGTGTGACTGCATTTGGCTGAAAAATTGCTAGTGTGAAGCAGAAGGCATGCAGGGATATAAATTAGAGGAGGTTTATATGTGCAGACTGCAAACAGGAATGCAGACGGCCTGCAGGGATATAAATTAGAGGAGGTTTACATGTGCAGACTACAGACAGCAACAGAAGCTCTTCCTGTGGCTTCGGGGCTTTGGAGACGGGTGGCTGGTAGATTTCCTTCAGCACTGTATACTCGCTCACATGTGCACACATACAAATAAATAAGCTACTCCAGGGCTGCAAGGCGAGATTCCTGGGTCCGCAACAAAATTATATTATTATATTATTCCCGGGCCCAGAACAATAATATTTACCACAAGCTCACAGACCATTGCCCCCCCCCCCCACCCCCCCTCCTCGGGACAATGCACCCGGTTGTCCCCGCCTGACAGTTGCCCTGGGTTACGCACATGCACACACTTCCAAGTGCACGCATGCACACATACATTTGAATTCTTTATTTAGGTCCACATTGATAAAATACATTATAAGGGCCCAAATATATTTCAGTTGCTATTTGATGTCATTCACTTGTGTAGCAGTACAATAGATAGACACTTCAAAAAATGCAGGACAGGCAATTGCATCTCAATTATTAACACTGTAACATGGAGAGTTATGAACACATACACACACATGTTAAATTACAAAGGAAATTAAACCGAATTTATTTAATGTTGATTGCTCTAACTCTGGTTTCAGGACAATCGGTGTATGTATTTTGTAAAAGCCCCTGGCTAACTACTGAAGCTATCATTATTCCTCTGTGCCCGCTAAGTTTTTTAGGTGCAGTTTGCCCTTGTTCTGAAACAGTAGCGGAACAAATTACAGTTTACAGGCCACCACAGTTTATTCACCTGTAGGCCTATGTAATTTATCCCCCGCCAAACCAAAAATGGAACTTTAACAATTAGCCTACATTTCAGCCATAATTTTACAAACAGACATATGATTTGTCCTGTGCTAATAATGAGCAGAAGTGGAAACCGCGGCATTCAAACTGTATGATTCAGAAAGAATAATGTAATTTAGCTTACATCTATTTATGTGAATTGGCTTTCTTTTACCGATGCAATTCATGTCATACAAACACATTCGCACACGTGCGCCTGGCATGGCAGCCAAAAAACACACACACACAGCCAACTTTACATGCCTTTACATGACCAATATATGACCAAGCCACAAATGAATAGAATAGAATATGAAAATAATAACTGTCCTACCTCTCTCCATTTCCTCTTGCAACAAGGTAGTCGGACCAGTGCAGCGTAGGTACAATTCTTCCCAGTGTATAACTTTTTCCTACTTCCAGGTCTGTTGCTTGACTGTACGTCTCGCTAGCTACTATCACCTAGCACTGAACTGATCGTTTTCAATGTATTTGTTCAATTGGCCTGTAAATAAACATTATTAGCGAGTTCTACACTCACATTACATAGCATGAATGCTAGCCACGGATGGGTTCAAAAAGATAGCTCGTCTTTTCATAAACATGCACAACGAAAGTGTTATCTGATTGGACATTGCTCAACTTCCCGCTCGTAGTTGAGCAGTGATCGGTTATTTGTCCTGTTCGAGTGACAGACCCAGAAGTATCCAGAAAAAATTATATGCTGCCTACGCTACACCGGCCCAAAACAGTAGAAAATCAGACCGACCCTTCTGGCATTTGCCAGAACTGCCAGATGGTCAATCCGGACCTGGGTGGAGCTAAGGACCGAGGAAAGGACACAAGGAAATGATGCAAGGAGTAAAAATAATGATTTGACTGAACCCAATGCGTTTCGTTTTACAGAATTGCATATCTTAACAAGGGGGACGATTTTCCCAATTTCTCTTAACAAGGGGAGTGGCGCTCCCCCGCATTCAATGACAAATCGAACACTGCTTACTACATGAGACATTTTAAATGGCAACAATGGGAGATTAACACCTTAAACAGCACCGGCCCGTATTTGGGCCAGAAGTTGTTTTTTAGTGGTTTTTTATTTGCATTTATTGTGTTTTTTTACATTGAAATTCTTAAATAATCTGGACACACCATTTTGAAAGTGTTAAAACTCACAATTCTATCACTATAATACGGTGGCCCAGAGGTGCAATCCACATTTCTAAAAAGCAATCTTTGTTTCTAAATAGAAATCCTCTTTTCTAAAAAGAAATGTTTCTTAATATAAATCCTAGTTTCCAAAATAAAATCCATAATTATAAATAGAAATCCTAATGTCTAAAACAAAATCCTTATTTCTAAATTAAACCATTGTTTCTAAAAATAAATCATTGTTTCTAAATATAAATCCTCATTTCTAAAACAAAATCCTTGTTGGTAAAAATAAATAATTGTTTCTTAATATAAATCCTAGTTTCCAAAATAAAATCCATAATTCTAAATAGAAATCCTTATTTCTAAATTAAATCCTTGTTTCTAAAAAGAAATCCCTATTTCTAAAATTAAATCCTTGTTTCTAAAAATAATTCCTTGTTTCTAAAAATAATTCCTTGTTTCTAAATGGAAATCCTTTTTTCTAAATATTAATCCGCATTTCTAAATTGAAATCCTCATTTCTAAATTGAGATCTTCATTTCTGTAAAGAAATTCTTGTTTCTATAAAGCCTGAAAGCTAAATGCTACAGTTAGCCTATGCGCAAAGAATACTGGGACCACATGATGTATGCACGAGTGGTGTCTGAGAGAGTGCTATTTGTATAGCAATTTTAACAAGAAGCTAGTCCATTGACTGGCAAAATAACTACCACAAAATTGCCTAACAAACTAAAGTTAGGTTTTCTAGCAGACATAGGCTATTAGGTTAAAGCCTGTTAACAAGTAAATTAAATAATTTGAGGAATATAACGGAAACTCGTTTGTAGGGAACCCATGTAATCATCGCTGTTATCAACCTCCCATTAAAAAACAAGCTTTTAATTTCCCATTCATTGTTGCACTGTACATGGCCTACAGTAGTCTACATACTAACCAGTTAAGTTACTTGTTGATGTGAAACAAAATTGACTCGTCAAATGAACTCAATGTAGCCTGTGCGGTCCAGACAAATTGCTAACTAGCCTACTGATTGTGATCAATTTACATGCTTTGAGAGAAAAACAAAGTTAAAGGTATACTATGTAGTTTCATTGTAAACAACTCGTTCTTTGTTTACATTAAAATTTTCTTCCCAAAAAACAGTATGTGTCCTTGTGGTCTAATAAACATGTTGAATGTATTTCCTACCTTATAAGTCGTTCGCAAAGTGTTTTTTTGTTAATGTTTTGAATGTTACACTGTTGACATCCCGCCGCCATTTTTAAAGCCAGAAACAGCTAAAATTGTGTAAACGTCATGAATGGGCGGTTCCTGCTCATTTGATTGACATGGCCAGGCCATGTGGGCAGGCTTCCAGGCAAACTCTTATTTTTAGCTTAGGACCGAAACATGCCTCACGCAAATACACGAACGTGGACGCTTCGAACTACGCGGTGTATGGTCTATTCGCTATTTTTATAATGATATTGTTACCTCTTCGGCTGAAAACATCTTGCTAATGAGTAAGGGCAGAAACATACCTCACGCAAATAGCTACGCGAACGTAGACGCTTCGAGCTACGCGAACGGTTTTTCTTTTCCCATGACATTTGTGAAAGACAAGCCAGAGCGTTGCAGCAAGGGACGCTATAGCAGCAACAACAGTAAACAACTTTCTTGTTCGATCTGTGCTTTCCTCTGGTTTGTCTTTCACAAATGTCATAACAAAAGAAAAACTGGTCGCGTAGCTCGAAGCGTCTACGTTCGCGTAGCTATTTTAAATGCAAAGCATATAAGTTAGTAATCTTAGCTATTGCTCTGTAAATTTGACCACTGTTCATTTTCATAAGATAATTCAAAATCATAATTTTGTAATTCTGCTCAGTTCATTCTGTATCCATCAACATCCAGTGGTCACGGCCCCAGAGTAAGGGTGAGGGGCAGTCATTACATAAACATTACATTACAGTCATTTAGCAGACGCTTTTATCCAAAGCGACAATCGTGTTCATGGTGGGCGAGGCAGGGCCAGTGGAAGAGGACAGCTTGATTAGAGTGACCATGATAGAGTCAACAGACTCCGGAAGGAGAAACATTGCCATCTCAACGAAGTTGAGACGGAGTGGCACTTTATCACAAAATACGAAAAATACAATTACATTACATTACATTCATTTAGCAGATGCTTTTATCCAAAGCGACGTACAGTAAGTGCATACAGAGACATCATCAAGATCACTACAGAACAGACAAGACAAAGCACATCCTTCCCATAATGTAGCAGCTATCCCTAGTAATGAACGTTGACTGTAGTAAGCTGTGGGTAAATCAGCAATACTACACTTCTATTCTAAATACTATTATAAACTATAATAAACAGACAGGAAAACACAGGGAACTAGTAAACAGGGAACTGATGTTCCTAGGTGAGGATATCAGTCAAGGTGGAGTCTGAAGAGGTGTGTCTTCAGGCCTCGACGGAATGCAGGCAGGGTTGGAGTAGAACGTAGGGGAATGGGAAGTTCATTCCACCACTGAGGAGCTAATGTGGAAAAACTCCGCAGTCGGGACAAGCGAGAGCCTTTGACACGCAGGGGGGGAAGTGCCAGTCGCCCTGCTGTAGAAGAGCGAAGTGGTCGAGCAGGAACATAGTTCTGGATTAAGTCCTGCAGGTAGGCGGGGCCTGTCCTATTGGCTGCAGTGTAGGCCAGGGTCAGAACTTTGAACCTGATCCTGGCTGCAACTGGCAGCCAGTGGAGTGACAATCAAATCAGAAATAAATATTTTCCCAAAATAAATCAGAGATACCCTCAATTAAAAAATTTAACAGTACTAACGCACTTATTTGAAATGTTACAAGAAGTAATACTTACATATCGAGGATGAAAATCTCCATCATATTCTCCGATAGAATCAATACTATGGTGTCTTCTCTAGTCATGCTGACGAGTTGGCAAAATTAGCAAAATCTTGCGAAAATAGCAGGAAAACACCTTGGCGAGCAAATGTACATTCTTGCGTTTTCTGTAGTTGTTTGCATAAAACTAAACTAATAAAATAAAAAATTCTGTTACATCCAGCTGTAATTTATTGTTCAAAGCATTCAATAAGACATTGCAAACATCATTGCAAAAGTTGTAATGTCCCCTGTTGAATTAAATAATTAATATATAACAGCTGCATGAACAGCTAGTGAGTGTATGGTTTAATGTATGGTTAAATCGTTAATCGTGGCAACTAGCTAGCTAAATTGAATAGATAGATCACGCATGCAATCATTTATTAGTTACCTGCTCGTCAGTTGTTTTCGGTGCATGAAGAAAAACAAGTGATGGCACAGCAGTCTCCTTCAGTAGAGGGTGTCCCTACCGTCCTTTTTTGATTTTCACATAATCATACTCCGTGAAATGGTCACTACACACTTTAACTTTTTTAGAGTCTCAATTGGTGTGTTGACATCCATGCGAGCAGCAAGAAGCCACAGCTGTTTTCTTTGTTGATCTTCCACTGGAAATCGGTGAAAACTTTGTGGTGCCCATTTTTTTGCATGATTTGAACAACTTGAAATACACACCGAAATACCATCTTACCTGAACGTTAGCTAACAATACTACTAGTCTGATTCTTTCACACGTGCGATATTGTTGTTGGCCGGCACTACATACGGCGGCAGAGCTATACTTTACGTTACCTACTAACGTAAAGTATCGCTCCGCCGCCGTACTTCCACAGAGAATTTAGGTGAGCACAAAGTAAAGGATTCAACAATAGTTTGACTTCAAAAATGATGGTATAATCACTGAAAATAACCCCGATAGATTGTCGTCGTATTTTATTTGCTTTGGGTGCACTGTGGAGTGTTTAAGTGCATTTGGTAGTGGATGCTACTAGTTTCCTTAGAGTTGCGCTAGCATTAGCAATGTGTGTATGCCCAAAAGAAGGGACAGCATGGAATTATCTGAAAATGGTTTCCATCAAGCAACTACATCATGGGTAAGTCGTAATTGAGACATTATGTCCAAAATTCCGAACTATCCCTTTAAAGCAAAAACTAAGGATCTTCTTTTTTTTTCCGGACAGTCTAAGCATTTTCCCAGTTCTGCAAAGACCATATAACTGTCCAAAAACACTTTATGCTTGGCTTAATGTGTTAATGTTAATACTCCTCTTCATTTACATGTACAGTACACAAGCATGATTCTGGGGGGGGCATTGTTTTTAGAGAACAGTCCAACGTGCCCTTCGGTGGCTTTTATATTTGAATGTAGTCAGTGGTGGAACAAGGTTCAGCGCATCCAACACAAGAGAATGGCTAGTAGCCATCCACTGCTTCAGACTACATGCTCTCTCCCTCCTGGCACCATTAAGGATTTTCCAGCAGCTCTTCATTAGTGGCGCTCTTTGCAGTTGCTGTTACAGTACTATAAGCTTAAAGGGTAAGTTCGCTATTTTGGACCTTGGACCCTATTTGCGGTCCGTCTTCCATGAACCTGACCCATGAAGTCCATTTTTTCGCTGATCGGTCCAGTATTGAGTTCGGTACAGATTTCCTGTAGGCTCTCACTGGGCTACAATGGAAGTGAACGGGGCAATCAGAAATGTTATGGAAAAACAACGATAAATGTGCTTTTATAGCTCAGTGTGTATTCTTACGGTCTCAGTATGCTCTCCTGTGAAATGTAGGCTATCGCAAACGCAAACCGAACGTTGAAACAACAGTTCCATTTGAAACAGAACTATTTCTCCGACCGCACTACCTCGCACTGTAAACTTCCGCAGTCTAGCTACGTTGTAGAGAGGGGGGGGGGCGCTTGAAAAGCAGTTGATCACAAATCCTGACCTCCCGTTGGAGTTTACTAGCTAGTAGCCTACAGCAGAAATATTTGTAACGCAGTTTTTGTAATCATCATTTGTAATAATTTATCACAGCAATGGTGCGCGAATGTGCATTCCCCGGTTGTGGGAATAAAATGTCTGGACGCTCAAATACCAGTTTTCACAGGCTCCCGTTCTCTGACCCAGAAAGATTGAGACTTTGGCTGGTTGTCTTACGGATCGACATAAACACTCCAGTCAATCAACTCCGTTTGGCAGACTCGCGAGTTTGTGGAGCGCATTTCGACGCTACTGATTTCTGTAACCGCAAATCAGAAGCAAAACACTGGTTTCTAAAGAACACAGCTGTTCCTCGTGTCGGACCTGCAGCACTATCAAGCACCGGAGCGGAGGTAAGTTATATTTAGCTATAACGTTACTAACATTTTTATTTTTTTTGAGCGCGTCCTCTGACCCAGCACTCAATACTAACTAACAAAATCCGAGCTTGACATAAGTTGTTTTCTTGTAACAAAACTGTCGGAAACGTTCATCAACTATAACTTTTTACAATTCTATAATGTTTTATTTACAAATGCTTGACGCATGGTGTCCTGTCCAAAGTTCTCATCTATCAAATATCTGTTGGCAGTCATAGTGTAATGGTAATCAATGGAGATGATCCAGTGTCATCCACGGATACATCCAGGTTTTCAATGGCATTCGGTAGCAACAGATCCCACTCCCTACAACACAAACTTTCCTCCTCTCTGGGCATCTGCTTGCACCTCTTGCAAGAACACCAAAAGTCCCCCGAAATTCTTGGTCTAGCCTCGGCAGCGACTTCGGATAACATTACCTGCGCAACTTCAGCCTCTCTCTCTTCTCTTGCTCTCTTATCATCCATCTCTTGTAGTTCCGTGTCCGTGTATTCTGGCTCAAATCTGTAGCCAGTAACGTCAAAGTCAAAATCGAATTCTTCGTCTTCGTAATCATTATAGTCATCCATCATCCAAGTTTTTTTGTGGAAATTGTAGCCTACGTTGCTGCAGGTAAACAAACGCAGACTGCTCAGCTAGATAGTTTCGTAAACGGCCGGCACACCTTCCCGCTCCCCTACCCCCGACACATAGTACTCCGCGAGTGCAGCGCAAACAAGCAACAGAGAAATGCTTACTTCCAAGCCATGCCAAGCACGTAAAAATGTTCGGATTGAGATACATTTCACAGGAGAGCATACTGAGACCGGTAACAATACACCCTGAGCTTCCCGTCTCATTTATTGTACATGAAAGCACATTTATCGAACATTTCTGATTGCCCCGTTCACTTCCATTGTAGCCCAGTGAGAGCCTACAGGAAATCTGTACCGAACTCAATACTGGACCGATCAGCGAAAAAATGGACTTCATGGGTCAGGTTCATGGAAGACGGACCGCAAATAGGGTCCAAGGTCCAAAATAGCGAACTTACCCTTTAATGTATTATTATTATTATGATTATTATTATTATTACTTTTGCTATGGCATATGTGATTATAGATTTATTGTAACATGTTGTTTTCAGTTACACTTTGATATGATTGTAGCATGGTGGATTTTTGAAAATATATTGCTGTTCATCTAGCCTTATTATTAGAATTGCCTGGCTTATTTTTTAACCAGTAGCTCCCTCTTCCCAGTGGTCATCTGAATTAGCAATCTAGTTACCACAAGCGAAGGTCATGTGTAGATTGACTTTGAAGTACATGTGTACTTAACAGTAGGGACAGAAAATGCACCAAATTAAAATCAATAGGAAAAGTACAGCATACTTACTTGTCATCAAAAATCCATACTGCTTTAGGGAATTCTTAAGCTGGCTGAAAGAACCATGGGATCTTTTTTTGCTGATCAGGCTCATTCGGCAACTTAACTGAAAGTTTTAATGCAGGCATCTGTCAATTTTAGGAAGTTGATAAATTGATTTTTTTTTTCAAATCCATTACATTTAATTAATTCAGAATACATCTGAGTGCACATTATACCTATGAAGTCCTCCGTTTTAAACTGCCAGGGAAAATGAGCTGCATTGGTAAACACAACAAGCCTATTAAATCTCCCTCAAAGACATAACATTACCCTTTTAACTAGGATCACATTTGAGTGTTCAACGGAGGAGAGCAGACTAATATATTATAGAGGAATGTGCATAAAATGTATATGTTCTCACTCATTTTGAGATATTTTTGTTCATGTGTTGCATTGAGTACCATGGAAAAGGAATCGTAAACAATAGCTAGTGGAGACAACCTGTATGTTTACTTAATGCAACTTTAATATTTTCTTATAATGTCATCATATTTTGTCAACCTCCAAATGGATTTCATATCATTCTTAATGTTTTTATGAAACGGTTTTGCCAAGTCTGCTCATTTGAATTATTGACTTATGAGGCAACTCGTCGATCAGGGAGCGAGGGTTTCGGTCAACAGAAATTTCCATCATTGTGCAAGAGCAGCTGCTGGCTTCTGGGGTCTGCATGCAAGAATAATAATGTAGTCCTCTGGCACAATGACTGCACAGCTGATGGATTGTGGGGACTCAAAAGATGCATCAATATCCTGCTGTGCTATTTGTATATCATCATAGGCGATAATGCTGTAACACAAATAAATAGCTATTGTCATGACTCATTGTGGGGACTCTGTAGGGACAACAGACTACGTTTCCATTAATTCCACAGGCAACACAAGTGAAGTGTACAACATGGATCCCAGCGTGACATCCGTAGCCAATCCTGTAGCTCGGAAATATGAGTAGGTCATAAAACTCAAACAGATAAGACTGAAGAATTCCACTCTGTCTCCTCCTTCCTTTTTCTCTTCCTTCTTTGTGTCAGCAACACAGCTGCACAAAAGGCAGCACTCCATTTTGTCTTCACCTTTTGCTAGCTACACAGCTACAGGTGGATCTCCTTTTGCCTTCTCCATTGCACCAGCAACACTGCTGCAGAAAGCTCTGCAGGCTGAGGAGAGAGATGCTAGCGCCGCGCCACAGCAACGGGTTAGTTTGCCTACCAGGCGATAACCAAACGACGTCGCCGGGCAAACCAGCAGAACTCCACAATCAGGCCATCCACCTCACGGACAAGCCAGCTGTAATCAACTCACCACGGACTTCAGTGGTGATCCATCCATATCTATTGCATATCTGGCAGCAGAGTGATGGTTTGAGGCTCGTTTGATACCTCAGACCCTTGTTGACTTACAGCCATTTAGCCAACCATGGGTTCCATACTATTCCCGTGTAATTTACAGCTTAATCTAGTCCCACCCCCCAATTCCCATAGAGATCCATTCAAATGCAGAGAGGTTATAGTATTGCTTCTAAGAGTACCTGGAAATAAGATATCAGGAGTCTTTTGATATCCTTTTATACAGAATCATGATGGCATCACCTGTTTACCAGTGGAATACCTGTTTACCACAGAAGTTGTTTGAGAGAATGGCAAGAATGTGCAAAGCCGTTATCAAGGCAAAGGGTGGCTACTTTGAAGAATCTAAAATATAAGACTTTTTTAAATTTGTTTAACACTTTTTTGGTTTTTGCATAATTAAATTTGTGTTATCTCATAGTTTTGATGTCTTTACTATTCCAAAATGTGGAAAACTAAAAATAACGGAAAAAAACCTTTCCAAACTTTTGACTGGTACTGTATATATAGAGGCATATTCCGTACATTTATGGTGCCCTTGAGTGAGGATTTATATATATTCTTTACATTTATTGGCGCCCAGTCCGAGGATATTCCCTACATAATCGGTGCCGTGTGAGAACTCTGATGATTCAGAAATCATATTACTAATCATCTTGTTCACTGCTACCAGATTCGTACGTATTCTCTACATTAATTGGTGCCCAGGTGAAGACTGGTAAGACGGACATGTCTTATTTGTCTATCACCACTACTGCTAAGTGTATATGTAAACGCCTTGCATGAGTAATACTCCACATGTAAGAATATTTTCCTTCTCACCGTCTCCCCACGGTCAGGAGAAATAACTTGTTTTCTGCAGATAAGCGAGTTCTGTCATTCCTCCTTTTTCTTTACTGATCTCATAGGGATTTTTTCGGTGCTCAACAAGCACTGATGTTGCATGAAGGGCCCCATTTAGAGACATTCAGGCTTGTTGAACAAGCTTCCCCACAATTTTTTTTTTTTTACGTATACATTAAACAAAGCCGTGGGCAGTAAAAGGCTGAATGGTGACAGGGCAGTTTTCTCCCCGTGTGGAAATTGAAATATCGTTTGGAGGACGAGAGTAATGAGTCAGAGAGGTGCAAGCAATAGCAATAGAAAATGAGCAGAGTTTAGCAGTGCCTGAAGGGTGGTCCTCCCTTCTGTTACGAACTTATCCTTCGCCAGCAAACACGTCTCGCATCTCTGCTTTTCAGGGTCCTTTTTCTTTTGAGTCTGTACCTTTATGGCCTAGAGTCTTATAACCATTCTCCTTAACTTTGACTTCAAGTGTTAGGTTGTGTGTCTAATACACGCACATGCAGTTTGGCAAGATAATCGATCACAAACTTTGCTGAATAAAACTGAGCGTACTTTTGTAAAATCACACTCGCTGTCATATTTGTAAGACAAAGACAAAGGTCGATTGAATTCAGCAAGAACTCTCTCTGCAGCAAGATCATGTTTGAAAGGACAAAGATCTAACTATACTCTGATCCTAATAGTGCTGCAACATTCATATTGAAATGGCAGTTACATTTCCTTTCAGGGCAGATGAAGACAAATTGTAGTTTGTGCAAGATGAAATTGTCAAGCATGTTCATTTTATATGCCACACATTATTTCATAAATTAAATTATGCGGACCATAGGAAAACATTTGTATGAAGCCCTTCAGTTGGTAGAGCGCTGCGCTAACAATGCAGAGTTTGTGGGTTTGATCCCAGGGGACTACATACCCTGAAAAATGTATGCATTCATATACAGTACGTGGTTTGGGATACAGAACTGAGAACATACAGTATATATATATATACAGCACTGTGCAAAAGTCTTAGTGTATTTTTTGTCTTCTGCATTAGTGTGTCAGTAGAAAAGAGCTAATTTCAGATTTCCAACCATTAGTCTGGGATTAACTGGACAGACAGAAGCAAGCGAGACGACCAATGTCAATCTACCAGTTTCTTATAAAACTGCACAATGGGTGGTCGCACCAAATATTGATTTGGTTTAAGATTATTTTTACTGCTTACTGCTCTTTATAGTCAATTGTTTGATATTTAGAAAATGTATTTTTTCATTATTTTTGAAAGCATCTTTGCTTTACAGAATTGTTTTTACATGTGCCCAAGACTTTTGCACAGTACTGTATGTATATATATATATATATGTATACTGTATGATGATAGTGTCTACTGGACAGAATAAGGGCTGCGAAGAACAGTGTCTGAAATTAGGATTATGGTTTGATAATATAATGCACCCTCTTTTGTGCTTCTTGACAGTTCATAGAGAAGTAGTATATGGCCAAAAGTACCTGGACACCCCTTAGTCTGTGGCTGTTTTTATGGTTCGGGCTAAGCCCCTTAGTTCCAGTGAAGGCAAATTTTAATGCTACAACATACAATAACATTCTAGATGATTCTGTGCTTCCAACTTTGTGGCAAAAATATTGGGGAAGACCCTTCCCTACTTCAGCATGACAATGCCCCCGCGCACATAGCGAGGTCCATACAGAAATGGTTTGTTGAGATCTGTGTGGAAGAACTTGACTGGCCTACACAGAGCCCTGACCTCAACCCCATTGAACACCTTTGGGTTCAATTGGAACAGCGACTTGAAGCCAGGCCTAATCGCCCAACATCCGTGCCCAACCTCGGTAATGCTCTTCTGGCTGAATGGAAGCAAATCCCCACAGCATTGTCCCAACATCTAGAGGAAAGCCTTCCCAGAAGAGTGGAGGCTGTTATAGCAGCAACAGAGAGACCAATTCCATATTATTGCCCATGATTTTGGAATGATATTGAATGAGCAGGTGTCCATATACTTTTGGCCATGTAGTGTATTTCATGGAGAAGATGGCTCGTCTTCAGCACATTTATTGCAGAGTATAATGTGTCTCATATCTCAAAAATTGTTTTTCACAGCAAGTCTGTTGTGTGGGTGGAAACAATATTTTATCAACCTCTTAAACCAAATGTGCAAAAATTGCTGAGTGACATGTCCATGGTTTTCACAGTTTTCAAAGGGTCCCTTCTACACTAGGCTTCAGTTATTTCAGTTGGCTCCAAATCAAGAGGCTTTAGAAGTTTACGCTATCCGGTGGTGCTAGCTATGGCACTGCCAGCATTTTCTGAAAATGGCAGAGAAAGAAAGGGTACGTTTCTCCAGCTTTTCGTCTCACCCAAGCCAGAGGTAGCCTGGTTTGTATCACCCAATGTGCCGTCACAGTTGGGTAATGGCATTCTGTGAATGCTTTGTCAGCTATGCTCCTTTTGTGTGAATATTCACAATAAGCCAAAAAAAAAGCTGAAATAGCTGAAATACGTTTACAATGACAGAGAAAGAACTTGTTAAGAACACTGATATAGGCTAGATTGCGTATGGACACTCCCCTTTTTTGTTTTGTTTTTGGGGAGGGGGTGGGTTAGGTCAGTGATATTGATGGGAAGTGTTCATGCAGGTGTACAATTGGGTTTATTTGGAGGAAGAGAGGCTGTTTTTTATTTAGGCGGGAAACTAGGTCTATATAGAAAGGAAACTAGTCACTTTAAACAGAGGGCAACAACTGCCATCTCTATGGACTTCACCATTATCTTCAATACAGACGATTCAGACTGAGATGGGCAATGTTGCGTTGCTTCATAGTTTTCTCCTTTGAGTTACCAGATCAATGTCCTTTGGGAATTCATCAAGGTTTTCCAGCTCATTTTTCCATTTCTCTCCATTTTGGAAATGGCAGTGGTGTCTATCAGCTTGCTGGCCTGCCACCCCCTTGTGTACAAGTATCGCTGTGACAGAAGCAAAAGCATGTCTGTGGTGCACTTTACTGTTTTACCCTCTACAGTACAGTACTACAGGAGAGAGCTAGCACCAATAAGAAGAGAGCTTTATCTCTCTCTGAGGACAGCTGGTAATGTGTTGGTGTGTGGTGCACAATAGAGAAGTACCCATATGACGGTTAAACAGAGAAAATGTGCCAAAACTGTGGCAAATTAAACTCATGCCAACCCAAGTGGGAGAAGGCCTTTTGTGTCTCACCACTATGGACTCTGATATATTCAGCTAATGACATAATCTGGGTTCAAACCTACCCCGAGTGTCATGGTTTTGGACCCTGTTGTCCCATGCGGTCGTTTTCCTTGGTGGCCACGCGAGGGCGCTGCCCTGTTGGTAGATGCTTGCTCCGCCCTGCTGAGTTGGGGGAGTTTCTGGTTAAGCTTGTACACCTGTTGCGTGGTCACCTGAGAGTTATATAAGCCTACCGTTCCCTTCGTTCAGGGCTTCTACATTAATTGTTAATTGTTTTGTATTGTGGTGTATTGTTGGCTGTGAGTGCTCGTACCATTTTGGCTACTCGCCCAGTTTTGGCGTCTCTTGTAGAGGCAGGGCTTATTTCTTGCTGGCTTACTAGTGGATTATCTCGTAGAAGTTTGGGACTGTAAAATCTCTGCTCTAGTTCGCCTGTGTGCGTTTTCCTCCGTGTATGGAGATTTGGGCGATGGTCGGAACTGTGTTCTGTTCGCCTCTCGGTGCATGTCGTCTCATGTGAGATCTGGCGTTTCGCTTCGGCTGGGTTGCTTAGCTTGTAGAAATGTAGAGTAGCTGTTCTTTGTCCCTTTTCGCCGGTTGATGGTTTTCTTATAGAGAGACCTGGCGTGTTAGCTTCTACTGATTTCCGGGTTACGGTAAGCCAGTTAGTAGCTTGGTACGTTTATTCCCTGTTTTGTCTCCTTCTCATAGACTGAGTTTCCCTTTGTTGTGAGTCGGGGTTTTGTTACTTATTTCTTTACTGTGAGGCTAGGGCATGTGTTTATTTAAGTTCGCGGAGTCTTTTGGTTAGTAAGTTTTGGGACGACGGTGCTCCGTCGGCTCACCTGTAAAATGTTTCTCATGTGAGATCGGGTGTTTACCCAGGTATGTTTGCTGCATTAGACTGCAAACTTATTTAAGTAGCCATGGAACGTTAAGTCTCTGTTCCTGTTTGCCTCGTTACCTTTCTCCTTATTAAGAGGCTAGGGCGCTTGTTTGATTAAGTTTGCGTCAGTCTTTTGGATTAGACTGCGTACTTATTTAAGTAGCCATGGAACGTTAAGTCTCTGTTCCTGTTTGCCTCGTTATCCTTCTCCTTATTAAGAAGCTAGGGCGCGTGTTTGAGCTAGTTTGCGTAGTCTCTGGTTAGTAAGTTTTGGGACGACGGTGCTCCGTCGGCTCGCCTGTAAATGTCTCTCCCTCCTGGGAGATCGGGTGTTTGCCCAGGTACGTTTTGCTGCATTGGACTGCGCACTTTTCTAACTAGTCATAGAACGTTAAATCTCTGTTCTTGTTCGCCTAGTTTCATTTCTGCTGTCTGTGAGGCAGGGCTTGTGCTTGTGTTAGTCTGTTTAACCCTTGGTTAGGGTGCAGCTGTCCTGTTCATCTCTTTGTGCTTTCCTTCTCCGTGTATAGGAGATGTGGGCGATGGTTCGGAACTGTAGTTCTGTTCGTCCTTCGGTGCAATTCGTCTCTTAGGGAGACTGGATGATATTGTGGACATGTTTGCGTGTGACTGCGAGCCTTGAAGCCGTGGAACGTTAATTATCTGTTCCTGTTCGCCTCGGTTCATTTCTCCTGTCTGAGAGGCAGGGTTTATGCTTGTGTTAGTCAGGTTAGCCTTTGGTTAAGGTACAGCTGTCCTTCATCGTTTGTGCTTTCCTTCTCCGTGGATAGGAGATGTGGGCGATGGTTCGGAACTGTAGTTCTGTTCGTCCTTCGGTGCAATTCGTCTCAGGGATACCTGTTGATGATGTTGGACATGTTTGCGTGTGACTGCAAGTTTTTAAGCCACGGAACGTTGGATCTGTTCTTCTCGCCTTCTCATACTTTCGTATTATTTTTGCTGTGTGTTTGTGCCATTGTGCTACTCGCCGGTTCGTATGCGTCTCGTTATCGAGACAGGGCGTTATATTCCTGGCTCTGGTGTAACAGTGAGCCGGTCTGTAGCTGTGGTGTGTTTGTGTTCCTTGTCTTGTCTCCTTCCCTTATCTGCGGGGTATCCCGCCTTAGTGGCCTAAGGGCTTAATGATTCCCCTTGCTGCGTTTGGCTCCTCCCACCTCACACGTCACGCCCCATTACACCGAGCCAGTAAGTGTGGGAAGTGCCTTTCGTTTGTGTGTGTGTGTGTGTGTGTGTGTGTGTGTGTGTGTGTGTGTGTGTGTGGTGGGGGGGGCGGGGGTCTAAACTGTCCCCTCATTAGGAATTTGGAAGACAATAATAAACATAGTTCACCCCCAGTACATCCCCTTACTTATTTATTGTACACCCACTTGCATATACGTATCCAACACACACACTCTCTGTTTCGCTGTCATATGCATACTGATACTCTCTCTCGCCCCCTCTCACACATCCACACACCCTAACACAAACAGACACATACATAAAATATCACACATACACACTCTCTTACACACATACTAACACTCCGGGGGTCTCTCCAACCCAGACTCTGGCTTGCCTGAATGTGACAGTACAGTATGTGCGCTGATTGTGTTATTCTCCCCATCGAGGGTGAAATATAAATGAAGAAAGGAACGTGTGATAAAATGGTCTAAATGTATGTGAAAGTCTCCCTGCTCAATCACTACTGTTTGCACTTGCCAATTTCACCCCAAGGGATTTCACATGAAACAAAAGTTCACAATTTATAAATCATATTGAGAATAGCAGAGAAACAGCCCTTAGCTGCAGTAAAATATATTACTTGCATTTTTAAAAATCTGCTTGCTTTTTGATATAATATACACTGTTATGTATACTTTTGACTGTTTTTATTCATTTCCATTGTTTATGTGTATCAGATGAAAATTGTGTCTTAAGGGTTTCTTCTTTTTTTTTTTTTTAAACAAAAACAAATATAAAACAAAAAATGTGCAAGTACTTTCAAATGAGTGCAGAGGTAGTTTTTTTTTTTTTTTTTACACCACACCTGTTTTTTAGTACCTGCAGAATAGGAACAAAAAATAAATAAAAACAGGTCCCTCACAAAGAGGTTAAACAGCACAGCATTCTGGATTCTTAGCCAGAAGCCATTGCACCAAATGGCCAAAGCTAAGCTGGGTTCCCACAGAGACAGAGCCAGTAAAAGAGCCGTCGCCGCTCTGGAGAAAGTATCGGAAAAGACTGTGTGGGAGGGGTCTTGGCTCTTCTTTAACCATCAGATGAAAGCCTTACGGCAGGGTTCTTCCTCCTGCAGGCCCCATTATTCTTAATGCCTCTCCTTCAGCCCGGTACGAACATTAATCAGAGGAAGACACTTCACGTGTAGCTCTCGATCGATCGATCGACAGGAGTCACTACACTGCAAAAATGAAATCTTAACAAACATTTTAATCCTATATTTAGACTTTGGAATCTTATGTCGGTTCCTTTTTTGCAAAAAAAATATATATTGCCAGTGGGGTGAGATAGTTATAACTCATTTCAAGATTTGCCAGTGGGGAAAGATCATTTTACTTGTCAAGCAAAAGGTAACTTAAAACAAGCTAATATTTTCCACTTCAGAGAAAAAAATAAGATTAAAAATATCATTACAAGACTAAGATGAGACATGGATCCCAGCTGACAGAACCCTCCCTAACCGCAAACGGCTTCACCACAATGCGTTATGCATTGCCCTGAAAGCCACTGTCGGCATTGGCAATTGGGATTCAGTACTGGACTGTGTGGCTCATCTATGCACTATGGCTCAACAGGAAGAGCTGCTCAGCAACTCCAGCCAGATTTTTTTTTTAAAGGGTGCATACAAGCCAAACCCTTTCCACATTATTGAGCAGGGGGTATTGTTTTCACTCCTGTCTGTGCGTGTGTCTGTCTGTGTGTCCCTATCATCCATAACTCGCACAATTCTACAATTGTGATTAAACTTTGTGGAAATGTTAACAGTTGGGCAATAACCTGAATCTTGAATTTTTTTCTCCAATCGGTCAATGCCCGACTTCACAGTCCAAGATCAAAGTTTTAGCCCATATTACATTCAGGGTCGAGATTAACACACGCGCGGGTGTAGCATCTCTCTGAGAGCCATTCTAGTTACTTATGATTCTGTCACTATTGGGAGGTAGACTGACACTGTAGATGCAGATCTACAATTCTTAATGCATCTGAGTAATATGTTATGCTCTCAGTGATGAAAGGGTCAAGATTCCACCTATGGCAGGCCAGATTTGTCTCCTGGGCCACCAGTTGAATAGCCCTTTCTTAAGGGCTGTTCTAAGTGTGTGATCAGGACAGAACCTGGCAACACAAAGTTGTGAGGAACACGATTGGTACCCAGGTGTGATGGCCAGGTTTCTCACAGCTCTTCAGTAGCCCCATCATGCAACCTCCGACAGTCCTATTGATTTATCAATGTTCTTCATTTCAGTCATGCCGGTGTCATGTGCTTCAGATCATCATGGTCAGACGTCATCCTGTCAGCATGAAGCACATGAGACCAGGTTGTTTTGTCCAGTTTACCCCCAGTCCACCCCTCCCAAAAAAAATGTATTCTCCTAAGACGTGGCAATTAAT
This sequence comes from Synaphobranchus kaupii, assembly GCA_029718625.1. Lineage (NCBI taxonomy): Eukaryota > Metazoa > Chordata > Actinopteri > Anguilliformes > Synaphobranchidae > Synaphobranchus > Synaphobranchus kaupii. The sequence goes on along the minus strand of CM056385.1, from coordinate 31,756,292 downwards.
TTTTCTCCTCTGTAGAGGACATGTGTCTTTGGTCATAATATCAAGAACTATGCAATACAAAATGTATAAATAATATTTTCACTGCAACATGTTTTTATCATCCAAGGCTCATGGGTGATAGAAATAATCAGTTTCAGGAAGATATCAAAGTCTTCTTTGAGAAAAATCAGACTGTAAAGGTTGATTTAGACACAAAACAATCACTTTTGAAGTTGCTTGGTCAGCCATATGATCACACCGGTCCTATGCTCTTCGTATTGAAGGTGGATCAATTCAAATTTATATTTGTCACAATATGCTTTACGATGGACCCTGGCCTAAACCCCCACAAAAGCAAGCCTAGGGTGACTCTGTAGGTGGGGCAGATAGGAATAAACCTTGTGAGGAACCAAACTTAAGAGGGGTGATGTCTGACCATAGTGACAAAAATGGGTCCTAGTGTTTGAGAGATATGTGTGACGAGCATTCTGGTGCGAAATTGGCACTGCATCGTGTACACATTGGTGCTGGATAACATTACCCCTCTCCCCCACCCCCACTTCCTGTTTAGTCCTTTGAGATCCATAGACTGAATTTAGTACTGTTAAATGCACATTATTGCCGGTGTTTATTATTTTTATCATTAAGATTGTGTGGATCAGGCCATGACATAGCGGAAGTGTTTAGCATTCCTTCATGGGACGATTTCAGGAATGTGGGCAGGAGTGGGGAGGGTTGTGACCTGTGACTGAATTAGGATGCCTGTTCTTGCTGAGAAAAAAGACAGTAGGAACCTCAGCTTCATTAATAATCACTGTTTGCCCTGTCATTCACACAGGGCATACTTTAAGCTTTCGGGAAGTTTATAGGCTTGTAATTTTGTGTTAAACGTGATGAAGGCTGCCTTTTGCCAACCCCCCCCTCCTCATGGCTCCTCACCCAGAGCCCATTAAAAGCTGAGGAATGCACGGTTTTTTCTCCTAAAAAAACAAAACTTAAATTTTAATGCATACTGCGGTGAAGGGCTGCCCAATAGCGCATGCCGGAATGGGCTACATCTACCAGGCCAAGTCAGGATAAGGCCAAAAAAGGGATAAATTTGTGTGGTTTGGGGCCAGGGAGGAGTGGGTTCGTCTCCCAGCGGTGAAACCATGCTGAGATTCACGTGGCTGAGACAGAAGAGAGACTTCAGAATAATACGCCTGTGACCCTAAAATGTCCCCCGGAGGATATGGGAGAAGGGAGGGGGTAGACTGAAAGAGGTCTATTTTAAAGAATCTCTACACTACAATCACTTACAACAAGCAACTCATTGTGTTGAAGCCCGTTGCGAACCATTTTTTAAACAAGTGTTCTCCGATTCCAGTAACCAGGGAGAAGGCAACCAGTGTCTCAACGGACTGAAGTCTAATTAAATGTATACAGCGAGAGAGTTCAGCTGAGCTGAAAAGAAAGCCTGTCTAAAACATTCTTCAAAAATAAACGTACATACTGTAATTAAATTAATGTTGTTTTCTCATGATAACAGTTTATCATTAGGTATTAAATTCCATGTGAGAGAGTGTAACATTGCTTTTGTGGGTAACGGTGTAAGATTGTGTAAATCAGAAAAACAAACAGTCATCTTTTAGTTTTTTAATCAAATCCAGCTCTGGACAGCGGAAGAACATTTATTTACAGTTGAAACCCATTATATTTTCTCAGGGATCCCATGGTCCTTGAAAATCCTTGAAAAATGTTTTATTCTGGAAAGTCATGAAAAGTTGTTAGAGGAACTTTGAAGTGATTTTTTAAAAAGGGGTTTAAATGCTAGACTCACAGAGAGCATTAAAAACATTTTCTCCTGGCTGCAAGGGCAGAAATATACTCTCTGCCAGTGATTTAGCACAAAAGACTTCCTTCCAAACTAGTCAAGTGAGATTACTTAGCAGAAGCTAGTCAGTCTGTGAGTCACCATCAAGATTTAGCCATTTAGCAACAATTATAGCAATCCCACAGATGTTTAGTAAAATGGTGAACATAACTGTACCTAAAATGGAAAAGGAGAGAAATCTTCCAATTACCCCCCTCCCCCCCCTCTCAGATTCAAGATTCTATTCCCACTCCTTAGTAGTCTTTCTAACATAGCTAATTACTTCAGGATCCTTATAGCTTGCTTTATGGTTTTAGGTAGCTATATGGATTCTAGCTAGCTATATAACATGATTTTCTATGTATTATTAACATCAAAGTGAAATAAAAACAGATGCAATGTGAAGTAAAATGTTCTGTAGCCTATACTATAGTAGCTTCACCTATAGTACTGACGTGAGCAAGCTACCTTTAGCTTGCTAGCATCACATTTGCACTTGCTAAATACGGTCACTCAATAATCTGTCCAATTGAACATAAAGTCCCCTCAGACCACATCTCAATCTCATGCTGATCCCTGTTAACCCTTCCGCGCAGATGCCAAATCTGGTCAATTCTCACTTATTTAGGGGTTTTCAATTCCAGCTGTGAGCATCACAGAAACTTGTAAAATGGCTTAAAATGAAGCAGAACAGTTGTACCATTTACAATACAATCTTAGATGAGTTCATGTTCATAATGTTGGTCAAAATAAAGTGCCACAAATGCAAAGAAATATTGGGAAAATGGCAAAAAAAAAAAATTTAGTTTGCAATGAAATACTGAGAGCTACATATCTAAAACAGTTAAACCTATACATTTCCTGGGTCATAGACTCATTGTGTACAAGTGTGAAAATCTGAGGGTGATATGCAGAACTACTAAAGACCTATGATGCTAAATGTAGGCAGCGTACCCTGCTGTCCCTTATTGTCTCTGAATCTATCCAAAATGGTTAAATTGTGCACTGCTGTAAATCATAAAATAATCATATATTTAACTACAAATCAACTTTTGGCTCATAAAACTCAACTGTTGCATCATTTTCAAGTGGGAATTACCATCTTCAAATCAGTATAGGGGGATAGATATCTGTCATAAAATTTATAAAATATTTTTTGTTCATTATAAAGCATAAATACATTCAAACTCACTCCAAGGAACATTTTACAATCATCTAACACATATGTACAGTAAATTGGAATTAGTATTTTCCATGCCCTGAGTGACAAGTATAGCCCAGGTAGATACAAATACACCATAGTCTATATTATGTAAGGTAATATTACAATAAAATAATATTCCACCATCAGGAAATTGTGAGAAATATTCTAGCCTCTGAGAAAATCAAACATAAAACATGACTGAGCCACCTATGAATGTTTACACTACAGTGTTACAGTATACAGTATATAATCAGCGTCTTTGTGACAGTTCTCTGTAAAAAATGGAATTGAATACTGTGGCGGAGTGGAATAACTTACGTACATATTTTAAATATCACAAGCAGTAATACTTACATATCGAGGAGGAAAATCTCCCTCATGTTCCTCTCCAACAGAATCAAAGGTATGGTATCTAAGGTATCTTGGTAACTATGGTTTCTTTTCCTGACCCACCCCCAAAATCCATGTAAGCATGTAAGGATTTTCATTAGCCATGCTGACGATTTAGTAAATTAGTAAAAACTTGCAAAAATCCAGGAAAACAACAATTACGCCTCGGCGAGCTAATTTACAAAGTTGTTTGCGTAAAAGGAAACTAATAAAACTAGAAATTCTGTCACGCCCGGCTGTAATTTATTGTTCAAAGCATCCAATAAGACATCGTAAACACCATTGCTAAGATTATAATGTCCTCTATTGGATAAAAGAGTCGTCAATGAAATCAGAATGAACTGGATCGCATGAGACTTTTTTTTTTTAATAGGGGGTTTTATGCATCGACATTTCAGATAGTGTAATAGCATTATAAAGTGATGTGTATTTCTCAAACAGATTGTCCCAGACAACTAATGACCACTGAATTTTGAAAGGGACATCATGCGTGAAACCAATGATACGATTGTATATTTATTTCATATTTAGTTGTATATATTGACAGTAGAATGATGTGGTATAATTACACATGAGTTTCACTTGTTTATTTTGCATTTGAGTGAGCAGGGCTTTTCACAGCTGTTTTGGCAAATGTTCGGGCTATTGGGTTTATCTTGTTTCTATGATGGAATATAAATTCTTGGTGGAGAAAATATTTTTATGAAGTCATAGATAAACGCTATTGTCGACTGTGTCACCCATGGGTAGCAGGTGAGACTGGGTGGGGGGTTGCTTGTTAAATGGACTAGCAATGCGACAATAGTGACACTTATAAACTCAGTAATCGGCAAATCGTGTACTAATAAAGATAAAACACAGGTTTGTTGTTTCCACTCATAGTTTGGTTGCAGGAACAATGGATGTTTGAGTTGAGCAAAATCTTGGTGCCAGCGCCATGGCCACTAGGAGGTCTGCGCAAAGTGGTTAACTCTCCAGCTCCACACACACACACACACACACAGAAAGACAGACAGACACATCCTCCGCTATTTGGTTTTCCTTCTACATCATACCTTTGATGTCAACAGGTGAAGAACTACGGTCTGCATTGCCACTAAATACTAAATCTGTGACTCAACAGGAAAGGGCGAGGACCTTTATAGTTGTATCTGATTGAACGCCTGGAAAAAGAATGTTTTAAAGATGTGGCTAATTATGAGCAAAGCCTGCTTTGCTTTTTGAAAAATGCTAATAAAAAGGACGGTAAACAGGTAATAATAAGTTTGTTTTGGCAGTTGGTTGGTATGACATTTTGGTCAGGAATGGATGACCTGTTGTTTGGCAGTTACATTTGTCACAAATCAACCAAATCTGCCTAGACCAGGAGTGTCTCTTATAAACATATTTTTGCTATTAAATTGACACATTTACTACTTGCCTGCTACGTTGCCAACCACTTAAATATAAGGTTCCAATGTGTTTTCAATAATTTAAAAAATCAAAAAAAGTGTGTCCAGATGCTCATTATATGTATTTTCACAATTTAAAATGTCATGTGTTTCCTCTAACTGACATAGCCTGGTGTTTGTTTGAACTGAATCTGCAGAGAACCATGTCATTGTAGGAAAATGCTGCCATCTTCTGGTAGAAGTGGAGCTGAACCATTAAAGGGCATAATTTACACTTTTCACATTAAAATTAGTTTTTATTGTAATGTATGACACAAGTAGGAGAAATGATGATGCCTAATCTCCTCTAATTGACTTCTTTTTCATCCCTCAGGGTCTTTCAATGCCAACTTGCGTCCGCCCGAGACATTTTTCAAAGTCATCTTCTGGCTGGGTTACTTCAACAGCTGCCTGAACCCCATCATCTACCCATGCTACAGCCGTGAGTTCAAGCAGGCCTTCATCCGCATCCTCCGATGCCAGTGCCGGAGCAGGAAACGCCCAGGCTGGAAGGCCTACAAGTACCGCAGCTGCCACCTCCATTCCTACGAGCACTCACACAAGGACTCTGCAGACAACAATTCCAGCTGTCTCAACGGGAGCCAGCGCACGCTGTCCTCTGCCCACCCCAGCCCCGGAGACGTGGGCAAAGGTGTGGAGCGCCACCTGGAGTTGGGCCGGTTTCATGGCTGGGGGCTTGCCCCCTCCCCGTGCCCCTCCCCTTGCCCCTCCCCCTTGCCCGGGAGCCGCTCAGAGAGTAACCAGGGGTTCCTAAGCGGGACCTTCCACCAGAGAGGCAAAAACCCAAACGGGAAGAACTCGGATCACCTCCAAGGACACCAAAACAAACAGTCAGGCCTCGCGCTATGGCCCAAACAGGACAGGGGCACGGCATGGGGTGAACAGAGGGACAGCATCCAGAATAAAGACGTGCTCTCCAGCCCAAGTGGGTGATGTGTCCGTGACGATGTCACTGCCTTGAGGATACACTGTAGCGACTGGCACCTTTGACGATACGTCGACGGTCGCTTTTTGTCATGCTGCTGTGAAAGATTAAAGGTTCCCCCTCCCCCTTCATGCGCCCAGATGCATGCTGTTAAATGTTGGATCCGAGGGATGTGGGACCAGTGGCCAGTTACTGGTTTAGAAGAACTATGAAGGGTCAGGGGTCAAGGTTCTTGGGTCATGGTACAGCTGTGCTCCTTTTCCACAGCAGTAACCAGACTGGCACTCAGCTCAGGTTTTACCTGGGTGTTTACCTGTCTTTTGCATGGTGCCAAAGCCTGTAAGCATTACTGGGGCCAGCTTTACTTACATACAAGATGTGCACAGAGCTGGACAGTAATGTTTTTACAGTCAGTGCCATCCCTAAAAACTGAGACGATATAGAGGAGAAAACCAAGATCACAGGTCACAGCACACAACTAGACGTGTAAAAGAAATAACATGGACTTATGAGAGCCTGCATGTGCCACCCTGCACAGCAAAATTCCTAGTGTTAAACGAGCTCTGAAAAGTGTTTAATGAACAATAACTCTATCCAACAGGGACAATATGTACTCTATTAGTGTTAGAAATACTCTCTCAGAGTTTATTTTACAATTAAGATGTTGCTGTGTAGTTCCAGCTGTACAGTGGAAAAAAAGCATGATGTACTATGAAGAGACACCTTTAGCATATTGCTACGCAGTAGTGATCAGGGTTTTTACACTCAAATTGGACAGTGGTACTTTAAAGTTCTTGAATATACTTTTTTTTCTAGGCGATATTGGTGATCATCTAGAAAAGCTTTTTGTCCTGCTTCTTGTACCGTTTTATATAAATAATGGCATTCAAAACTGATCCTGAATTATACTCATTCTACTCAAAGTGGTTAGTGCTTGGATTGGGTTTGGACCTGGGACAGAATTAATATTCAGGATATTGCTGTAATGTATGTATTGATTTATTGATGGTCTGTAACTAACACTCATGGGATAGCATCTTTACAGGTCTGAAAAGAATAAACACAAGGCACAGTGAGTAATAAAAAAAGAAGTTAGAAAAATACAATTCTAATTCATCAGGAATTAACATTTAAAAAGCCAATGTCTATATTTGCAGATCACAGTCACGCAACATCTAACCAATCATTTTCTCTCTAGTTTCTCTTGTGTTTTTCCACAGCTAGAAAATATTGGGCCAATAAAAATTTATATGACATCCAAATTTATCCAGTGGCCATGGTTTATATTTCTGTTTCCAATTGTACCAAGTTAAGCCGTTAGCTAAATATCATTACTCAAAACTTAGAAAACACTTATACATTAGTTCCTCAATAATTTTTAGAAATTTTCAGGTTAGCTATCTTGACTGAACCCTTGAATGCCATCCCTGTAGCAAAAAAAAGTAACATTAAGTCCTTTCGGGTTAAAACACATTTATTGTAGCAAATTGTGTCTTCCCATGTTGGAAGTCCATGTGGAAGTCCATGTCCATAATTTGTAGGATCAAATTCAAAAGCATCCAAATAATTATTCGGCCCAACCCAAACAAAGTCTGTTGTGGTGAAATAAATCTGCCCCAAGCCCAATACATTACATGACAGGCATTAGGCAGACACTCTTTTCCAGAGTGACTCACATAACCTGCATTGCTTCAGTATATCCAGCTAAGTACCTTGCTCAAAGGTATAATGACGGTATCGTACCTGGGAATTGAACCTGCATCCTTCTGGTTACAGGCCCAGTTCGGTAACAATTATACCACACGGCTGCCCGCAAGCATGAGCGTCACGAACGAAGTGCGCAGACCAAGTTCTGTCAGGAAACTCTTGCTGTGCCCGACCAATGGTTGGCCTCAGCAAACACATGTTCTCATACTCAACCAATCACAGCACACATCAGTAATGGAGTGCCCCTTTTAAAAGCGAGAGTCAGATCTCTCCCATACTGCTTTTGGCTTGTTTCACTGTTTCTTTTTCTCAAGAAATTGCTGCTCACCCTCCACCACCCCAGCCTCCATCTGTTGTTTGGATCTAATTCTATGTGCTGGGGGGTTTCGGTATATCTCCTGTTTAGTTGGGTAGATGTGTTGTGTTCCATGTTTGATAGGTAGTGCTGGTGCATGCACTAGAAGTATATAGAGCAGATCCATTCAGTGCCAAACCAAAATAATTATATATTCATTCATATATTAAAATCATTATCCTGACAGAACTTGGGTTTAGGTCAACTAGACACATCTGAGCCTACTGCACAGTTTGGTTTCACTTTTTTATGGGACCTTGAAAGTTTTTCAAAAGTCTTTGAATTAGTGACATAGTTACCTGTTGGAACCCAGTGATATACAGTGCGAGGAATGGATACTGTTAGAGATATCTGATAGTAAATAATGTTGTAGACAGTTGAAACCTGAGAGTGTGCAGACAGTGTTGTGTTTTAAAAGTTGTAATGTGGGAGTGAATAGACAGTGTTGTAACCAGAGACTGAACGGACAGCGTTTCATTGTGAATGGCAGTGAATGGACTGTGATATCGATGATCAACGATGATCAACGATCAAATCAATGATCAACTGGATAAATGGACCAGATCACAGGTTAAATTGTGCTCATGTTCATGAGTGGAAAACCAGGAGTGTGAAACTGTTGCCAGCAATGGTGGAGTAGTATAACATACCCAGAATGTCTATTTATTATGTTGACAATGTATCTTGACAATGTTTGTCTGTTTAAACAGTGAATCTTTGGTTTGGCTATATATGGGTTCCCGGTGTTTCAATTACAATAAATGAGTCGTAGAGAGACCATTTGCCCACGTCTTTGCCCTCCGATTATGTTTTCTTCACCCATTAGACAAGCCTTCTCACACTCCGTCTCAACGATTGGTTGTGGTTGTGTCTTGTGTCAACAAACACCCTCAGACAAACACCTGTTCCTGAGAGATGTTATCTTCAGTTTCTCAAGCCCTCCTCTGAAACCAAGGAGCTATACCAGGGGTGTCAAACTCCAGTCCTGGAGGGCCACAGTGTCTTCTGGGCTGTGTCCAAATCAGCACCCTTCCATACTATTGAGTATGCTTGTTGAGTAGACTGGACAAGAACGTAAGTAAGCAAAATTTTCTCTAAATAGTATAGTGTGAGGGGGAGCCCTAGCAGAGGATCAGCCGCGACAGAAAGGGTGTCTAAAAGTTAATTCCGAAACGGAATCAACCACAAACACGAACGCTTGTCCGTGAGGAGGTAAGACAGGAATAAAGACAGGGAGAGGGAACGTACCTCACACTCTCAGGACAGCAAACAGATAGAGGTATTAAAACGGAGGAGAAATAATAGCAACCCCGAAACCGAGGGGCGAGTACACTCGTAGGCTTGAGTGTGAATAAAATAAAAAGGAAAAAAAAAGAGAAGAGGGAAATAATCTCTCACTACTAAAGCTGGAGCAACAAATAGAGAGATGAAGGTAGAAAGTAAAACAACCCGGAAACCTGGGCGATCTAGGCTCGTAAAGACGAGAGAAAATATATACAGAATCGCCAAAAGAAAGACCTCTCTCTCTCCAAAGGGAGTAGGGCAACAGAGAGGAGAAAAACAAAATAAACGGTAAAGAAAAGCAGTCTCCGAGAGACTAGCAAGGAAAACGCGAAGGAGGACAGCAAAGGGACACGAAAACAGATCGTAAGAATCTACATGCAGACAGGGCAAATCCCGCGTTATCCCAAAGCAAGGCGATGGGGCAAAGTGGTCTCCACCTAACCTATACCTTTACCGGCTACAAGTGTTATGACAGCAAAACAACACTGAAGCACCGGAAGAAGGAAATGCCAAGCCTTTAATAGCCCGCAAGAAACTCGAATCAGGTGCGTGGAAAAATAATAGCAAACGCGAAACCCCGGAGCGGACTACCAAAAGGTGAGGCAAGAGCGCCCTCATGCCTCCAGAAGCGAGAACGACCGCAGAAATGAAACGGGGCTGCCAAAACCGTGACAGTATAGTATACCTAAAACCCCTGTATGATATACTTACTTTCGGGGTTTCGCTGAGTATATTCGGGAGCATATCTTTCAAGAAGTAGGCACATATTTTGGTCGCATAAATATGACTTTGTTAAAAAAATGAGGTGCAGCTTCGCTGATGTTTTCTTTCAATAATAACAAAAACAACACGTGACATGGGTGTGACATCTTACGACACTTCCACAGTACGGTTGGAAAATAGTTTGGAGGATTTTTTTTGCATACGGCACGCCGCGTACTAAATAGTACACAGTAAACAGTACACAGCTGCCAGTACACAGGAGACAGGACGCAGTAGATAGGGCTCTTAACAACTTTTTTTTAAAGTATACTCAACTGGCATAATCAATAGTAGGCAAGTGTGCTGATTCGGACACTGCCTTTGACACACCTGAGCTATACATTGGAACAGAAAAGAATACTTTGATAACAAACCTTGTGACAACCTACTTGCAAAAATAATGTCTTTCACCATAGCAAAAATGTACAGAGAACAGTGGCCTTCTTCCACTGAGATGTGTTCCAAGAGTCTGTTTCTTTCCATGTTTACTTTGTAATGAACAGGAAGAAGAAGAAAAATATTTTAAGAAAAAAGGCACATGAAAAGGCCTTTGTCTTTGCCCAGGACATCTGAGGAAACCATGTTCCCTGCAGCGATGTCTCCAAATAGGTCACAGGTGTGCCTCCCAGCGGGACCTAATAATTAGATGACCTCATCTTCCTTCATCCTTCCCATATCCTGTGTTGCGTACTTTGCAGACAGAGGGAGACAGAAACAGAGAAAGATGTATGATGATGAAATAAGGTGAAAGGAAGGAAAGGGTGGGGGTGTGGCAGAGGGTGTATGTGTGTGTGTGTGTGGGGGGGGGGGGTCATTACATTTTCTATTTGTTTCCTGTCATCTATGTTTGGCATAACCCACAAGCACACTGTGTAAGTAAAAAAAATTGAGTATAAAGTTCATGTATTTTATAGTGTGTGAACAAAAATTTGAATCTATTATTATATTTGTCTATCATTTTGATTTGGAAGTTTGAAAGGGGTAATAAAATGGATTTTAGGAAATTATAGTCGTGGTCCAGTTCTCTTTTTATTTATGCATATGTAAGAAAACAAATCTGAAAAATTCCTGGCCTACAAGTGGTGAACAACCCATGTTATGTGAAACACATATGCTGCCTGTTCATTAAAGGACAGTGCTAGGCATAACAAAATGTATGATAAGCGCTCTATACAGTTGGGACATTGAACATTATTGGCTAGAGATACTTGCGTTGGATGCAGTTGACAGCAACGCATATCTAGAAATCTGGTCTTCTCTGAGCAGCAATAATATATCAAGTTTAATCAAAATATATTTTAAAGCAAACTTAAAGACAAGGAAAAAATTGTAGACTTTTTTTTCTTGTCTCCAAGTGTGTGTAATGTGTATCTGGGATTTCATCATGAGGAAGCTGAGGAGTAGAACTCCTATTTATGTCCTGGGGGACATTCACAGTATGTATAAATGTATTTATTATCACTTAGACTTAATGTGACAAGTAATTTTTTAATGGAGTCTATAAGTAGCCACCTGCATTCTGTATTTTGTGTGCTGAATAAATCATGTCAACAATGCGTCTTGGTTTTTAGTATGCTCTTATCTGGATGATTAACATTCATAGCTGTGTCTGAGTGTCCTCAAACATGGATCACATTTACTAACAAAATCACAAAGGGTGGCATCCATCTGTTTTTGGCAAATTATGCCTTTTCTATCTCTCCTCTTTTCTTTATCCTTCTTCAGTATTTGATTTTGCATATGAGCATTTTGGTAAAATCGGAAACTTGTTGCTAAAAAAAAGTTTGTGGCCAACACAACCTATCAATCAAATATATTTATAATCATGCTTGCCATTCCTATATAGGGTGCATCACTGGACTGGACAATCATGCTTTGCTGGATGTACCACCCAAGAGGTCAAAGAGATACGTACCATTTCAATGATGAAAACCTGTAATAAAGGATCAAATATGTTTATTTGGATATCCTTTATCACCCGGAACGGACAGATTGCAGTTTTAAAAATTGCTGATTGTTTGGAGTGTCCAAGTAAATGGCTATTTTTCGCTCATGTACCCAGTAGTTCTGAACACTGTTATTATGATTATTTTCTTTAGAAAGCTGTCAACAACTAAAGGACAAAGGTTAAGTCAGTGGATTTAGTTATCAGAAGCATTTGATCGCAGCTGGTTCTGTAAAATTTGGCATTAACAGAATAAACAGTTCTCTACGCCTGATCTGAATGGACCGAAGAAGCATGTGACCATAAAACCACTTCAGGTACAGACTGTGTCCTGGGGCTTCTATGAAGACCTCTGGAGAAATATACATCTGTACAGCTACAGCTAACCATTCAAACTGCAGGTGACGTAAACCTAATCTCTGCTGTCTGACTGAGTCCAGCTGCTGCTTGGACATACACACACGCTGTCGAGTTTAGCTCATATATTTGCAAAGTTGATCTAACCTGATGAATCATACACATAGGTCTTATGTTTGGGATAGGGTAATGTGCTTTACCTGGAAAACCTCTTAATAAGGTCTGAGAGTGCTCAGGGGATTTACATTTATAAGCTTTACTATGAATTTTCAATGAAATGCATTCTTTAGAAAGCTAAATTAAGCTTTGACAGTGACATAGGTAGCGTAGTTAAAAGGGGTTGAAAAAACTTAAATGTTTCATCAAACTGGCAACATTTCCAAAAGCAGTTCTTAAGGACAACAACAGGCAGCAGAATGGTTAGATAATTTCAGTGGCAGCACAGCAGCCCCTGGTAACATGGTGGAGGGGGAATTCTGCAAGCTTAAAGAGAAACAGGCAAACAAGACAAATGGAGGAGCAGCATTTTATTGCCAATGCAGATTGCAAATTGACTGTTACTGTCTTGCGTCTGTCTCTCTGTATCCGGCATTAAGGGTTGCACCCTCCCCCCAACCCCCCATCACCCCTTACGTTTAAACGCATCTCGGTTAATGATTCACGCTGTATGATGTGGTCCAAAATATGATTCTGTGATATTGGCCGCAATTTGGCAAGCCAGTGGTGAGTAAAAATAAACAGAGTCAGAGATAAGGCGGCGAGGGGGAAAGCTCTCTATCAAAGAGAGGACCTTTGTATGAGGGACGGACACACCTTTACTCAACAGCGGTGGATTTTCAAGGCTCTGGAGAAGCAGTATCAACAAAAGAATTCTGTTTAGCCTTTGGAGTCCCTGACATTGGTCTGCTGTCAGTGGATTTATGCGTCATTAGGACGTGCGTTTGGCAGAAGCATTTAGCTAAGGATGCCGTGCGTTTCGGCCTCCATTTTCTCCGCTGTCGAAGAAAGCCACAACCTTACAGAGACCGGCTCCAGTAACTGCAGTGCGGGGAACTGCAACAGTGCAGAGCCTATGAAGGTTCTTATACTCTTCCTCTTGCTGCCCATCATCATCTTCGCCACTCTGGGAAACCTCCTCATCGTGGTGTCTGTGGCCTACTTCCGCCAGCTGCAAACCTGCACCAATGCCTTCATCGTTTCCCTGGCGACTGCTGACTTCCTGCTGGCGGTGTTGGTGATGCCTTTTAGTCTAGTGCGCTCGGTGGACCGTTGGCGGTTTGGTGAGCTCTTCTGCACTGCTCACTTCCTCTTAGACGTCATACTCTGCACAGCCTCCATCTTCAACCTCAGCTGCATTGCGCTGGATCGCTACCTGGCCGTGTGCGACCCGCTGCGCTACCCGGCCCGCATGTCGGCCGTCCGGGTCGCCAAGCTGCTGCTCGTCTCCTGGTTCTTCCCAGTTTTGGAGTCCTGCCTGCTTGTGGCAGCGGATCTGTCCAAAGAGGGCGAGGAAGGGGTCCTAAGGGGGGGGGGAGCCAAGGTATGCTTCCCCGAGATGAGTGCCCCTTACGCCGTGCTGGCCTCCGTTCTCAGCTTCTTCCTGCCTATGGTGTTCATGGTCGTGGCATATGGGAGGATCTTCCTGGAGGCCCAGAGGCAGGCTCGGCAGATCCAGGCAGTGGAGGCCCAGCTGGGCCAGAGCCCCTCCAGCCCACAGGCCCAAACAGGCGTCACCACAAGGAAGAAGTGGAAAGCCACCAGGACTCTGGGGACCCTCTTCGGTGGGTTCCTGCTGTGCTGGCTTCCCTTCTTCACCGTCAACGTGGGGCACCAGTTCTGGGGGCATCCAGTCAACCCCATGGTCCAGGAGTGCGTCCTGTGGCTGGGCTACGCCAACTCCGCCCTTAACCCCATGCTCTACGCCTTCATCAATGGGGCCTTCCGCCGTGCTTTTGTCATCCTCTTAGGCTGCGGCATCCTTGGTCGGCAGCTCCAGGGCACCCGTCTCGAACCCTGGGCCAGCCAGCAGACCCCTGAGCTGGGGCCTGTCGCCAGATGAGAACACCCAAATTCCCCAAAACTGCCCACTCCATCATATATTTCTTTATTCTTTTGCTTATTTTTCACTCCATGGTGCTTACCTCTTTGTAGTGTAAAGTTGTTGTTAACTCGATCCACGTTGGCCCCCTAGTGGTAGACGTATCCGTTCCAATTACAGTATTCATGTTTGTCTGAAACTACAGCTTAAGAAAACCCCGTAAATTTTGACACAGGATTGTTTAAAAGGGTAGCCGCTTGCAAAAACAGTTGTACTGCAGGGCTTACAGTATTCATGTTTGTCTGAAACTACAGCTAAAGAAAACCCCGTAAATTTTGACACAGGATTGTTTAAAAGGGTAGCCGCTTGCAAAAACGGTTGTACTGCAGGGCAATAAAATAGGAGGATGCAATTAATAGCCCAAAGCACTTCAACCCTCATCTCGCCACAGCCACAGACTGTAAAATGCATAAAATGCACCATTTATACACATTAAGAAAATCATGTTTAGATTAGGCTATAGAAACAGTAATATTTTTTTTAAACGTTGTACAAATAAGCATTCAGCATTTTCCCTTGCTTACTGTACTATATACAGTACCTGATGCACTTTCAGTTTAGAAGACACCAAATTTTTTTCTCTCCAAAATATCTTGTATAAATATATTTATGAAACCAAATATCTTACCTGTATAAGAAGCTACAATTTTTTTTCTTTTGTACGTTTTAAATTTTTTTTATTTAAATACATCAGGCTACTTATTTTATGCGTATTATGTATATACGGTATGCGACTATTCTGAACTAAATGTATTCTGTTGCAAATTTCTGAATGATACAGCCTCTTCTTTAATTCACACTTTAAACCACGGATGGACAGTGAATGTCTTTTGAGATATTGACACTTAAATAAGAAACCAGGTGGAAATTGCCTCTGGAGGGCCGAAGTTAATATGGTTAATATCCATAGATATCCTGACAGAGAACCCAAGCAGCAGCATTCAATTTTTGTATAATATTGCAAGATACTTTAAAAGAAAGAAGACTTTTGTATTTTTGTTAATAATTAAATAGATAAATCAGCTGTGGTCTTTTAAATATTAAATTGGAGCGTAAGAAAACATAATTTCCATGCGATCCCTCTAATATCGAAAACATTTATATTTTAAAGATGCCAGCCATTGTTGCTTTTGTAAAGATACATTTTTAGAGAGGATTTAGGAGGAACTGTAAATGACAAGACCAAAATATTTGTTTCTGGACCTTCTAAATATGTTTGCAATTGTAGAAGCTGTTTTCAACAGTACAGGCAATAAAAAACGATCTTGTTTTTTTAGTTTTTGGTGTCTGGATTTTAACGTGCACAAAATGGCACACAGTGACCCATTGTTTTCATTTGACAAAGCATTGTTATCCTACTGTATGGAGCATCTTAGGACATGGTTTTTTGGATTTATTAGGCCTTGTGATAAACACACATTTGTGGATGCATTTCCTTTGCGTGGGATGCAGGTGCCTTTCTTTGCACTGTCAGCTACTTTACTTTAGTTTAAAAATTCAAAATTGATATGTATACAGACGGGTGACAAATTAAAAGAAAAACCCCTACAGTGAGGGGGTCCGGTGGCTCTGTTATGCTGTGGGGGGCAATTTCCTGGCATGGTTTGGGTCCACTTGTTCCCTTAGAGGGAAGGATCACTGCAAATCAGTACAAAGTTATTCTGAGTGATCAACTTTGATTAAACATTTCTATTCTGATGCTAGTGGTCTCTTCCAAGATGACTATGCCCCCAGCCACAGGGCATGATGGGTCACTGAATGGTTTGATGAGTATGAAAATTATATGAATCATATGCAATGGCCTTTGCAGACAGCAGATCTCAGCCCAATTGAGCACCTATGGGAGATTTTGGACCAGCGTGTTAGACAGGGCTCTCCACCACCATCATCAAAACACCAAATGAGGGAATATCTTTTGGAGGAATGGCATTCCATCCCACCAGTAGAGTTTCAGAGAATAGAATCAATGCTAGACTAGTGGCAAAATCTATGCCAAGGCGCACTGAAGCTGTTCTGGCGGCTTGTTGTGGCCCAATTTCCCTTATGAAAAAAGAATATACTGCAGTATATTGTAAATATATCAAAATTATCTTCACAATATATTTAAAATATACAGCAGTATATGACATTTCCATAAGGGAACACCATACTAAGACACGTTATGTTGGTTTTTCCTTTAATTTGTCACCCGTCTGTATATATATATATATATGGAGCGTGCAACAGTTTTCCAGAAATACTGAGAATGTCAGAAAGACTGATTTCTGACATTAACTACAGGTCCCAAGTTTGTTTGTTGCCTACTGTGTTCTCTCTCTGCTGTTGTGCTTGTGGTGAATGAGAAAATTGTACTCACTAACTGTTGGTGTGCAGGTAGAAATATCAGATATAGTCTTTCCTTCCGTACATTATTCTTTTTTATTGGTGGACACTAAATAGATAATGAAAACATCTTGGCTGTGGGTTCTCCTCTGTATAAAAAAAGATTTAATTGTAATCAATTGCTGGATAAAAAAAGTAAATTGTTTGAATGTTAAATGTACATTCTTGAATAAATCCTGAAAACTCTGTTTGTTCATGAAGTGCCAGTTGCCACAGAATCAGAACAGCTACCAAGAAAAACATACTCAGTAAAGTGGAAAAATATTTCCCTTCTTCAAAATGTTGTCAATGCTCAATTATGGTTTAAATGACATGTTTTAGAACTTATTATCAAATAAACATTTTCTGCTTTACACATATTTGGTAATATTGTGATGTAAGGATTATATATTTGTTGTAATTAGATACATCTTACAAAAAATTATGAATTAAGCTTAATGGCAATGGGATTAAACTTTCCATGTGCTAATTTATTAAATTGCATTGCACAGCATTGCACGTAAGAGTGGACGGCATGAAAGCTGAGGTAGGGAATCCCCAGCCAAGAGCCACCAATTTATGATACTGGTATGAAAAATTAGAAGCCCTACTCTAAACCAATGCAGCAGAGAGAGGAACAGAGGCAGACCAGGGGGGTATTTCACGAAGCTGGCTAAAAATATCCAGGCTTACTAAAATAAGCCTAGCTTCAATTAGCCAGGTTAGACAGCGTGGATAAATTCCGTTTTAGGAAACTAGATTCCAGCTCAAGAGTTGAAGCTAATTCAAGCCTGAGGAAAGCCAGGTTTGAGGAATTAAGTTACGTGAGCGTTCATGGACTATTTAAACAGCCCGAGTAAGTGAATGTCAATTTAAACATTCGATCAGAGTAAATTGGCAAAATAACGTACAGTGTCGTTTACAGCTGGTGAACAAGAACTCATTATGCAGTTTTGTGAAGATTACAAGTCTATAATTACAAAAAAGGCAACGCCATAGTAATTAATAAAGCGAGAGACTCAGCCTGGGAATCGATTGCCGAGCGCATAAATGCGTACGTTCGTCCTATTGCGCACTATGTGCTTTGCATCTCCTCAATTAAAAAAAAAAAGTATTTTAATAGTAGGCCACTTTTTCTTGTGTAGCTATTTAGGAGCAATCTCAGTGGGACAAAAAGGACTGGAATACAAATCAAAATGTTGGTGAAGAGGCAATCAGAGTTGCAGATCAAAAGAAATGGTGAAATGATGACCATATAGCCAAATAGCTGTGGTAAAATGAACAAAAAAGTAATTGGCCTTCTGCATGTATCGGTTAAAGGTTAGTGCGTATATGCTATTTGGTTAAGCTGACAGTGCGTGTATGAAAACCATTTGGCTAGCTGTACATTGATGCTGTGGAACTATACAATAACCTATTAAATAGGGTACCTACAATTCTGTAAAAACCTTCCTTGGAGTGCAGTTTCTTATAAATGTTATAAAGACATTTAGGAGTGCCACTTACCAAAAAACGCAACTTAATGCACACGGTTTGTATTACACTAATGGACAATGCATTTCATTCGTGACATCGGCCTCTAGAAAATTGCAAATCAAGATTATTCCCTCCCTGTAAAATCAGTAGCATAGCGTTCATAACTGCCTGCAGATCCAATCTCGGAACACCCTCCCGGCTCAAAACACTCTCCTTACTATCTGTGCCCCCTCATCTACAGAGTTGTCAATGAACGGACATGCCATGATTGAAACAGAACCAGACACATTTGTTAAATACAATACATAATCGGGTCCAATATTTCCATTAACGACCATCTATGTTGCGAATGTCTACGTCGTTCTGTATGTCATTACAGACTGGCTTTTTTGAGATATCCTACCAAAAAACAGTCAAAAACATTCATTTTAAATGGCTTAATAATAGTATGGCATACAGGGAAATATTTTATAGCATAACCTGCAAATAAAAACAAAGTCAAAAACTTCAATTGTAAATGTTTTAATAATATGACAACATAAAAAGGAATTACTTGACAAAAAATGTCTGAAACATCAAAGCCAGTGGTCCGTCTGAGTCTGTTATCACTGTAACACCGGCTGCAAATACGTCAAGCTTGAACCACATTAGCCTGCTCCCGACCAGGCTAGCCCCAACGCATATGTTGCCTTAGCGACATAAGCTAACTGGCATCTCGTCAAGCTTGCTTCGTGAAACAGTTATCCGAGAACCTATCCAGACTTACTGAAATAAGCCAGGTTTACAGCTTAATTGCTTTGTGAAATACCCCCCATATATAATAATAATACTAATAATAATAATAATTTAAAGCACAATTCATACATGGATTGCAGCTCAATGTGCTTCACAATATAACACTAAATAAAAAATAAGAACAAAATAATTAAAGTAACGCTTAAAAACAACAGTAAATAACATGTAAAGCTACAGTTATTTTGAGACGGGGAGAGAGACAGCAGGGACACACAGATATGGACGAAAGTGGGGTAAGGGACTGAAGATGGAGGAAATAATCACATCTGCAGAGAAAGGAGAGGAAAAGAGGGGGGAGGGCCACAGCTGGAGAAGAAGAACTGTCTGAGTAAGGGCTAGAACCTTTCTCAGACAGCAAAATTTTATAAATATTTTTGCTTTTAAGAATTTTGTGTTTATTTTCCAAACATAATAAATTTCACATATTAGGCTACATAAAATAAACGTTTGAGACATCATTAGTGACACAGTACTGTAGTTAATAAATATTTATAATCCATCACATAATAACCTCATTATTTCAGATATGCATCCATGTACTAGTGTGTTAAGTAGCAACTGCATTGCAGCCTGTTCTGATCTGAGGGCCAAAGGCATTCAGTTTTCAACTGAAATCACATTCTCATTCTACTTTAAGCGCATACAATTCAACTTGTTCATCTTAAATCACATTTGATCGCTCCCATTAGAAATATTGGCTGTGTGTAGACTGTCACACAGAATTTCCTTCCCCTTTCCTCACAGACTTCACTTTCAAAGAGCAATGCTTTGAGGGCTGCCAGGTTGCTTGTCCTGCTGAAAGGCTTGCGTGTGTTTCAGTGTATAATGTACCACAGAGTCCTGACTAGAGCAGTGCTAACTGTGGCCAGCAGCCTCACAGGGTGGCACATAATCAGCTGAAATATCAACCAAGATGGGCGGGCTTAAGTTGGCAGGCCAGTCCCCATCTGCTTGCACAATTCCTTAATTAATCAACACCTCTGGCTGGTGGGGCAGCAGCAGTATGCCTGCTCTTACAGATCATGGATTATTCTTCTTTAATGTAATGGCTGGGCAGCTCAGCTAGTGGACTATGCCTTGAGGTGGCAGGCACCTCGCATGAAGTAGGACCGGTCTTGGGTTTGTTTGGTTTTTTGTTAATGTGAATGTATTGTGGGCACAAAGTTGGTGACCGTAACTACTGTCAACTGACTTTTGTTTCAAATAGTTGCACACTCCTTTTTAGTGCATAATTGGGGCATCTGGTGGAAGAGGGTATGTGTTCAGCCATGATACAAACTTTTAGTGCAGAGGTGGCAGTGCTGTTCTCCCCTAGCCTTGAAGTGAGTATAAATGTGCCACGGCCATCTGTTTATTGTGCAGGCACGTGTGCAGCAACAAACAATTGTACTCATAAACATGTATGCTCCAAATGATGGTCAGGCCAGGGAGGAGTTTTTTGCTCAGTTAAGGCAGGCGCTGCTACAAGCTCTGCATGTTAGTTACTGCATGTTAGATGTTAGTCTTGACAGGAACCCTGGTACAGGTATTTTTCCAGTGCCATTTTCTGACCACCATATTGTTATGGCACATGTGACACTTGCACCAGGTCCCCAGAAATCATTGTACTGGAAGTTTAATGTGAAGCTATTTCAAGATGCCTCCTTTCCTTTGCTACTGCATTTTCAGATTTTTGTGATAGGTGGAGAGAGGAAAAGGTTTTGTGTCCCTTAAGCCTGATTTATACTTCGTCTCACGCCCCTTACGACAAGTGCCGAGCGATAAAAATGAAGGCGTCGCACAACGTTTGGCATTTATACTTCGGGCGAAGGTCTGCGATAAGAGTTTGGTTGTCTCTATGGTAATGAGATGACAACTTCTGACCGTTTGTTTACATTTCTTAAAACATGGCAGCGCTCTGTGAAATTATTCAGATTATGGAGGAGGAAGAACTTTTAAATCTACTTTTGCTAAAAAAAACTTTAAAAAAACGTGAACGAAAAAAAGGAGAAGGGTGTGCCTGCAATACCAGAGCCCTCAGCCTCAGGACCGCGTTTCTAGGACCCTGGAGTCCTGCGCATGCCCAAGAGAAACAACAAGATACAAAACCTGACGACTATCAGAGTGTGAGTACAAGTTTTATTTGTTTAACGTTAAAAACAATTCTGGTGTAATGAATAGATCTTGCTAGCTCACATATCTAACGTTTAGATAAATAGAATGTAACGTTAGCTTATGATAGTCTTTGCTAAAGTTAATGTTCGATTCCAAGCTAATCGAAACACATTTAAAAGGCACTACAAACAATCCTCTGTTATAAGGTTAGCTTACCGATAGCTTGCGAAACAAACGAACGTTAAAGTTAGCCTCATTTGTTTATTTGTTTAATTCAACTGTAGCGCGATTTTGGCAAGCCCAACTAGCTGTCTATTAATGGTTGACTATGATAATGAATTATATCCAGAACATTGATTAAACTTCAAAAGATGATAAGAGCATGGCGATATGATCTATGTCTGTCAGCTACATTAAATCAGCTACATTAAATCAGCAGTACTGTCTTCATTGTAAACTGTTTTACCATTTTAATGAAGTTTAAATAATCTTAATAATTAAACTGTGCTGGCAGCCTGTTTACCCCCACAATAGCCTACGTGTTATCAGCCAGTCTCTTCATTTTGACATTGTTTTGTAATGGTTTTGGTATTCATAATTAGCACTTTTTTAAATAATATGATCATAAAATAATAATACTACAATTCTATCTTCTTGTTTTATGGTATACCATTCACAGATGTGGGTTAGATTGCAGACCACAACGACATTATCATGGCATCCACTACCAGTCAACACTGCTACGTAGACAGGACTTCATAAAACACCTGTATTTGTGCAAGGACAAGCATCCTGCCATAACCCCCACCATCCCAGCTCCAACAACCCCCCAGAGGACTGAATGTTCATATCTCTACCATAAACCACCTCCAACATCATTTCAGAGCATTTGCAGGACATGATCCAACCTGTCACAAACCACAGACCACGTATAACTATTCTGGACTGTCACATCAACTTCACACAGCCATTGTAGAGGAGTGGGACAACATTCACAGGCTACAGGCTACAATAAATAACCTGATCAACTCTGTATGTGAAGGAGAATTGCTGCTGGTCACACTCACATGAAATACTGACTGATCCTCAAACCCCCCCCCCCCCCCCCCCCCCCCCAAAAGACCCCTTGTTCTTTAGGGGTAACTGTGACCTACAGATCCATACCCCCATGGAAATCCATAGTTTAGGGCCTAATGAATGTAATGCATTCGACTGATTTCTTTATATGAACGGTAACTCTGTAAAATCTTTGAAACTGTTAGGCCTACATGTTGCATTTAAATTTTGGTTAATTTTTAACCTTAGTTTGAACTGTAGTCAAGAGTGACAAGTTTCTTGTGTGCAACAGAAATATTACTTCTCGTTATATTTTCACTTGGAAACCACTTCCATCTTATTTAAAGATATGAACACACACAGGAGCTGTACTAGCTTAAAATAATAGATGATTGCGTTTTCTTCTGAACCATAACCGACTGTAGAAAAATTACCAACATTAGTGAAAACCGAAATAATGAAGTGAGCAAAAAGCTTATTCATGACAATGAATTTAGGCGTTCCATCTGGCTGTCCAATCAGACTGCGCAACAAAGTATTAAGTTACGAATTTTTGAAATACGTCATTTTTGTCACTCGACACTTGTCGAAAGTGTTGTGCGACGGAGTATAAATCAGGCTTTAAGTGATGGGAAGTTGGAAAGACCCAGAAATTTTTTGTCAGGAGCATGCCATGTTTTCAGCATGGAAAAAAAGAAGGGTGATTGGCAACATTGAGAAGAGGATCAGGGAGGTTGAGGATGAGTTGGTGGGTCAAAATCAGGTGGGGCTGAATATGGATTTGCAGGAGAGATCTGGGCTCCTTTTCGAATGAGAAAATAAAGGGGGCACTTGTAAGAGCTAGATTCTCCCTGTTGAGGGAGATGGATGCTCCAAGTTATTTTTTCTTTAATTTAGAGAGAAAGGAGGGGCAAAGGAAACAAATGCATTGTTTCTGTCTTCCGGGGGGTGGGGGGGGGGGGGTGTTTTACGTCAGAAGATCCCAGGGAGATGAGGGAGGCTGCAGTGGACTTTTGCTCACAGTTATATGCAGCAGGAGCTACTGAGGCCATGTTGATAGGGGAGTTCCATCAGGGCCTTCCCATGTTGACAGAGGTGGAGAAAGCAGAGCTTTTCACAAAGCAGACCAATCACAGTGCAGGAGCTCACTGTTGCTATGCAGAAAATAGCAGCAGGTCACACCCCAGGGCTGCCTGTGGACTTTCATAAGAGTTTCTGGGGACACATTGGAGGGGACTTTCATGAGATACTGCTGGAGTGCATGGAGGCAAGGGAACTTCCAGCCAGCTGTTGCCAGGCAGTCCTGTGGTGCTCCTTTGTATGTATTGCAAGATGTTGTCCAAGGCCTTGACTAAGGACCCAGTTGAGGACCCACTTAGAGTCACTGCTGCACATGGACCAATCTTACTGTGTTCCAGGCCACTCAATAATGGACAATTTGTTTTTAATAAGGGACATGATTGATTCAGCAACGTTTGGTTCAGGGGATTTTGGGCTGATCTCCTTAGATCAGGAGAAGGCTTTTGATCAGATCATCAGTATTTGTATCGCATGGGTGCTTCATGTCTGGCCAAAGTGGGAGGTGGGTTGAGTAAACCAGTATGGGTATGGGTGGAGAGGGGGATATGGCAGGACTGCCCATTGTCTGGCGAGTTGTATACTTTAGCGGTTGGCAATGGAACAATAGAGGCGTAGGAATCCCAGGCGCCAGTGCTTATAAAGGCAGCAAGTTTGTCGCCATACGCTGATGATATAACTGTTGGTGAGGGACAGGGAGAACATACAGGCATTGGAGGATAGCCTCAGGGTTTATGAGGGTGCCTCCACAGCAAGGGGCCAAACTCTCTCACTCCCTCCTCTGTCTGTACGTCCCCCTCTGACCCCCCACCCCTCACAAACCTACCCACAGTGCCTGCTCCAGCAGGTCAAGGAGAGAGCAGATATAGTTACATCCCAACATGTTTTAATACCGCTTCATGTATTGCATGTAAGCTCCAGTCTCCAGTAAGGGGTTCACATGGCAGCATTACTCCAGCACCATCCACAGCCTGTGACAGAAGTGGCTCTACATTCACAGCTGAAGAGACTAAATCCATTAACAGCTTACAACTGCAGCTGTCCAATGGATGTGTGGCTGAAGAGACTTTATAGTTGTACAGTAGCCTACATTTTACAATTAAAGAGAGCACTCTGCTGTACAGCACATTTACTACTGAAAAGACTGCAGCTGTGCAATACGATTACAGCTGCACGGCGTTATAGCACATTTACCACTGAAAGGACTGTAAGCACTGACAGACTGAAAGAGCATGTCTAACCGTTAAGAACATTATAATCACATTTGTGATGTTACACCATAAAGTGTTAAATGTCCCCTGCAGAGCCATAGAGAGAGAGAGTTGTGTCAATGGAGGGTCAAAACGCTAACGGTCACGTGGTTCATGTAGGCTTCAAATAGTTCCAAACAGCTCTTGGCTGCCGATTTGAATGCATGTCTTCTATTAGGAACATAGAGACCAAACAGCGATTTATGGTAACTAACTAGTAAAAAATATGTGCATCGATTTACTATATGATTGCACTCCGACATACACTACTCACAAAAAGTTAGGGATATTTGGCTTTCGGGTGAAATTTATGGAAAATGTAAGTTCACGCTACAGTGATATTATACGTATCATGAAAGTAGGGCATTTAAGTAGAAGCATGCAATGGTGATTTCCTCATCTCAAACAATTTATTGAAACAAAAGCCAACAACAGTGGTGGGTATACCACAACAAAAATGTCAATGTCTCAATAACTTGTCATGTGCCCTTGAGCATCAATTACAGCTTGACAACGACGTCTCATGCTGTTCACAAGTCGACTTATTGTCTGCTGAGGCATGGCATCCCACTCTTCTTGAAGGGCGGCCCTCAGGTCATTGAGGTTCTGGGGTACAGAGTTACGAGCCTCTACACGGTGAGTCAGCTGATCCCATAGGTTTTCTATGGGATTCAGGTCTGGAGAAAGTGCAGGCCACTCCATTTGAGGTACCCCAGTCTCCAGCAGCCTTTCCCTAATGATGCGACCTCGATGAGCTGGAGCATTGTCGTCCATGAAGATGAAATTAGGCCTGTGTTGTTCATGCAGGGGCACAATGACTGGATTAATGATGTTATTCAGGTAGTATGGGCTTGTCACTGTACCATTCACAAAGTGTAGGGCAGTTCTGTATTGACTAGACACACCTGCCCACACTGTAACACCGCCACCACCAAAGGGTCGTCTGGTGACAACAGTGGCTGATGCATAGCGCTCTCCTTGACGTCTCCAACATCGTTGGCGGCCATCATTTCTGCTCAACGTGAATCGACTTTCATCAGAGAACAGCACTGAGGCCCACTGGTCCCTCTTCCAGCGTAAATGCTCCCTGGCCCATGCAAGACGATGACGCCTGTGCCTGGTGGTGTGGTCAGGTACCCTTGCAGGTCGTCTAGCACGCAGACCACGCTGATGTAAACGGTTTCGAATGGTCTGACGTGACACTTGGGTGCCTCTCACCTCCCTTAAATGTGCCTGGAGTTGAGTGGCATTCATCATCCGGTTCCGCAGGGCACTGTTCACAATGAAGCGGTCATCAGTGTGGGATGTGGCCAAAGGACGTCCACTTCTATGCCTTTCTGTGACTCTTCCAGTCTCTCTGTATCTCTGTTGCAACCTGCTGATGACACTCTGTGACACTCTATGCTCAGTGGCCACTTCCCTCTGAGAACATCCTGTTTGAAGCCTCGCAATGGCGAGGTACTGTTGATCAATTGTTAGGTGTCGTCTTGGTCTCATGATGTCAAAATGTGAACAGCATGATGAAGAGGACTGTTTAAATACCAATTCTAATTGAACCAGGAAATTTATTGGTCGATTCATGGATCAAACACCTGTTGTGAATTTTGCCGTTCAGCTCCTTGTTAGAGAACAGCAAGTTGTGCAAAAAGTACTGAAACATTGAATAGTTGGACATGTGCATTCAAAAGTTTAGAGAAGGTCAAATTAATTTCACCTGTAAAGGTTATAGTGCATTTTAGGTTCATCCTGAAATTTCACCCGAAAGCCGAATATCCCTAACTTTTTGTGAGTAGTGTATATTGGTATGTAGTTACATGAATATGGTAAAAAAAAATTACCACAAATTAAAGGATTAACGTAACGTCAGTGTACAGCTACTGGCTGTTAATCATTACCGTGCTATCTAACGTTACCATAGGCTAGGCTACACTCATTATATAGCCACATAGCTACCGTCGACATTACTCCCATTAATAAATTATCTTGTAATTACATTTAACATGCATTTTTGTGTCTTCTGCAGTAGCTGTTTGCTGGGAATGTTTTTACGCAACAACAGCAACGTATTACAAACGCAAGTACACTGTGGAAGTGGAGACTTTGCTGGACCATAAATGGAATAAAAGAAAATCGTCAGGGTTCATCAGAAAACAAAGGTAGGATATTTGGTTCCTTAAACATGTTTAACGTTAGCCTATACTATCATATTTTAGAAAGCAATTAGCCTATATTTACTAAAACAAAAGTACATCGGGTGTATGCATATAGTAAAGTGAGCAAGGGAAAAACAGTGGATGTTTATTAATAGGCTACAACTTTTAAATAATAACTATTATTGTTCCTATATCGGAACATGGTTTTTTAGCATGTAGAAATGGTACGAAGAGTGTGATATGCAGTGTGACTGTGGCAAGGTGAAGGTTGTGGCTATTAGCACCCTGCTTTTTTATTGCCCTTTTTTATTACATCGTTAATTCAGTTCAAATGTGCTAATGAGATAAGTATAAACAATTATGTTGATTCTACCTTCTTAAAGTGCAGTCAAAACAGTAGGCTACAGTCAAAAGCACTGATACTCTACGGCGTTACTACCAACGTTTGGAACTATTGAGACTCTCCACGATCCGCCATTGCTCTAAAATAGTTGGTCCATTGGAGTGAACGGAGTTGATGCAACTCTCTCTCTATGGCTCTGGTCCTCTATAACCCTTTCCCACTCTATACCTCTTTTCATCTTTCTCACCTATGTCTCTTTCTCTGCCTCAATCTCCTTAATTACGCTCTCTCTCTCTCTCTCTCTTCTCAGCTGAGTGTAAAGGGTGTGAGGGAGGGTGCGCCCGCACCCTCAACTTCCCCCCACACACATACACATACACACCTCCTCTCTCTCCCGCAGGGATAGACTACACCTCTGAATATCTCACCTGCACTCCTCTGTCAGCACACCTTCACCCTCTTCAGGGGATCCAAATTTGGCTCCCACTTCCCCAGGGGAAAAGGGATGGATCCATCAGCCCTCGTGGAGCTCGAAAATCAGCTGATTGCTCTGCAGAGAACAAATACCCCCTGTGGAGTCAAACCACAGCAGCACACAGCGAACTGAATAGCCAGCATTTTATTAATAATAATAATAATAATAATAATAATAATAATAATAATAATAATAATATTATTATTATTATTATTCAATGTTTTACTTTCCTAAGGATTCTTTACATTGTTTATTTGTAAAATATTTTTTTGGTTAAATTAATTTTCAGTTAGTATATATTTGCACCCATATTTCAATATTTTTTGTTTTACTGATTTATTCAATCATATAAAAATACAATACAAGAGCACCAAATTCAATATATGAGCATGCCATTTGCCCACTGGAAGAACCCAGGAAAATGAACAAAACAGGCTATAGAAAATGCCTTTGCCATTCAACAGCATGCCCTTTCCTTCAAAATGTGAGAAACAACTCATATTTAATTTAGGTAACATTATTTAAAGAAAAAAATAATAATTGCTCAATTGAAGTATATCCTATTCATATCTTACTTTTTTTTAAGCACAACTGAGTCTTTAGGAACCATTATGTGGTCATTCTCAACTTTCTGTTTCACTGGGGTATAAATATGAGGTGACACACAGGCAAAAACTCCTTAGGCTGTGGCCGTGACCGAATATGATCCCTGTTCCCTGCCCCCTGTCCACTCAGACCCCTGTCTACTATGTGCCCTGTCCCCTCACTTTGCAAGAAGTGTGCGAAACTAGTGATGAACTAGTTTGTAATATTTCATTTTTTAATTTATTGAGAATATCAGTTAGTTTTCATATGATAATGGTTACAAAGTGTAGATTATGAATGAAGATAGAATTAACAAAAATGAAAAGAGAGTAGTTCGTAGAGTATGGCTGTGTCCGAATACGACACCTACACCCTTTTTAGGGCGTATATTTGAGTCTACTTTGTCAAAAAGCTTTTGAGTGTGCGACTTTCTCACAAATGGGGGCAATTCAAATACTAGGAAGAACCCCTTATTTCCGTGGTTTTGTTGAGGGAATTCAGGAGCACACTCATCCGTAGAATGATGCACTCATCTGACAATTTCAGTAAGTAACCCGGAAGTATTGCTTTTTCTAATAAATACCAAAGGCGGGTTTGGCATAATAAGAGGCATAGTCCCCCCTCTGAAGTATGGTGGTGGATCTGTGATGTTGTGGGGCTTTTCTTCCTCCAAAGGCCTTGGGAACCTTGTTAGAATACATGGCATCATGGACCCCATCAAATACCAAGATTCTAAACCAAAATCTGGCTGCCTCTGCCAGAAGGCTAAAAGTGGGTCATGGTTGGATGATTCAGCAGGACAATTATCCAAAGCATACTTCAAAATCTACACAAATATCGGTCACTGACTACAGAATAAAGGTTTTATATGGCCATCCCAGTGCCCTGACCTGAACCCCATTGAAAACTGTGGAGTGAGCTGAAGAAGAGAGTGCACAAGCAAAGACCAAAAACTCTGAAGGATCTGGAGAGATTCTGTATGGATTATTGGTCTCAAATCCCTGGTGATGTGTTCTCCAACCTCATCAAACATTACACATTGGTGTTATCTTGGCAAAGTGAGGGTGCACAAATGACTAAATACAGGGATGCCAATTGTGGATCAATGCAAAATGATTTTGCATTAACAATTAGTTTTTCCTCTGATCAATGGTATGACTGTCATGAGATATGAAGGACTGGCGATACAGTTTTCTTGTGTTAAACACAAAATTTATTCAGAGCTAAGCAAACACACAACCGCTGACTCCTGTCACTTAAAATGCTCTCCCATTGACCTCTCCCAAAGTATTCTGGGAAGTGTAGTACTGTAGTTCTCGCAGTACTTAGTATACTCATAATCATATATAGATTAAACAATATAATTTTCTCATTTTCCTGAGCATGGAAGACATTTGATAAACAATAAATTTAATTTAATCCTGCACTTTTTGCTCATATTAAGCGAGTAGCCAATAATTCTGACGGGCACTATATGCTGTGGATATGATTAAAATGAGATGCTAATCACAAGGCTAAAGCATGCAACACAAGTGATGGCATTGTCTTCTCATCTCAGTTTTATACACTGGGGATTAGTAACAAGGTGTCATCTGACTGACAGACTAAATATATCTAATATTCATGGCATCGATGCCATACAAAGAATAGAGACTTCAGTGTTTTTGACAAACATTGAAACCCTACCCAGAAAAGGTCAAAGGTTGTAATAAAGGAGCAAGTATATAGTTGCTTGGTTTTATATTGGTAATTTGTATGTTGAATCTTAAGAATCTCATCTGGTTGACCCCTACAAGAAAAATCCAAACTATTGAAAATTCAATGACTTTTTTCTCCAGTCTTTTTATAGTGGTTATATGTGAGGGCAGGAATTTCAGTCAATTATAAGGTCATTCTTTTTCAAATAACGTTCTGAAAGACCTTGAACAATGTCCACTTACGTTTCACCTTAATTTTGGTTTCTATAAATTCCCAGTAGGCTGTACTTATCCATTATATTCTACTTACGAGACTGGGTGATTTTCAATCAGCTAGGCTTCAGTCAAGCAGCTGAGACTGTGGAGTACTAGAGATTGGCTTTAAGATAATCACAGAGCCAAAGTGTCTGCGGGAGTGTTCTGGAATTTGGCATAATAATGTCTTTTGGCAATTCCAGTACTTCTCAAGATGGCTACTGTTCCAGGATCTGACCATCCTTGAAAATCTTTGAAAATATTTTCATCCTGAAAAAAATCATAGAGGTCAGATTTTCCTTATTGAAAAGGAGTGGAAATAATATGGAGAAATTCAAACTTCCTGGTAATAGAAATGGCAACATTAATTCTTCCTTTTCCAGACAATACATCATTATTGATAGCTCACGTGATGTTCATTGACTGTAAAGTCTTCCAATGTCACTGCGATAATATTGCTAACATATAACTAGTTTACTGCACACAAAAATCTAATTTGAATTAGAGCCCCATAGCGACTTTGCATCACACTTACTCTCAGCTGTAGACAGAGCTGTTAATGTAAGCATTAATGAAGTGAGTGATTAAGACAAAGAGAGTAGAGAGGAAAGGAGAACAGGTTCTACAAGGAATACTTGGTGGAGGATTGAGTGGTGATATACGTACAGTGGTGTTCAAAAAAATAGCAGTACAACATCAGTAACCTGATGAACCACTGTTATTAGTAGTAGTGATATTTCTGCATGGCAAATAATTTACTTGTAGATGTAGTAGTGTAATAGAAAAACAACAGACCCAACTGTCATGACATGCACGCTGCTTGTTCTGAGTAATTGACTCATTCATTGAAAGGGGCGTGTTCAAAATAATAGCAGTGTGGAGTTTAATTAGAGAATTCATTCATTCTGTGAAAAAAACAGGCCAAACAGGTATTCCACAGGAAAACAGGTGATGCCATCATGATTCTGTATTAAAGGATATCAAAAGACTCCTGATATCTTATTTCCAGGTACTCTTAGAAGCAATACTATAACATCTCTGCATTTGAATGGATCTCTATGGGAATTGGGGGGTGGGACTAGATTAAGCTGTAAATTACATGGGAATAGTATGGAACACATGGTTGGCTAAATGGCTGTAAGTCAACAAGGGTCTGAGGTATCAAACAAGCCTTAAACCATCACTCTGCTGCCAGAAATACAGTAGATATGGATGGATAACTTGAAGGGTTTCTTCTCCTGACTTATTTTTCCATAGTTCAATAGGAAAATTTGTCAGGAGAAACAACCCTTCAAGTGATCCATCCATATCTACTGCATATCTGGCAGCAGAGTGATGGTTTGAGGCTCTTAATGCAAAGTGGCTTACCCTTAACACATTAAAGCCTTATGGGCCATTAATGTACACTACTTAATACAAATAACATTAGCTGGCATGCAATTCCCTAAAAGGCAACATAGACCCACCAATTAAATGCAATTACGTATGACCCTCAGAGACTAGAGTTATGGACTGACCAGTCGACCAAATGGGTATGAAACCAGAAGTAGTATAAGAAATTACACCTCATCATTATCACAGGTACAAAAATGTGAGCATTATGGAAATGTGCTACACTGTCAAGTGATAAAAAGAAAAACTCTAAATACTTCCAAAAATAGACAGTGTCTGTTTGGCATTGGTTTGATTATTACTTATTAACAAACTAGTCAGTATCCAGAAACACAATGGAACAAAATTAAAATAGCCACTGAAAATATTGTAGATAAAATGCATTTTTATTGAGAACAAAGCCAAGGGGCAGTAGAGGAAAGCAGATGGCTTAGCTATTTATGTTTCCCGTATAATATAATTTTTCATTAGAGGTGTACTATGCAGGATTTTTACCTAGAAAATATTATCAAATAACCATGCTCAGTCATATCTATGGTGCACTGGCAATCTCTGTAAATAAAATATTTGCAGAAGCTTTGCTACTCTGTTATTTATTATTCTAAGATGTCTTCGGGATGTTTCTGGGTGTGGCACTCGTCTGGGGACGGGTGGGTGTGGCTACAGAGCCTGTGGGGTGGGATCAGGTTTCAGCTGAGCATTTCTAGCCAGCTGGCTACTGCAGTGGCAGAGGTGAAGACACACAATTAAAGAACACAAGAAGCACAATAAGCAAAACAAAATGCCTACAGACCATGTTCAAGAAGCAGTTAACCTAGGATTTGATTTTCCTCAATGGCAACAGCGGTTATTTTTCAAGGGTTTAAAAAGCGCTGTGGGTGTTTTCTGTTGGACCTGTAAGTAACATTACCTCTAGTTATCCAGCGAGGTAGCTATGGCCAAAGTTGGGTACCTTTTGTATCGAATTAATAATATTGTGTTGTATTTGAAAAAAACTAATAATATTTGTATACAAATATCTTAATGAAAAAGTAATTTATTTTACAAGGGTATTAGCTAGCTATGATAGATCAACTATGGTCTGCTAATGTTGCCTATTCCAGACACAATTCCATCTTTACATCCCAGTTCTAAAAGAATGTTCATAATATGGTTAGTCTTTAAAACTTCAGAACTTGGTGCCAGTGTACTGTAAAAAACAGCATTTTTTTATGGTAAAGTGTTTGTAAAAAATTTTCAAGACTGTCAGTCATATACAGCAATAACTCATTATTTCACGACCATCCAATAAAATAACATGATTTACACATTTTTATCCCTTCATTAAATGTTTTTTCTCTGGCAGCATTGCTGTCAGTGTTTTCAGTTTTCTTACGAGATATTTTTACAGTGTAGGCTAGATCCCAATGCCATACGTTACCCACTGGCACTGAAACAGTAATCTACTCAGCAATGATTTAATTTACTGTGCATATTATTATTAGTATTATTCATAATAATAATAATAATACATTTATATTGCACCTTTCATCTAGTAACAGTGAAGGGTAAAGCCACCTCAACCTCCGCCAATATGTAGCATCCATCTGGATGATGCACAGCAGCCATTTTACAAACATCAGATGTGAAGAGGGAGGGAAATCACGCACGTTAAATATGTATTTTTTTATTTCCCACTTTCAGCAAGAAGGGCATTTGCTTTTTTAATGAGTTTAAATATTCATTGGGCACTGCTGTTGTATCCTTGGGCAAGGCACTTCACCTGAATGGAGGGAGTAAATTAATCAACTATATAAAGGAGTAGTACAGATAGTGAACAAAAAAAGCAAGACCAATGTTAGGCCATTTAATAGGGTGTTGGGCCACCACACATGGACAATATGGTCTATATTCACTGTGACAGAGTCTAGCAGCATCTGTAATAATCAAAGAGGAATACGACACCATACTTCCAACGAAAAAGTTAACAACGTAAACTTAGCTGATGGAAGTGGAAAGTTGCTTCAGAAAATGTTCCAGAATATTCCAGAAATTCCTGATTTGCAGGTGGCTCATTATAGTGCTGAATTGAAATATAGCATGCAGACTGTGCGTAAACACACTGTACAGTCATACCCATAAATTATAACTCAACTATATTTCAGATATCCCTATTAAGCAGACATTATTTGTCGCCAATTTACAATACTGCCATTTTTGTAATATTTCAGCTTGCAATGAAACCCAAGAGTTAAGTTTACTCTAATGTTTTGAGGAAACTGATTATCTCAATCCATTTGAATAGGCTTAGTCTGTTCAAGTATTTGCCGATCTTTAACATTTTTACGTTACTCTTTTTAACTGTCCGCTGTGTACTGTTGACACATAATTTGAATTAGATTTGAATAAAGTTTTTTGACACATTCCTAGCTTTCATTTGGTAAGTCTGTCATTCGGGGGTTTACAGTGTATGTTCTTTATATGGAGGTACTACCCAAGGCAAATACTGTTGGAATCCCATCTTATACAGTTTAGGCAGCGTATATTGGTCTGAAATGGTTTTGCTTGACTATTGTGCACTGTAGATCTAGGTAAACCGACAAACCAAAGTTTGCACATGTGCATCACTGCCATAAAAGGTCATGTAAATCTAAATAAATTCACATTGGAATACAAAGGCAAAAAAGCAGATGTTTTACTGTTTTTTTTCTCCATAAAGATATACAGATACAGTCTGGAAATAACAAAACAAGATTCCAACAACCACCACTCTGGCAAGTTTAGTCAAAGAGACCAATCAGATTGTACTGAAACGCATGTATGTACAGGAGAGCGAGCGGGCGAGCGAGCGATTGAGTCAGAGCTGTGTGTGTTCCCTGTGGTCCTAACTGCAGTTGCTCGTCACTGGGGCTGGGAAACAGCAGGTCGCCATGGTAGGCCACCGCGTCATGGCAACCTCACATCAAGTGCTGGGCTGCAGTAGAAATCACAGGGAGTCTATTTTCGAGTGCCGTGTGTGCGCGCGCGTGCGTGAAAGAGTGGGAGTGGTAGAAAGAGAGTGTGTGTGAAAAGGGAGAGATTATGTCTGTGATTAGATGTGTCTGTGCATACTTATAAGCAACAGTATAAACTGTCTGATAGAGGACGTTAGCCTTTATGCGTTTAGGCGCGTATGAGAGAGGTGTGTGTGTGAATGTTCTCTGATGGCGTTTCATGGGGAGGGGGTGTGCATGTGTGAGAAGGCGTGTGTGTTGGTGTGTGTTCGTGCGATGGTGTGTGTGAGAGTGTGTGTGCGTGATGGTGTGTGTGAAAGTGTGTGCGTGCGACGGTGTGTTTGAGACAGGGGTGTGTGTGCGAATGTTCTGTGATGGTGTTTCATGGGGAGGGGGTGTGCATGTGTGTGATGGTCTGTAAGATGGTGTGTGTGTGTGTGAGATGGTATGTGTGCATGATGGTGTGTGTGTGAGATAGTGGGTGGACTCATCTTGCAAGCGGGAGGCCTCCCGATCATGCCAGAGTGGGCGTGTTCTGTTCTCTGTCTGCACAAAAAGCAGTTGCCAGTCTGCCCGCTAGAAACTATAGGCGAAGTCGGTGAAGCACTTGTGAATGACGTCAAACACCAACGAGTGGTTCCAAATGAGCCATGCTGGCTTTTTGCATCTTTTGATTTGCTTATGATGCAGGCTGCCGATTAGGGCGCCCGTTTATGGTTTATACTCGATTCCAGCAGTGAGCTCCTCCCTCGCCTGCCACGTGATGCGGGATAGCCCAAGATGGTCAAAACGGGTCCACCCACTGTGGGTGCGCAATGGTGTGCGTGTGTGTGTGTGTGAGATGGTGTGTTTACGCGATGTTGTGTGAGATGGTACGCGATGGTGTGTGAGATGGCACATCTGTGCGTCGCGCTCAACGGACTGTGCTTCAGTCCTGCAACAGTCAGGTGCCTGCAGGAAGAGTCTTAGACACTGCAGAGGCTTTAAGCAGAGCCATATTAAGGCTGTGTGAAGCTCAGAGAGGATCGCTCTAAACACAGGGAGCACACTGGGCTACAAAAGCCCCGCCCCTTTCCCCCTCGCCACTGCACTGTTATAGCATAGCACATGCAATCTTTATTGCATTTTTTTTTTTTTTTTTACATCGACTATTCGTTTTTGTCTTTTTCTTGATATCTTCATTTTTTTAATCTTTGAATTTCAAGATCATAGGAGATAAAACATACATAATTCTTTTAAAAAACCCTGTAACAACAACATAGTATCCTTATCAACAACCTGTCCGGTCTCCCCTGTGCTTCTCAATATTGCAGGCGCCCCTTGGCATTCCAAACTGTCTCGGGTGAGGCTCCTGCTCAGAATTCAGTTAAATGGTTTTCAGCATGATCAGAGAATGGGAGGAGAGCAAATCTGCAAGTCTACATTATAAATATATATCTCATTTTATTCTTCCTCATCTTAAATAAAAAAGAAATTATTATTTTCACAACTTCGGCACCCTCCCTGGACTGGCCCCTCCGCTTCGGATGGCTCTCCACCAATGGCAGTGTAGGGGGAGAAGCGATGGGCCAATCAGCAGCCCTTCAGGGTTGCAGTGCTGGAAGAAAAACAAAGAGCGGAGGCGTTAGGGTGTGCGGCGTCATGACCAATTATGAAGGTGCTAAGATTCCATTCCCTTGATCACATGAACAAAGTCACGTGACCTGAATCTGCGCAGATTACATGCAGTGGGTGTTGTTTTCCTCCTGTTTTCCTCCTTTTGATAAATGCTATGCAGATGTGGGAGTTCTTCATACGATCATGGCATCATGCTCCGTTCACAAGCCACATAAATATAAAATGGGGATCCCCAAACCTCTATTGCAAGGCCCCCCTAAAATGACCCCCAGTTGACAACTCGCAGTTCATTAAAATAACTGACTTTTGACCTATTTAAGAGACGTCCATTACTGGCTGCAATGCTGCTTTATTGTATCTGTCCGGAAAGCTGCAATTCATTAAATATTAACAGAATAGTCTTAAAAATGGAAAGTATTGTTCCCATTTTGCTGGTGGTCTTCTTCAGAGAACCCTAGGGATCCCCAAACCCCAGTTTGAGAACCTCTGCCAAAATATGGGCAAATCAGTGAAGCACTGATCCCATGACAACAAGCCCACAGTAATCTCGGATTATAAAAGAAAATCATTTCCCCTTCATCTTCCCCAGCACCACAGAGCTTGCAATCCATCCGATCAGGATCCTGGAATTTGAAGACTGCCCACACCCCCATTTCAAGGAAAGGAGGAGAGTGGGAAATGGCATTTGACACACACAAACTTGCCCAAAGCGCGTTTGAGTTGGAGCACGGCTGAGCCACACACGATCCCCGGGAGGGAGTCATCGTCCCTCTGGAGAAATGTGACATCACGTGGCACATCCGTGTCTAAATACCGCCATCAGCACCCCACCCCGACATTCCTGCTGAATCCAGGAGTCGCTGCTCAGCGCAGCCCTACACCCTCGTGAGCGCACCCTGAGGAAGTGACATCATCCCACAGGAATATCATTCAGCTGCTGCCAGCCACTCCCCCTTTTCGCCTTAGCCACCAATCACGGCAGCACAGCTCGGGGCAGAGCGCCCACGTGCACTCATTAAATCCTGCCATGGGATGGATTTTGGTCCGTCGATATTCTCATCTCCGCGATGTGACTGAACAATGAGGGTGACCCGTGGCGGATTACACCCCCACCCTTGTTTTATCAATAATGCTGATGTCCCCACATGAGTGTAGAAGCACAGAGGAATATTCCCTTTTTTCTTGATCACACAACTACAGAAGCTCTGATCTCATGTACATCACAGATATAACTGTCATTCCTTTTTAAGGTTTGTCTATTTGCAGGACTTACGCTAACATTTATTTTTCCCCAAGGAGCACCCATGCTCAAAAATGTATGAGCGTACTAATGCACCTGAATTAGTAGATGTGCCACTAAATTATTTTTCTAGTTAGCACGCATCAATTTTCAGAAGCAAATGCTCTTAAAACAGGAGCACTGCAGAGCCCTGCATTTGCACTGTCTTTACGGAAAGCAGGATTTTGACAGCTCCCCTGACATTTCCTAATGTTAATTTTACCTCCAGCCATGAGGACCCCACTATATTTTAAACACAGTGACAGCAGCACCTTTACTTTGACATCAATTGGCAGGCAAGAACAGTGGTTATTGATTACATGCGGTCATGTTAAGAACAATGGCGGTAACGCGTAGCGCCAGACTGCATTCTGGTCCCTGGAGGTCTTTCCAAGCTTCTGAGACCAATATGCCCCACCATGAAGGGACGTCAGGAAGCACGGTGTTTTGTAAACCTCACAAAGTTTCTAACTTAACATGCATCTAATTTTCAACACTCTCTCTCCCAACAGACCATATTACCATTTTATATTAACAGTGCATTTTAAATGCGACCTGTACCAGCTGACTAAGTATCACACTGTCAAACAATTAATCTTCAGAAAGGTGCACATCTCATTACACTTGAATTTCATAAATTAACTTGAGCAAATTAATTAATTGACTTACACTGACCAAATGCTCACACTGCCTGCCATCTAATACATTTAGGCAAATTGTTTTACTCAAGAAATATTTTCAAGAGCACAATTTTGCTGCATAAAATGACCCCATTTACAGTATCACACATTTTTACTTCCCAGTTCCACGATGGTTGCAAAACGAGCAGACTCAAGAGAGCCAAACAAAAAGAGAAATAATGCAAGAACAAACCCATGGAAGATTGATATGGTAAAATGCATAGCAACCCAGTATGAAAACTATGCTCTTGATTAAAAAAACAAAAATCATCCTTGTTTTTTGTGTTCAGAAATTACTATTGAAGCCCTTGTGGGACAGAAACAATAAGTCTGATATAATAATATACATAATGACATCTGCAAATAAGGCATGCTCCTCTTAATATTCTTCTGTTGGATACAGCTACTCTGAGTCTGAACACACCAGGATCCTCCACAATGGATTTGTTCTTTTAACCAAAGGAATCTCATCGGAGTAAATCATCCCTAACTAACCACAATACTCTATACTGTACATCTACATATGTAACATATGAATGAATGAATGTGAACAAATAACCTACAAAAATGTATGAATGTGCTGACCTATGTAAAACCCAAGTATTAAAAAAGGTGTGTAGTTCAATACATTACTTTAAAAGCCCAAATGTAGGCAAAACATTTCACATCTGTTTGCAGGAAAGAGAATCTTTACTTTTTAAAACATTCATTGTCAGGGTTTTCATTTTAAAAATTTGTCCTTTCTGGTTCTTGGTGGGTGGGGACATTTTGGCTCAGAATCTGAGTTTCTAAAATATGACTGGCAGCAGAGAGGTTTCCATAAATGCGGGTCTGCAATGCTGGACATAGGAACTCCTGTATAATAGAGTTTCAGTCCCATCCTTAAAATCATGTTTTACTTCTAACCCATATCGAACATTAAAAAAAGACTATATGCTGAACTCAAACTGATCATTAACTCTTACCTTTTTTAAAAATGAGAACTGTTTAGTTAATGGTAAATCGAAAGCCTGTGTCTACAGCTGTATTTAAACGTCTAGGGAACATGCAGAGTAAAAGCGGGAGTTAAGGGGAGGCAAATGACGACAACTAGGTCCGATGCTTGTAATTAACATTTTATTTACATAATATCAGAAAACATTTACACAAATAATGTCAGCTGCTCCTTTTTCAAGGTTTTATGTTTCCTTCTGTTTAAATTCCACTACACAGCATTCTCTGATCCGCAAACAGATAGTAGAAGTAGAAAAATAAATTCAATATGTGAACAGAAGAAACAAACCCAACCAACACATGAATGTCATTTGGTCTCTGCGGGTTGACGGACTGCTTATTGTGTTCTATAGGGAACCTGTCGTGTTTGGCGAGTTTTTCCTGATACTTTCAAATGAAAAAACTGCGAGAACGTGTGTGTGTGCGCGTGAGCATGTGTGTGTGTAAGATACAGCTGGTGCGTTTATGCTCTTTCTACAGATTTGATCAAACTTGCCAAAAAAGAATGAAGAAAAAAGTACACAAACGCCAAATCTTGGGGTGTGAAGCGTTCTAATCTTTCCAATCGAGGTCGGACATGAAACACAGACGTGCTGCTGTGACCCACAGGATAAACCCCAAAATGGCCCACAGGCGTGCAGAGGACACACTTCAGACCAGCGTCTGAGCTGCAGCCATATTTTTCATGTCAAAGCACAGTACGTTTGTGTGTGAAAATCTTGTGGTTGAAAATGCAGCCACCGACGTTCGTCAATACGGTCACGTTCAGAAACGGGCTTAGAAATTATCTGGCACTGGCACCATGCTGACCCACGGATAACATGCATTGTGAAAATCCTTGGAGACATGAGAAGGCCAACCAAGCCAATCCAAAGCTGCCAAGTGAGGTGGGGGGTGGGGGGGTGGTAGCCTCATCTCCGTAAAATAATATGGCCGAGGTTGCCAATGCACAAAACGGCATCCGCACAGAAGCACCTACAGACACTGTACCGCAAACGTACTGCTCCTGTGTTCAGTTTGTAACATCTAAAACAGTCGTCATGACAGCCTACATCTAAGAGGCGCTGTACAAACATCTGATGACACCAGTCTGCCCTCATATAGTAAGACACCGTTAGCCCCTGTCCTTTACCATTATAGCAGGCGCACTTTTCCAGAGACAATGTAAACGCAAGTGCAAAGATCAGGGATCACAGTGCAGAAATTCCCCAGAGTGGGAAGAGTATAGTCCCAAGAAGGAAAGGGGGAATTGTAGGTATGCTGACACGCAGTGGCTAATACAGAAGTTACACTATTCTGCGCAAACTTCTGGCCACAGTGAAAAGGTGAAATGGCTAGTTTCAGGTTTGCTGTATCATTAAAAACAGGAACTGGGTCTGATGCTCTGTTGGTTTTGAGATACTGAGCTTCGAACTATTATGTGCAAGAAACCAGGGAAGTGGGCTTGCAACTCCGAGGTTGTACGTTCAATTCTCAGATGGAGCACTGTGGTTGTACCAAGGGGCCAGCTTTCGGCTCTCAACCTCAGCACCGGATATAATGTCGCCCTCTGCTGTTATCTATAATTTGCGCTCAAAAAGCCAGCTTTCCCATTGGGCTCCATTCATTTTTGACAGCAGAAAATCAATACTTCCACTCATATATTGATGTTAACTCATAAAAACTGCTTAAAAAATATTTTTTTCTTACAACATAGACAAAGATATGCATTTTATTATTATTTACTCTGGCCTACGTCTTATTTCCGCGCTAGTTGGCAACCAATTACATTCTCGTAAGGCTTTGACATAGCCATCTCCACGTCACTTTCTGCGCCATCCTTGTTGTACATGTGACTCCAAGGACACAACTACACGTGAGCCGTTTCGGATGCATTCCCCGCAGGTTTCTTTTGGCTTCACTGTCTCTACATAAGGGTTCTACTGTTGAGTAAGGTACTCCAACGGAACCTGAATTTGTTCAGTAAATATCCAGAAGTATAAATGCATCTGTATGTAAAAAAAAAGTAACCTGTATCTGCAAATGGCTTCAATTAAATGTAAAATAAATGATAAATGCACCAGACCTATAAGACGGACTGTGTGTGACAAAGCTTTATTTTTAGCTAAATCACAGAACAGACGCAATACTGATCCGATCGTCAATTTGTTTTCCTATTGGGTAGGGGGAGCGATCTTAGGAAGTGAGAAGCATGAAGATTATGTGCAAAAGAATATTCAGCACAATTCAGTTCAAGCTCACTTGTCAACAGCTGGTGGCTGCCAAATTGTCACCCTGAATAAAGAGAAGCAGTGGGAAGCCGAGACAGACAGGTGAGGGATCCCATCCCCCCACCCCACTAACACTGTTACCAGACCACAATGTTATCAAGCATTGCCAAGGCAACCAGACACCAGCTCTCTGTTATGCGCGGCACCTGCAGTAATGCTCACCTTCCCCACCAATCACAATCACCGAACAACCCGATCAGCCAATCAGAGGCCAGCTCATCAGAGGTCATGAGATCAAGGTGGACGCAGAGGACTGAAGACATCCTGGTCTGTAACAGATCAGGAGTACGGCAAATATAAGTGTACGCCAGTCAAGAGGCAATACCTGTGGCTCTCTGACAAGGCTGCAGCATGAGATGTGCTGGGAGGGACACAAGCTCAGCTTCGTCCACAGAAAACAGTGTTTGACCATTCGTATTACAGCTAAATACAGTTAAAGAGGCAGGAGAAATAAATTGAGTGAAAATGGAAGCAGTAAGTTAAAAAAAATTAAAAATGTAATTAAATAAAACCAAACATTGGTCTGTATCTATCCTATTCCCCAAAACACATCACCCTTTTCCATCCATTCCCTGATAGTAACCTGACTGCTGAGCTCCCCTACCCTACAAGATGAGAGATATTTCACAAATCAAGGGTGGAAATGTCCCAAAGGGTTTGCAGTATCTCAACATCTCGATCAGGAAGGCATTGGGTTAGCTTTTGTAATTTTTTTATTTTTATTTTTATTTTTGAGGGGGGGGGGGGGGCAACGCCCCACCTCACGTCTCGAACTGCGTGAGCAGGGCACGCACCTCGGGGGTGAGCTGTTCGGCGGCTTTGGCTGCCTCTGTGATGGCTCTACGGTATGGGCCTTTTCTCTTCTTATCGAAACGCGACTGGAAGTTTTCTAGGAAAGGGGTGAGTTGTGAAAGGGTGAGGAAGGAGGTGGTGGGCGAGCCAAACCACGACACCTGCACATCCTGCCCGACAAGGAGACCGCTGTCTTTGCGGCTGACGGTGATGGCCAGCACGCGGGCCGGCCACCAAGGGAAGCCGCAAATTTTGGCCCAAACGATGTCCCCCGCACATATGGTTGTGCCATCCAGGGCTACACACTTGGAGACCGTTTTGGAGAAGACCGAGGCCTTCAGGGATTTACTGCGCTTCCCGTCCTCCCTGGAAGAGGAGGAGAAAGACGTAGGCATGGTGACTGGGGAGGAGGTGCTGGG
Organism: Synaphobranchus kaupii; assembly: GCA_029718625.1. Classification (NCBI taxonomy): domain Eukaryota; kingdom Metazoa; phylum Chordata; class Actinopteri; order Anguilliformes; family Synaphobranchidae; genus Synaphobranchus; species Synaphobranchus kaupii. The sequence continues at coordinate 31,713,952 of CM056385.1, read as the reverse complement.
GACGGAGTGCACGGCAACAGGAGGCAGGAAATCAAAGTTCTCGGTGGAGCTATACTCTGAATTTGAGGACTTTACATCATCCGCGCTATTGACACTGCACACAGAGGCGTTCGAGGAAGCGGGCCGGCCAGGGTCATGGGTCGCATAAACCATAAGGCTGTCCGCCCTGGCCCCACGAGTCTCCCGTCGCACCTCCAACCCCCGCTGATCCCCTGACTCTGCCTTCAGGTCTCCCTGTACCTCGCCTATTGTGACCCGTGGGTCAGTTTCTAGTTGAGGACGCGGCGGGGGTTTGTTTTGGGGACGGAGCCGGATCTCGGGTTCCAGCTTTCTAGTGCAGCCCTGTATCTCAGTGGCAACTGCGGGGTCGAGGTTGCCTGAGGAGCAGGAGGAGCGGTTGGAGAAGGAGCAGGACGGGGCAGGTTCGAGCAGGGTTGCACAGCCGCCCCCCTGTTCTGTGGGGAGGCCCGACTGCTTCTTTCCGTTACGGTACCTTTGGGGCTTGATGCGGATCCGGGACGGAAGGGGGGCGGAGCCGGCCAGGCGGCCCACAGCACCCCCGCTGATCCGGTGCAGCCGGCGTGTGAAGTGGACCTTCTGATGGGCATCCTGCAGGGCGGCGGCCCTCGTTCTGGCCTTGGCGTCGGCGACCGCGACGACAACGGTTTCCCGCTGCCGCCGCTGCGCCTTGGCCATCTTCAGGACCTCACAGGCCTTGGAGTGGTCCACGTTTTTGCTCTGCAGCACCTTCTTGGCGTTGCTGGTCACCGGGGGTGCCGTGGTTCCCGGCGCCCCCCTGGGCACTCTGTTTGCTCCTCCTCCACCCTTCACCTGTCCCACCGAGGAAGAGGAAGAGGAGCAGGAGGAGGACGAGGAGGAGTTCCGACCCGACGGGGCCTGCCGCTTGGGCCCCTCGGTGCTGCGGGCCCTCTCCTCCGATCGAGGCCGCTTGCCACCAGCTGCTGTGCTGTCTCCGCGTCGGCGCTTAGCCTCCTCCCCCCGGCCCTGGGTGCAGTCCGACCCGGGGCCCCTCCTGGCCTCCCTCTTGTCGCCGGTCGTCACGGCGCCCTTGCACTTGTCGCAGAGCACCTGCCGCGGCCGCAGCCGGATGGCGCTCATTATGGACGTGGGCTCCTCCCGGTAAAGCCGCCGTTTGGGCCGCTTGATCTTGCGGGGAGGGGGCTGAGGTATCGACTGGCTGTAGGTGTCCCTGATAAACAAAGGCGGGGGGTACGGGGCACCCTCCTGGAACAAGGGAGGGGGTTTCGAGGTCCACAAGTTTGGGTTAGGGGTAGGGGTGGGTGCCACATGGGTTTCGGAAGATTCGTTAGGAGGACTGTCTGGAGAATCCCTTTCCCCCTCTCCCTCCTTCTCCACACCCAGTGAGAATGGTTCCATCTTTAGCTGCATAGATTCAGGCCTGTCCCTGTACTCTCTCCTGGGAAACACCGTGACTGGGATTCCATAGGGTCCAAATCTGCAGAGGGGATAAAAAAAATAAAAAAAACAGGAAGAAAAGTTGTGAAAAAGGAGGAAGAAAATAAAAGCACAACCAGACCTGGGTTCATATAGTATTTATTTTGGATTCAGTTACTTTTCTGCATTTGACCAAGCTTGCCTGGCGTATTGGAACAAATGAAATGATCCCAAAAGTGTAAACCCCACCCATCTGGTCCTAGCAGGCTCAAATGCACCAGGCAAGATCAATAGAGCACAGAATTGTATTTGAACCCAAAACGAATACTATTTGAACCCAGGTCTGAGCACAACAGAAAGTTGCAGCACATTTTCTCCCTTCAAATAGTTTCTTTTTCTCCCCCTCAAGGACAAATTGCAATTTGGAGACTGTTGCGGTCTAAATGGCCCATCTGGTGAATGAGATCGCATGAAGTGAACTGCTCACACATAAAAGGCCATTGCAAAAGGCTCATGCCGCATCTGAGTCTTCGGCAAAAAACCACAGCAAAGACTGCAGGGGACGACGGAGCATGAAATGAATGCTCTCTGAGATCAAAGGCAGCCGCACAATCAAACAAAAATTCACCACAGGTTACCAAACATGTAAACCACACAGTAAAAAAAGAAAAAGAAAAAAAAAATATATATATATATATATATATATATATTTGAGGATTGGTCTTCTATTCACTTTAGACCAACGACTGCATTCTGCCTCCCATCTGGTAGCTGAAAGGTCAAAACGGTTCCCCTGTCGCTCTCTGAAAATGAATAACCGCGCAGCACGACGTCCACCTTCATGTTCTTACACTTCAACTACAGCGGCTTTCACCGTAATCAGTGAGGCTTTGTGAGTTGCACACAGCCCCCACTCCCAGCGCCTTCACCCAACCTCCACGCACTTACACCTCTGAAATTAAGAGAAGCCCTGGGACTGCCCCTGCCCAAGAAGCAGGGAGCGGAACATTCCGGACCCCTCTTCCGATCACCGGCGTGAGGGGGTGCTGTGTGTCTCTGACAGCTGGAGACAGATGGCACTAAACACCCCCCGCATCTGCCCTCGTACGTATACACACACACACACACACACACACACACCCCTTCACCCTTCAGAATGTGAATGTTTGTTTAAGGGTGGAATGTGTGGCATGCGCTCAGGTCGGCTCCACACTGAGCCGTGTGGCTCCCTCTTTGCTCGTGGTGATGGCGACAGTGAGTGAGCAGCTCACATTCCTCTACATCTCAATCCCACTATATGACCCTTGGTGTATTCTAATCATCACAGGGTATGAAATTAACTTTTTCACCCACTGGCCAGAGTGGCTTGTGGATTCTAAAAATCACCAGCCATTTTCAACATTTTACAAGCCACATTACACTATAACACAACCTGGTTGTTTACCAGCGAAAGTGGCTGCTAGAGTAACAGCCACAATCAAACTTTCACCAGCTGTCATCACCAGTGAGTGTGTACCTACTAGGGGTGTTAACGATTAATCGTTGATCGATTAATTGCCGTTAATAATTTGATCGATCGACCATTTCAAATTTAACGATCAAATTGAACTATTTGCGGTCTCATCTTAATTGTGTCAATGGGAGCTGTTGGTGAAATGCAATCATTAAGTTAAACACAAGGGGGCGTGCGCACTGCAATTAGGAAACATGTTATTAACTTTACACAGAAGAAGATTCACTCGACCATGAAGCACGCTACTTATGCGTGCCTGGGACATCGGACCCATCGGAACGCGTATTTTCAGCAGCTGGTCTCGCTGTAAACCTACTGCGCACACGACTCACCCCTGATAACGTAAACATGCTTATATTCTTAAATAAAAATCAGCAGGCCTAGGTATTTAATGCACTTATGCAGTTTAAATTTTAAACTGAGGCCTGAGCTGTCGTAGTTTGTCGTAGCTTTCTCATTTCAAGAGGGAACCTATTATAGTGCTGTTTTCAAAAACGTTATTTATCTTTATTTATCTATTTCATAATCATTTTGCAAATTTAAGTTTTTAATTAAGGCTCATCTTATTTTTGTATATGTCATAGACGTACGTGTTAGTCACTGATTCGCCTCGGAAGAGTGAGCGCAATTTCCCGTGCCTTATTAAAATATCATACTTAAACAAAACAGCGTTCATAATTATATTTGTGTTATGCTATGAAACAGGCGCATTTCTCAAATGTTTCAATAAAGCTTTGATTGAGGAAAAAAACATGCATTTTGTATTTTCTATGTCATAAGCTATTTTTAGCTGTTTTGTTATCGATTGATCGATTGATTGTTCATTAACGTTGACGACTATCGATCAAGGAAATTCCTTAGAATTTGCAACCCTAGTACCTACTTTCCCCTAATCCGGATTCCGCTTCCCTAATGTATGGCTTTCACTCCATTTCCTTAGTGTCAGGCAAAGTACCACAGCCTGAACCACGCTATTACCATACCCCATACCACCAATCAAAAACACCACATCATGCCCAGAAGTTATACCATCCCTTCCAGTTTCCACAATAAACCACCAGACCTCTCTGACAGGATGCTAGCCATCCTCTACTGATATGCCAAAAATGCAAAGGGTGTGTATCCCACACCCAGCGCTCACAAGTCTGCACCACTCCAATCCTCTCCACCCCTGTAAAGTCTGGACTCATTTTCTTCTTATAAACACCACATTTGAGCCACAAGTAACACATAGGCCGATGTCACCAATTCACCGTTAGGTGAAGGCCTATATTTCAACTGAAAGTAAACATCGGTTTTCACTACAGTGCGCTTTCTTACGAACATACAAACAAACTGGGGCTGCCGAAATAAAGCGCGACCAGGCCACATATACACGGCGCATTGACGCAAGTCTACAAGGCCACAAGAATAACTTAATTCAGCTGACTGTGTGGTAGGAAATCCCTCAGCTCTATCAGCTTGATCTGCAGCCGCAGGCTCCAAACTGCTCGAGGCCTTGGCCCAAATCAGACCGCATTAAGAGATGCTTCCCATCCCCCGTTGCAGGAAATGTGAATTTTAACTAGGGTTGCACAATTTTATTTTCATGACAAACACATTGCAAAGGGCTGCAATATCAGAATTATTAATATTGGTACAAGCCATGTCAACCTCACTCCGCAATGCAAGCTTTTGTTCTCTGCAATGCAATCAGTAAAGCAGGACACTTATTGCGATAGAAAATTACATTTTTAACTGAACAAAAAAGTGTCACACAACACTTTTGCCTCAATGTTGCGCATCTATAGAATTTTGTTATGAGGTAGACACCGTCATACTTCATTGTACAGCGTTATTGTACAGCCAGAGGGAACACCGAAATTCATTGCTCCACTTCATTATTTTGGATTTGACTGGTGTTGATAAACATCAAGGGGATAGAGGAAAATAAAGTGAATAAGAAAGTATGGTATGTGCGATGTAGGGACTGATTGGCTAAAATATTTGAAATGTACATCCAGAATATCATGCATCGGCTTAACTAGAAAATACTCTCCCTGTTTTCCCCTCGCTTGGTTTATTCAATTCAATTCCATTTTATTTGTATAATGCCTTTTACAGAGATTTTACATTTATTTCTCCTCTATAATATCAATAATTTCACTTGGTGCCGCCGTTTTTTGACAAATGCAAACAAATAGTCAGTTTGGCTTCTCGTTGCCATAGAGACAACAGAACCATCTCCAAACACACTACATGGTTAAGGATATGGTGCCAGTTTATACCGCTGGCCAAGAAGGCTTTGCGAGCCTATTTTTTAAATTATTTTTAAGACAAAATCGATTTCACAATGTTATTAAATTAACAAATAATACTAATTCAAATATTTTGTCTTTTTTCTTTAACAAAGGCAGGGCCTCGAAAACTTAGAGCCACATCTCTAATAAAACGTGTCACTCAGGTAAAGATTTGCACGCTTTAATGCGACGCTGCAACACAAAGGTGTGCGGAGCCACCCACAGCCATTTGTGGGCCGTCCTAGCCAGAGCAACGTAAATAGAACGGCGAGAAGTCTACATCAAACCTCGCCCCTTCCCTTTTCAGAAACCCAGTTCGGCTCGATTTGCTTATAAAACAAAGCTGCACTGTTGCCTTTTCAGGATTTTGGAGGCAAGATAATGGGCCACCGTTCTGATAATTTCACTTCGCTTTTCCAATAACTTCAATGCTGCCGTCTGGCCTTATGCAAACCGAGCATCAAGTGCAGCTCCTGTCATTTTACTGCACGGCAGGCCATGAATATTCCTTTTGATTTTCAGGCCTGAAATTCATCTACATCACCGTACCTGTTAGCGTCCCCCTTTGTAGCTGTAATTTACACTGCCAGGCGCTAAAATGGCACTGCTCAGCTACAGTACACTCACCCTCTCTATTTACAGATGTATTCCCTGCTCAAGGGCATAGCACCCAATGACAGCTGCAGGATTCAAGTCTGCAGCCCTCTGTTTAACAATCAGGCTCTCTAACCTCGGGTCAAGCTCAGCCAACAAAACCATCAGACGATATGAGAAACCTTAATGATTAAACCTGCACCTCCAATGCCCTCTTCCTGTGATGGCAGGGTACTGTCCGGTCATTACCCTGAAGACACAAATACAAACACAATTCTGAAATAAACCAAAATTGGGCATTGGTGGTGACCATAGCGGCTAGTGCGTCCCTTCCCGAAAAAAACATTTAGGCCTGCCATTCCTTGAATACGCCAGATTCCTTGAGCAGAAAATGTATCTTTGAGCATCCAAAATTAGACAGTGCATCATAGAAATGTACGTAGAGGAATGCTCAAGATGCACTGCAATTCCCAGGAGGGAAACGGTGTTGATCTTTATTTTTCTCTTACATTAGAAACCCATAAATTACATAGTAGCCCACATGCTGGGAAGGGGCAGGGAGTGTAGCTGGTTGAGAGGGGAAAAAACACTACATTAGGCAGGATAATCTCTCAAATCACATGAAAATTCTATTCAGAACAGCAACAGCCCTCTATGAGGTAATTAATTGAAATCTCTCCAATCACATTCTGACAAGCTTAATATAATTTTGTGACACAAGCTAACCTTCGCCGTTAGGCCTGAACTGTCCCTCTCCTTCTCCACAATTCAGTTAAGCTCCTCCAATCAAGGTTTTTAATGCTGGGTAATGACCAATCACAAGCAGTGGTGCATTCCACCAGTTCACCCAATCTGCACGGGCAGTTCCATTTTCTCAAGACGTAAGTAGGAAATGAGCAAGGCTCCTCCCTACTGACAGGGGGTGGTCTGTCCATATTTATCTAAGCAAAGCACATAGCTGTGTCCATGTGTATGCAAGGCAGTCATAGAGGCATGTCTGATGGTTGTATAAAAAAATAATAAAAATTTTAAAAAGACAAATTTCAAGATGACAGGATACTGTAGGAAGCGGCAGATGTAGGATCAATGACAATGATGAGGTGAAACTTTTATATAAAAAATGGATATGGAAATATCTTACTTGAAAGATGCTGACCAAATGTAAAAGGAAGTTAAAAACGGATAAAACAGGTTCTCTTCCGTAGCTTATTGTAGCACTTCATATGGCACTGGTACCGATTCATTTTCTGTAGATGCTGAATTCGGCTTATGGTTTTTATGTTGGTACTTAGTGTTGTCTGGATGACAGAATTTGCTAAATGAGTTTAATGTATTGTAAAGTAATAATGTCTTGTTTCAACTGATCCATTTTCACCTACTGCAAACCCCGGACCATCCTTTAATGCTCATTTCCTAGCATGAACCATCAATGATACACCAAGAAGATCACGCTATGAAGAAGGGAGTAAGAGGCACCATCATGGTTAAATGCACTTTCTGACTCTAGTTTCACGTTTACAGGTTTTACCATGCACTCGAGCCACTCTTCTGACATCGCAGTTAACCTGCCCTCTCGGCGGCTAACCTGCGCCCTCCACAGCTACGGCTAACCTGCGCCCTCCACAGCTACGGCTAACCTGCGCCCTCCACAGCTACGGCTAACCTGCGCCCTCCACAGCTACGGCTAACCTGCGCCCTCCACAGCTACGCTACGGCTAACCTGCGCGCTCCACAGCTACGGCTAACCTGCGTGCTCCACAGCTACGGCTAACCTGCGCCCTCCACAGCTACGGCTAACCTGCGTGCTCCACAGCTACGGCTAACCTGCGTGCTCCACAGCAATCTTGAGCCCTCCACGGCTAACCTGCTTACTCCACAGTTAACCTGGGCTCTCTTCGATTCAACTCAATTGAATTTTATTTGTATAGGGCTTTTTACAGAAGTCACAAAGCAGTTTTACAGAGATCCAGATTAACCTCCCAGGAGCATGCCAGCCCAGGGCTTGTCCAAGTTGCTGTTGGCCTGGGTTCATTTCCTGTAGAATCTTTTTCAAGCTTGTTGTAGGAACTGCAGAACTAAAGATAGGACAGGGCCTTGGAAATTCATGTATATTACCTGCAGAGAATCCCATGGTTGCAAAATGAAAACACCTTGTTCTTCTGTGCATTCACTGCAGTAAGCTAGCTTTTACAGCACAATGAAGCCCATTACACATGCATTCACAATAATTCCTCCCACTACCATCAACAGTTGTTGACTTCAATTTTTTTTCCCAGACCTCTACAATCCAAAACGGCAGGCAAATGATTCTACAGCGACACTTTGGGTAATTTTAAGTGCAAGCAATCCACACCGTACTGGTTTGCTGACGTTAAACTCCAACAACGCTGGCACAATCAAGCTAATATTTCCCAAGGAGAACGCGCAATTTCACATTTTAAACGAGTGCATTATATTTCATGAGCAGAGGGTCTGTGGAGTGTGTGTCTGTTGGTGTAAGCTGAGAGAAAAAGACGACAGCTGGCCAAAGAGACGGAATACATTGGCTACGTTCACATTGCAGGCCTTAGTGCTCAATTCCGATTTATTGCTGTGATCTGATTTTTTTTGTTTGGTTGTTCACATAAATTTTTTAATGTGGCCCATATCGGATACCAGTGTGAACCAACTGCTCTCCTGAAATGACCCGCATACGCAAATGAACAACAACAAAAGACATCACACCTGTCACAGTCACACAGTCTACAGAAATAAACACCAAAAAGTCATCAAAGTAACGGCTTCTGCCTTAATTTTAAATTTGATGCGCAGTGGAGGCCGGATGCAAGTTTGTCAGCTAATGATAAGGGTGAGAAGGCGAAAAAAAATGCCAAGGTTTTTAACTCTCTTTTTGTGCTGCCATGGCTGCTACTTCTGTGCAGAGGGACTCGTGGATGCGAGAATGGGGGGAACGGGGGGACCGTGACGTGGGCGGTTTCAGTGAAACACAAGCAAGGCTGCTGACTCCAACCACTCTGGCGCAATCAAGCTAATATTTCCCAAGGAGAACGCGCAATTTCACGTTTTAAGCAAGTGCATTATATTTTACGAGCAGAGGGTTTGTGGAGTGCGTGTCCGTTGGTGTAAGCCCAGAGAAAAAGACGACAGCTGGCCAAAGACAGAACAATGAGTGGAAGGGGGAGGGGGCAAATGGGGCAACAGCTGGAGTTTCTTTTCAAATTCATTTGGAGATTAGCTGAGGGGGAAAAATGCCACCGCAACAACATACACCCTTCACCTGGCAGCCCACACTGGCAGCCTTGCTACCAAACTGCTGTTCACAGGGTGGACAAGTTGACTTTTTGCCACTATAATTACAAGTACAATTGCACCAGCATCCCACTCAGGTTTGGACCCTGCAACCTCCAACTGAGGTTCCCCACTAAGTTGCATTAATTAGGACCTTCAAAAGCGCAATCTTGGCTTTTGCGTAGAATTTCTGTTTATTTACGCCCACGTCAATCTCTTCTTTTTTTCTTTTTTTTTCTACGTCAATCTCCTGAGAGCAAAATAAAAAGGAAAAAGAAACAAAACTACATGAAAAATCTCAACATCTCGCATGCAAAAGTGATACTATCCCTTTAATGCTGCTCACCTGAACATCACTTGTTTTATTTAGATGTGGCTAATCTCGCCACTTTTTCAGAACGTAAAAACACATTTTAAAAGAGAGCAATGGCACAGCTAAAATCATTGTGTGTCCTCTTTTGAAATGCCACTTACCTGGCTGGCGATGAAAATCATTATTGTATTATTGTATTGTCCATTTTCTTCAGTTAAAGGCTGTTCAAATGCAGCCACATTCAGAGACTTTTTTCATTTTCTTCAATTAAAAGCTGTTCAAATGTTCTAGAGCTCTATTGTTACTGTTAGCTCAGAAAGGCATCTTGTTGGTCTGTTCATTTAGCTTTTTCCATTTTGAGTGGTTTTCTCAATGAATCATTATAATCCTTAAGTCTTCTCATTGCATTTTATAAAGCATAATCATAATAGCAATTACATTATTATCATTATTAATAATAATAATAAAATGTATTTCTAAAATGATCTTTAAAAAGAAAATCGGTGATTGGTATCGGCCCCAGAAAAAAATCCTGATCGGAGCATTTGCTTGTCTTCATTTAGCTTACCAGAAGTCTGCATTATACACATATTTTAAGGTAGTTTGTGAATGAAAAGGGTTGGAAATTGGGAAAATGGCTTCAAAAAATGTGGAATTTGCCATGTTTGAAAAACGTAATTTGCCTTTTTAGGAGCCCTACACTATGAAAATGCATACAGGCTTTTCCTACTCATGTGTTAAAAAAGGCAACCAAAGATTCAAAACCGAGATGACATTATTTTGGGATATGCACTGGACTGGTTCTTGAACAGTGTACGAAACACAGAGAACATGCAATGAAATGGGGTCGCGCTCTATAGGGTGCGGGTACGATTCCCATTTGGCGCACTGCCAGAATGCCCCCAAGCATGTTAAAGGCATACTGAACTTTGTTAGAACATAATATTGCATAGCTACCTAATAAAATCACAACATCCAGAACGTTTGAAAAGATAAAAAGCTCCATTCATGATATTTTACACTTATTCCAAAAAAAAAGGTTTGGAAGAAGATCCGGTCGTTAGCTGAGGAACTTCCTTGTTTCGTTCTTGCGCCAGTCACGGTCCCACCCACTTCCAGAAGCGTGCATTAGTAAACAAACCGAGCAAGTTAGCAAAGAAATTAGCAACAGTTGCTAGTTCTCAGAAAATAGTTCTTCAAAATCAAATCAATCAAAATTAGTTTGAAACGTTCGGTTCTGATTGTCGTGATTTTACATATAGGCATAATCCGCGTTGTATGCATTCGTTTATGTGACAAGTGTGCTTTTGAGACCTGTTTCGCCATGCGATGGGAGTGAATGGAGAGAAAAAACGTCATTCTCCGTTGGCCAGTTTCTTACCACTGGAGCAAGTCGTGAAGATGAACGTGAATATTACGACACATAATTGCCGCCAGGTAGCTATACAATATTATGTTCAAAAAAAGTTCAGTATGCCTTTAAAGGGGCTATATGTAACAAATTTACTGTACTAAATCATAAAATGACCATGATATGTCGTCAGAGATTAAGGAAACATGCCAAGTCGAAATACTGGCTTCTCCGACAACAATGCTACAGCCAGTATTTTCTCCTTTGAAATTTCCATTCTGGGTCGGAACGTCTGTATTTGTTTTGGCCTGTGTGATTCACTATTCTCCGAGTTGACTCCGAGTCCACTGCCCATTACGAACAACCAGATGTACTCGGGCACTCCGACAGCCGATTTACGAATGCCTAAGCTAAGTTCAACATCGTTTCCATTTAGCTAGCTAGCTAAAGATTTAAATATATATATATCAGGGCTCGAAATTGCAACCGTTTTGGTCGCATATGCTCCCGAAATTTAATCTGTGCGACCTCGAAATATAATTGGGAGCATTCGTGCGAGTGCAAATAATTGTTCTGGTGCGACCTTTTTTTTTCCCCCCCCAGTCGAACGTCCCTTTCTCTGACAGTGACCATTCAAACCAATCAAACGTGAGCTTGACGTTCTTACCTTTAATGCTGATTTTAGATTGGTTAAGATTAGCCTTCAATCACTACCTTTCACGGCACTCCACTGTCACGTGACACAGAGAGCTAATGCGTTAACTAATGTTACCTGAAGACAAACGTTTATTATCAATTTATTAACGTTACCTAACTAGCTAAATTGGTAACGTTAGCTAGCGTTATCGAAAGCTAACAATATGAAGCGAACGATTACGGCATTTTTTAGTAATGTTAACGTTACTAAAAACGTAACAGATGTAGTCGCCGTGGCTCCTGAAACAGTTGGCGATGCGCGATGTGGGTGCACCAGCAGCGAAGGCGTACACTTTTCGGAGAGAGTGGCTGAAGGACTTCGGACTTCGTTAGCTTTAGCTTAGGTATGACAACGGCGCAATGCACTGTGTACACTGTAAAGCCTGTGGGACGGAGATCGCAGGTAACAGTGCGTTTGCAACGGAGTCGACAGATTTTAAGCGTGAGAGTGTAAAAAAAAAAGAAAATTACATATATTGTTGGTGCTCCTTACATTTTGGTGGGTGCTCCTAAATTTTTGCTGGTGCTCCTAACTTTTTGAAGTTGGGAGCACCAGTGCTACCAAGTAAAAAAGTTAATTTCGAGCCCTGCATATGTATATAGTTACTCACTAAACATACCACTAACGTTAGCTTATATCTATGTGACCGTAAACATAGCCAGCCATGCATCTAGCTAACATTGACAAAGTTATAAAAAATCCACATGAGCTGGTTTATAATTAGCAAACAATAAATAATAAACAAATTGCAAATGTATACATTAGCTGATCAACTTACAGTGTAGGACTCTTCGTCGCTTGTCATTGTCAAAATAGAATAAGCTCATCTCAAAATGTAATGTTGCGCTCTGCTCGTCTTGCGCTCGTGTTCGTTCAGTGTCTCGACTCTCTCCAATATTGTGAATTTGGATTGCAGTACCCATTTTAAACGCTCGGTGTCAATGTTACATATAGCTCCTTTAAGTAGCCTTAATTATCTCAATATTTATACAATAATTATTGAATTATTGTGTGAAAATTATTTTATTTTTAAAAAAAATGTAAGTTGCCTTAGTATGCTGAGCTAATACCCGATTTTATTAAGTTAATTTTATTAGGAGAGCCAGGTGCCAGATTGAATGATAAAACCAGTCAGGATTTTGGCGACGCTGAAATAGACCAGACGCTTGTCATTACTACAGTCAAGCCTTTCCAGCTCCTGGCTTTTGTAACCTATAATTCAGCTGAAGTCTGTAGTGTGTCACTACAGTGGCTTAATACATGACAAGCTAACTGGCTGTGATTAAGTGGTGATTCACCTGAAAGTCAGACCAATCATTATCATTGTGTGGTCCACGCAAGCAAATTATGAGGTCAACCAAATGGATCAGACCAGACAACAGATGTTTTATCTGACAATAGACAAACACCACCTAAAATCCTTTGCTATTAACCAAATAACTTCTTACAAATAAAAGTCTATTATTCCTATGCTCTCTTTACACTGTTGTGATGTTGAGTACTGAAATTTGGTTCCTCAAGAGTACCAACCAAATCTTGATGGAACTGACCAGGACCAAAATCTGTCAGGAATTTCAGTTACTTTTCATTCTTGCAGAGTATAAAAATAAATTAGTACAAAATAATTGGGTAAGCTACTTCACTTTCAGCCAAATGCATTCTCCATCTGCTTGTGCACGTAGTGAATGAGAACAAATAAAAGTGCCTAATGACTTCAGTCAACCCACGCACTGTCCTACCACAACCCACGCACAGTCCTAGTCCTACCAGAATGTACTTGAAGTAAAAGGATTGGCTTCACTTTTCTGAAGTGGACGGTGACAAAGCAAAACGCCATACTTGCAACAAAACAAACACGCAGGTCTGGCTTAGATAGGCAACGGTTGTGTAGGCTAGGCTTAGCAAGTTCATTTCTAAAAATCAAAAATTAACTCGCAAAATTTCTAAAGATGCCATATTAAGCTCACCTGGGAAGCACAAATCTTAAAGAGGTGCGGTGCAGTTCTCAGGTAAAAATAAACTGTAGCGGTCGCATCAGAGGTAGAAGACGGAACCTGTGCACCTTAAATATCACAATTATTGTGGTTCGCCTTCTCGGTTCCAATCCAAAAACCAAGGTGGATATCAAGCCCCCATGAGAACCAATCTGAAAAATACTTAACACTGTAAAATCATCCATTTGTTTGTTTTTTTAAAATAATGATTAAATTCAGTAGCACTCAAGAAAGAGTGCTCAAAAATCAGATGGCTGCTCATTCTAATTTTTAAATACCTTTTTAACAGAAGTTAATGTTTTTAAGAGCGGAGAGTATGTTGTCATTGTGGTTATTTCTGTGGGAAACCCTGAAAAGTGGCAAACTCTGTGCTGTATAGGTATGGGGCATGCCCCACCAAGCCATAACTTGACGGATGGCATACCTGCCATTCCAATTTCACATACAGTAGGACCTCAGGAATAGGAGTTACCTTTACAGACTGACCGGTGAGGTATTAACTTATGTAATGTCTGTTCTCAGATGTGTGAAAATGGCAGCATACGCAACTACATCTTATAGATATCAATTGTGCCTCAAAAAGGCAAGAATTACACTGAAACAAGCCACTATCACAATTGGATAGTGGTGCACTACTACCAAAGAATACAATGTTGGAAAATCCACCATTTTATATTTTCAAAAAAAGGTTTCAGACAAAATGAAATGTTTCATGAAAGAGGCCAAAGATAGTGTGTTACTAAAAAGGAGATGACTGTTCAGAAAGCAGATTGTAGGGTAGCAACAGAAGATCATTCTAATAGGATGCTGATTACAGTGAGTATGATTATTTTTCTTTTAAATTAAGGTGTATCAATTACAAAAAGGAATGAGGCTTATTTTTAAAATGGGCACAGAACAGTAAGTAAGAATTCCAATCTATATATAAAGGCTTGCCATTCTGAAAATGTGTATTTTTACACAAATCTGTGTATCTATTGCATGCATACAACTACACAGTAACCCATCATGTTATTCCTCTCAGCAGAAGAAGGAGGGCAGAAACTGAAAATATTATTTGCAAAACTCAGGTATAGAGTACTGAACTCCGCACACCGCATGTGCCTATTCACATATAGACAGACACCTGATTCTGCAAGGAACATACTGTCCTCACCTGCTTTTTTCCTTGCCACTTAAGCACGACAGCGTCACTTTAAACTCAACAGTCTGCTACAAAAAACCTCACTCACTTCCCAGGGCAGTGTGACCGGTAAGTGGCCCACAGCGGAGGGGTTGGCAGGGAACAAGGTTGCTGTGAAGACCCCCCTGCTGTGACTGTCTCCTCTGTTCTACAGGCAGAGGGGAAAAGGCAAAGGCATCATGACCCTGGGCTAGGGGGTCAACCAAATCCAGCCAATCACTGGCCAACGTGCCATCAGGTTGCAATGCTGCACCTGTGTTTTCATACAATGCCACATCTTTGGGATGTTCAGACGTTACCAAAACCCCCCAGAGCTAACACACAAAGTTCACTTGTGCACCTGCTTTCTCAAAAGATTTCTTGTGAGCAAGGATTTACTATTGGATCACTACTTCACAAACCAACCTCTGCAAAAGTGACCAGGGTTTCAAAGGACCGAAAACGGGAGGTTCTTGAATCTACTTTTAGAAAATGGGGCGACGGTTAAACGTCAACTCTAAAATTTCAAACGCATCTTCAGAGTCCCCAAGGAGACTGACATGTTCAATCGTATCCCCGAATAGACTTGTGACAGACAGCGAGAGAGCCTGAGAGGAAATAGCAGAGATGTTGAGGGAATGAGCAGACAAACGTTGAAAAGCAAATGTTAAAGCATTAATGTTACTAGAACGTTATTCACAAAGGTTAACCTAAGGTCCTGCAGTGACATTGTAAGGTTATCTTCATTCAAATAGTACTAACATGTCAATTAACATTGCTGCTAATTACAGGAAGAGTATAAACTTCATACGCATGGTACCAGCGTTAATACTTTCTAATATGGTTACAAATGAAATATACATCAAAGCAATGTCCTATTCACCACTCTCAGGATAACTACAGATGCATAAAGCCGGTGCGTTTCTGTTCCACGCTACTCTGGGACGCTGAGATGGTGTAAACAAAACAGCGTGCGATACACACACACACACACACACACACACAGGGAACTTGCACTGGCAATGCCACTTTCACATACACATAGAGCCCACGTAATACGCCGAGCTGACAACCTGCAATATATATACAGCAGCTATATCGTTGTATGCCGACGTTACATCACTTATAATATGACTGACATTCTGCGGTTAGTTTTCAGTGCAATTTGGCTATATTGCACTGTTAGACAGCGAAGCAGTGAACAGGCTCGCTGGAAAGAGTGACTTCATTTTATTGATTTTTATTTAATCTTCTCAAATCAATAAAGCTCATCGAGAACAAGTTTTCATTTAAAATGAGCAACGCAGCTAATGTTAGATTGCGGTTCATTCTCGTTATTGCTCACAACTTAGTTTAAGGATTTTTACCTTTTGGAGAGGTCCATAAGAACCCCTGAAAAGATCTTCTCGCCCAGTTGAAAGGATACCACCAGTGCATCGTCGATAATGTGATCCAGCGAGACTCGGACCTCAGAACCAGGACTGAGATGTGCGATTGAGTCGGGCGGCAGCCCGGTGGTCTCTGCACTCGTCACAGTGGGCTTTGATTCGGATAGAGTTTCACTGGAGTCGGCGTGACACACTCGCTGTGGAGCGTGCAAGTCCTCCGATTCCAACACCGGGGGCAACTGGTCCACTGCAGTAGTGGCAGGATCGGAAGAGTTGCGAGGGGAAATGTTTATAAGGTCTCTGACGTTCTTTTCGCCGGCGGTTCCGAGTAGTTTCTCCCTTTCTAATACTGGAAGAGATGTTGTGTGATCAGCGATCTCGCAACATTTCAGAACAGCATCCTCCGTCGAATCCAAGTCAGTGGAAGCAGCATCTATGGGTTTGGACTCTGGTTCCGTAACCACCAGTGGTTTGATTAAAGCTCGCACTTCGCACACGATCTCGGTTGGTTCCGTTGTTGCATCCGATCCGCTGCATGTAGCGGATTCGGTCGTAGTTTCCACCGGCTCTACCGAAGAGAGTAAAGACGCAGCGAGTTCATCCCCATCCATCCCCAATGCAGGAGGTGTACAGTGCGAATGTAGAAAGACCACAGACGACTCAGGAGTGGAAATGGGAGTGGGAGCGGATTGCAAGCGGGCGATGGAGTCGTACGGACTGACCTCGTTTGCAACCTCCAGAAGAACTGGCGAAAACTCCGCTTTAAGGCTCTCACACTCACCCCGGAGATCTGCCCACCCGCGGTCTTTCAGCGTGATCTCAGACTCTCTATCACTAACGTTACCCTTCGGACAGCCGGCATCTATTTGTTCGTCCTCGGCAAGAGCGATGTAAGCTTTTCCCGCGGCTTCTTGCTCCGGCCTGTCCCGTGTCTCGGCGTTGACCAGTCGGCATTCCGGAGCTGCATCCTGATCCTTGGGTATGTGCATGAGGTCCATCACCGACGCGCACTCATTCGTAGCCTCGGTCTGGAGTTCGGCCTCCGACTCGAACTCGGTTCCGTCCCCTACTGTTGTTGATGCCGCAGCAGCTCCTGGCTCCGCAGCCACGGCCGCCATTTTCTTTCCGCTTTGCAAGCGAAGGTTAGTTCTCTGGCTGGTAAGACATAGACCCACCCACCGTTCACTGACTGTACTTATGATTGGCTAGGAAATTGGAAACTTGAAGTTATGTGGTCAGTATCGTGTCACTCAAACGAAGGCACAAAGAAAGCTGGTTTTCAATTGGCTCTTTTTCTAAAAGAAAAAAGAAAATTGGTGTTTTCAATGCTGTGGATGGCGACACAGGGGGCGACAGTTGACTGAGATTTTTTTTTTAAACCCTTTTAAATAGTGGAGAAAATAGTGTTTTTGGTGAATACTAAAGAAAGATTGTTCCAAAATATATCTACCACTTCTCCACTGTACTCTACCACTCATTCACAGATTTTCAAAAATCCTAATTTAATGTGTCAAAGTTCCAGCCTGCAAGGAAACAATGTGAGGACTGTGCTAGGGGGTGAATACTTTTTCAAGGCACTGTAGGTCTCTCCAGTTTAGGCATTTTCATTACAGACCTTATAATCAACAATTCTTTGGTTTAATAAACACCCACACAAAACTGTTTCATTGCTATTTAAACCTCAGTCATTTTTCGAGATGTAACATTTTTATGGAGACCAGGACAGTTTGTTTTTAATGTGGAAAAGGGAACAATAACCGTCTCTTTGACATCATTGAATTGGTTCAAGAGGTTTAGATATTTTTTATACAGTCGCCCATCTTATAAGTATCAACATTGTGTAGCCTCAATGCTACCGGAACTGGTCTGAAAATGAGATCATATCACAATGTATTCACAATAACCAGCAGACCGTGTAAGCACCATTGCAACCAAAAAAGCTAAACTACCTTGTTTATATATGATGTGATTTACTTAGCTAGAATGTCAAAAACATCAAATGTCCACTCGGTTACATTTTTATATAGTTCGATATAGATAGCTAGCTCGCAATGATTAGCTGACGTTAGCAGGCTAGTAGCTAGCTAGCCACCTGCTAGCTTATCTTGGAAATTTCAAAATGAGCTCACTGACTGAAATTTTCAACAATAAACACATGAATCGTCATATACTATTGATTACATTAACTAGACTAGATATGCCAATGATGCTACCATGGTTTGGGGAAATTAGAAAGCGAACAATCGCTTTTATTATCAATTGTTGAGTTTCTTGACATATTTTTTTTTTTTGAGTTTCTTGACATAGCATACTAACCTGTACAGCGAGCGACGAAACGCGTACTGACAGAAATTGCTACAGAAAGCGTTATTTTTGAGGATGGTCGGGGACTCTGCAGTAACACGCCTTCCCATTGGCTGTGCTTTCACATGTTATCACGCTGTCCGCATGCCGAAATATAAGCTAGCGAGTGACTTATTGCGAGGCGGACGATTTCAACTTCACAATTTGATTACGTTGGAAGGAACGTTAGCAGGGCAAGCAGCAGCACTGTAGAAGTGCGGCGGCTGAACTGCGCTCGCTGAACAGAAGCTGTAACATAGCGGACTCGCACGGCAGTAACAAGCAGCCCACACGCAACAAAAAATAAAATAAATAAATATTGGAGGCTAGGGTGTGGCAACTGCCATACCCTGCCACACCCAAATGACGCCCCTGAGTTAGCCTAGCTGCGGTTACAACTGGATCCCACTATTTAAATGCACACACGATTTCAACGTCGACATAAAGCTCTGACATCTACCTTAACCTTTTAGGCCGAAGTCTATGGCTCTAAAATAATAATAAAATAATGATTTATCCTCATAAGATCCGGCTAATTTTCCCCTTAGTATGGGGGACATTACCTAGTCTGGTCTTAATCTAAAGAACATTATATTATTCTATGCTGAAACCTAAACTACAAGGGAAATTAATTGAAACTCAAATAAATTATATTTTAGAAAATATTTTCACTGCAACATGTTTTTGACATCCAGACACTTGTATTCTGTAAAAAAATGTAAATACTTTTTTAAAAAATTATGTCGGGTCTCAGGAGGTTATGTTTTAAATTATCTATTATGTTTACCCCACTCCACATGTTGGCATATTTTAGATGCCATACTAACTGCATTTCCTTTCAACGCATAGATAATCCATGAGTTAACCTGGGGAGGTCATATAGTTTATTTAGTTTTTTGTTAAAAAGTATTTCCACATTTAAATATTACAACATTAATCAAGTTATATATTGTTCTATAGGCCTATGCTCTTGCATCTTTTTCTTTGGAAGGTAGTCACAAGTTTCTGCTATGTGTAGCCTAAAGTAAATACCTTAGTTAAGCTTTTTTTTTTTCTTTGGTGTGGTGCAAGCAGGGTACAAGGTAAACAGTCCCTAAATGTAATTAAACTAAAACAAACAATAAAAAATAAACACCCAAAGAAAGCAGTGTGCTTTTTCTGTGAGCATTGCTTCAGGAACCAGAATGAGAGCAGCCCCCAGTCAGTCCTGTCACAAGCAGTCTTATAGTCCCATAAAGATGGAGGAGTCAAGGTCATACCTATAGCATCTGTCAGGTTCAACAACGGTAAAAAGATGATATACTGTACAGCAGATGGAGAGAGAAATTCACAGTACAGTATGCAATTAGCTGGCTCACATGGTAATGTACATTTGTGTAATGGTTACACAGGGACATTTTGGGTCTCTGGCTTTCTGATCATGAGACTGGGCCCCCTGCGGAGTCGTTCACAATTAACACTCCTGATCAGACTGAGGCACAATGGCGTGACTGTCCAAATTCTTCATGTGACTGAGATGAACACAGACTGCTTGGGCAGGAACTCCCCCCTCTTTTGAGAAGGAGAGGGGGGACCCCAATTTAACACACACACGCACACCCTGAGGTGATTGGAAATGGCTGATCCATCTGTGTTTATTGGTGGTTCCAAGGAAATGAGCCAATCAAATGCATGGGTGCCCTAAAGCCATCTACCAATTTGGATCAAAGGAATTTTGACCATAAAAACCCATGGAACTTTACCAACTTTGCTCTGATGGGAAAGGCGCAGCCTTACCCGACCAGACGCACCCGGACGGCTCTGATCGTAAAGACGCTGTCTTACGCCTACCAGATGGACTTCTGCGTTTCCCAACCCACATCTCGCCTGATCACCGAGACAGAGTTGGCCGGCCACCGTCCACAGAATAACCCAAGCTGGTTTATTCTTAACAGCTGTTTTGAGGACACGTTTCTTCGAACTGTTCCTCTACTGTCTCCCTTGTGGCCGGACCCAAGTGGAGATTTGTGCACGTCCACGTCGACCTGACTGGAAACCTGTTGCGACCCGACTTCGGTGAAGAAGTCTCCAGGAGTCCACGCACCTGCCGGGACCTTGGACCAGCTGACGAGCTGACATCACTTACGGAATCGGGACTGGCCTCCCTTGGTTACTATTAAGTATTGAAACGCATTTTATTTAGCACTGACATCAATTGATAGGCTAAAACCTGTAATACCCAGTTGAGGTCATTTTACTGCTGGTTCCTACTGTTGTTGGTATTTTGTTTGCTATGCGCGTTTCGGTCGGGAATAAACAATTTCCCTGACCTTATAGTTTTACACCGTTAAAACTGTATATGTGTGAGACTGATAAAACGAGCTAACCACAAAATATAGTTCAGCGTGTCATTAACCCATAGCTGTAACGTTCCGTTCCCATCCTGTCCGTTTTCCGTATTTTGCCCTTTCCCTCCGTGTCATGTGGGAAGACTGGGCGTGTTCCCTCCGTTTGTTTCACTCCATTTCCCCACTCCTTCTCATCTCCTTCTTCCATTTCGGCATGCATTCCTCACACTCCGCTCTGTTCAATCACCCACGCATACATTTGCACGCTTTCCTGATTGTTACCAATTACACTCCCTATTTAACCCACCTGCAGGCTGCTATCCAGCGCCAGTTCGTTAACGTTGTTTCGTTTGTATCCTGGTTATGTTATTCCCTTGTCTAGTTTACTTGCACAGTTTGGTTGGGTATTTGGTGTTCGTTCACCCTGCTTATCGTGCAAACCATTTGTCAACAGTTTGGTTCTGTCTCGGTACTTAAAGCACACTGCCAACTGCTGGTTTATTAGTCTGTCCTGTTTTGTGCGGTCCCACCTGCCGCGCCTTACCTGTCTTGTTAACCACTACAATCTGCCGTTGTTCCCTATTCCCTGTCTGTGTTGCGGTACCCCCGCTTCCCACCTGACGTTGTGCCCGCAGCGGGGCGTTCTGATCCTCCATCCTACAGCTGTTCCTGCGTCCGGCCGTGGCAACCGCCAGTGTTACGGTTCCGGTTGCACCTGCTGCTGTTTGCCCTGCTGCCTCAACCGGGCCAACCCGAGGTCCGCTGCACTGTCCTGCCCTGCAGTACCTGTCCAGATCCGCCAAGTCCAGTTCCGGTTTGGAACAATTCCTGAGCGACCCGCGAAGTCCAGTTCCGGCTTGCAACGACTCCCGGGTGATCCGTCTAGTCCAGTCCCGGTGTGGGATAGTCCTGTGAGACCCGCACAGTCCAGTTCCGGTTTGGAACATTCCAGTGTTCCAGTTCCGGTTTGACCTGATCCAGTTCCTGTCCAGTCCCGGTTTGGAACATCCAGTGTTCCTGTACCAAGTCCAGTTCCGGTTTGGAACATCCAGTGTTCCTGTACCAAGTCCAGTTCCGGTTTGGAACAACCCAGTGTTCCTGTACCAAGTCCAGTTCCGGTTTGGAACAACCCAGTGTTCCAGTTTAGTCCAGTTCCGGTGTGTCCCGATCCAGTTCCCGTCTAGTCCAGTTCCGGTTTGGAACATACTGTGTTCCAGTGCAAGTCCAGTTCCGGTTTGGAACATCCAGTGTTCCAGTCAAGTCCAGCTCCGGCTTGGAGCAAACTGTAGTCCCGGAGATTCTCCGGACTGTATTATTTCTGTGTATATTCTGAGTACAGCTTGGGACTGCCCCAAGCTATAATAAACTTCCTTTTCCTGTATCTCTGCCTCCTTGTCGTTGCACTTGGGTCCAGCCCGTATTCAGGTTCTTGACAATAGCACAAACTAACCTTTGTTCATGGTAGGACTGTTAGCTTCTATATTTAGCCATTGCATAATTATAATTTCCTCTGATTAAGATTAAGTCATAGAATGTTATATCAATTATTGTTTCTATTATTCACATATTCATAGTTGTAGCCAATAAAACATATGTCATTTTTTTCAACCCATTGTCGTGTCTACGTTATTAAGTTGGGCTCTATTGACGTATAGAATTCTAATTGAGTGAACTTAATTAATTCTGAATAAAAGTGTCCAAACCTCACTACATGTGCATGTAGTTTTGAAGAGGTGATCAGTTACTGACAAAGGTATCCCTAAAATGTGTAATCATGAGCCAGGTTAGATGATATGATTGAAATGCTCAATATAGTTATGACAACTGAACGTGTACTAAACAATACTAATTGAACACTACTATCACATTGGTCAAGGATATATACATATATACCTGAGAGGATAGTCTACATATACCTTGAAACTGCATGTTGGTACAGTACGTCAGTTCTAGATCCTATGAGCTTTTAACATTTAAAGAAATGCATAATTCATAAATATTTTCAAGCTAACCTTGACATTCCAAATGTAGGCTCAGTTTAGTATAACCACAATATTCATTGTCTTTTAACACTGAATATTGAATTTAAGTCAGTTTCATATTTTTTTCAGCTCCCACACACTATTTCTCTTTTAAATGAATTCCATAACTCATGTTTTGTATGTGTTGAGAAAAATCAATGGTTTGCATTCATTTTTCTGAACAAAGGGCAATGCACAATAAAAAGCAACAGTGAATATGCATGTACAATATGTAGCCTATACGTGCAATGCCAAGTCATTCAATTAAATGTATGTGCTTTTCCTGAAAAGATAATACAAAGCACAATGGCTTCTAACTGCTTTTACAAGTATGACTTCATCTCTGTTAACACTGGATAAAAAATGCATTCATCCACAAAATTGCCCTGCCACTGGTGGGTGTGCACCAAACATAATGCATTGCAAAGTTACAGGTTTGTCTCAGCTGACCCTAAACACCACTTTAAGTTTTTTTTTTGTTGCAAACTCCATACAGGATTTAAGATATGTTTTAATTCCTTTAATGCCTTCCTTCTTGCCACTGGCATACAGGCCAGTTTTGGACCATGCAAACTTCTATTACTGCGTACAAACAAGGTGAACAGGCCTACTTAGACAATCAAGGCATACTTTGTTTTGTTTATTCTATTGACTTTTTTTTACCACTGTAGAGTATGTTATGCAAATCCTATGTAAAATTGCATGATTTATTGCTCTGAGGCAAGAAAATGTAAAGACTGTTCAAGGAGGTGAATACTTCCTCCGGCCACTGTAAGCATTCTTATTAAAACAATGTCTTGCATTGTAGTGGTTGGTCCACAATGCATTCAAAGTTGTTCATGTACTCTAGATATGTAATAAAATCCATCTTGCATGTTGTCAGGATTCTGTTTGCACCCTTTATTTTCAGTCTGATAATTATCCAACTAATAATATTCTGCTGAAAAATTTAATTGAAGTAGAAAAATATTGAATATTTAAAAAAAAAAACACTATTACTTCACTGAGGGACTTTACAGAGACATGCATTTCATTTTATTTATTTTTATGAAGCCATGCAAACCTCTATTATTGCATACAAACAAGGACCATGCAAGGGCCATGCATCTCTGCAGATAACTTCCTGATCCACTTTGAGGAGAAGGTAGCCGTGATCCGAAACTCCTTCACACATCCGGTGACGCCCCATATCCCCCATAATTAACCCACCACTACACCTTGTCCTTTAAGACTCTGGAGGACACAGATGTACTCCAACTTGTAATACACCAGCATGCAACCACCTCCCCGCTGGACCCCATCCCTTCGGCAGTCCTCCAGTCTATATCCGGTGAGGTCCTTCCATATCTGTCCTCCATTATCAACACCTCCTTAACCTGTGGCTATGTTCCTGCTGTTTTCAAAACTGCATGTGTTACCCCACTCCTTAAGAAACCTAGCTTAGACCCCTCTGATGTAAGAAACTATCGTCCTGTGTCTCTCCTGCCCTTTCTGTCCAAAACTCTTGAACAAGCTGTCCTTAACTAACTGTCTGTTATTCTCCACCAGAACAACCTGCTCGACCCTCATCAGTTCATTTTCAGAACCGGGCACTCTACTGAAACTGCGCTCCTGGCTGTGACCGAGGCACTCTCCACTGCCAGAGCCTCCTCCCTCTCCTCTGTCCTGATTCTCCTTGACCTGTCTGCAGCGTTCGACACTGTCAACCACAAACTCCTGAACTCCACACTGGCTGAGATGGGCATCTCTGGAACTGCCCTCTCTTGGTTTACATCCTATCTCACAGATAGATCCTACCAAGTCTCCTGGAAGGGCTCTGTCTCTGCACCTCATCCACTTTTTACAGGAGTCCCACAGGGATCTGTACTGGGTCCTCTGCTGCTCCATTTACACCAAGTCTCTTGGTTTGGCTATTAATTCACATGGCTTCTCTTACCATAGTTATGCTGATGACACTTAACTCTTCCCCTCTTTCCCTCCCTCTACCCCACAGGTAAAGGAGAAGATATCTGCTTGCCTGGCAAGACATCTGTGTGGATGTCTAGCCATCACCTGTAGACTAACCTCGACAAGGCTGAGCTGCTCTTCATGCCATACAAGACCTCCCCACTTCTAGACCTGTCCATCACCGTCGACGGAACCATGGTGACAACCTCCCGCTCTGCAAGGAACCAGCTGGACTTCAAAGAACGCATCAAGGCAACGGCACGGTCCTGCAGGTTCCTCCTGTACAACATCAGGAGGATTCAGCCGTACCTGACCACCTACTCCACCCAGCTTCTTGTCCAGACCATGGTCACCTCACATCTGGATTGCTGCAACTCCCTTCTCGCAAGCCTACCAGCCTGCGCCTTTCTGCCCCTACAACTGGTCCAGAACACGGCTGCTCGGCTTGTGTTCAACCTCCCGAAGTTCTCACACGTCACTCCACTGGCTGCCGGTCGTGGCCAGGATCAGGTTCAAAGTTCTGACCCTGGCCTACACTGCAGCCCAAAGGTCAGGCCCCTCCTACTTACAGGACTTAATCCAGCACTCTGCTCGACCACTTGGCTCTGCTGCTGCAGGGCGACTTGCACTTCCCTCCCTCCGTGTTAACGGCTCCCGCTCGTCCCAACTGCGGAGCTTTTCCACGGACTCCCCACTCCCCACTTTGCTGCGCTCAGCTGCAACGCTGTCTGTTTTCTGTCGTGGCTTGTTTTCTATTTAACTTGTTTTTTATTTTGTAGTTCAGAATGTATAGCTGACTGTGTGTACTATTCATGTTCATTACTAGGGATAGCTCCTACGTTGTGCTTTGTAGTCGCATCAATGACCTTCAATATGCACTTATTGTACGTCGCTTTGGATGAAAGCGTCTGCCAAATAATTGTAATGTAAAAATCACTTGACATATCCAGGTGCTAGAGATTGATCCTGTTGCAAATCGCGACATTTCATCACAATGCTAGCTTGTAGCCAAAAACAAAACGACAAACTAACGTAGGCTACCTAGCAAAATTATCCAACCTAACTAACTTAGTAACCTATCAACTATCAAAAACAAAACTACAAAAATGCAACTACTGAAAAATGTAAAAATGCAAATCCTTTCTCTAACTCTCTCCTCTCTCTATCAATATAACTGTCGCTCACACAAATGCTCCTCTCCACAACATCTTGGATTTGAAAAAAAAAAATGTATAGTGTAAGGTGGAAGGGCGTAGCGAGATGCACCCAGTTGGCGTGACATCACATGTACTGCTACGTCACACTGTACAACAGCCAATAGCCTACGTTTCACTACCGTGTCACTAGTTAGCCAAAATACACTACTCTTCCTATATGATGCTAAGCATTGGGATGAAATGTCGCGAGGGTAGGGATATTTAAATTTCTTGGAGTATGGTTTGATACCAAAGCAACATGGAAATACCATATTGATAAAATTGAAACCAAGTGTAAAAAAGTGTTGAATGTTATGAGATTCTTGACAGGTATAGTATGGGGAGCAGATCGATTTGCCCTGAAAACCTTATTTGTGACTTTGGTCAGATCAGTTTTAGAGTATGGAAGTGTAATATTTGGCTCGGCATCTGAAACCACTTTGAAAAGACTAGACATTATACAGGCACAAGCTTTAAGAATTTGTTGTGGAGCTCTTAAATCAACATCAATTGTAATGTTGCAAGTGGAAATAGGGGAGATGCCACTACAATTAAGGAGACAACATTTAATGGCTAATTACTGGACTAATTTGCAGGGACAAAAAGAGTGCCATCCTACAAAGGAAATTATGAAACAATGTTGGGAAATGGGGAAGGTAAAAAAGGAGTGTTTTATGAGGGTAGGTGGTGAGATAGCTAAAGAAATGAAAATATGCGAGTGGAATTTTAGCCCTACTTTGCCATTACCAGCAGTACCCCCATGGATTCTACCTCAACCAATAGTAGATTTGAGCATATTCGAAAAAGTATGTTCAAATAAAGAAGTAACATGTAGTGCTAGTTTGGTAAAAAATGTTTTGAAAAGTAAATATAGTATATACCTGTATATTTCAATATATAGTGATGGGTCAAAAGACCCTATTACAGGTAGGACAGGGTGTGCGTTCTATATCCCTGAATTAGATATTAGGGTGAGTAAAATAATCGCAGATAATGTTGCAGTATATACGGCAGAAATGATGGCAATTCTTCTTGCGCTGCAATGTATAGAGGAAGGTTTTATGAATCCTTGTTTAAGTGGTTCAAGCTTCTAGTTAATACTTGTAAGGTTACTTATTGTCTTACTGTTGTACACGCCAATCATCAATATTGTGTGGTTACCCCCCCAAAAAAAAAATCATACTGACTACGCCTGGTACTTGAATTCGTATTTACCTTTTAGGGTCGTTTTAATGCACTTGTTCCTAGTTTGAAAATGCACTATGTACGTCGCTCATGCTTTGCCAAATATTGCAAACATTGTTTAGAATAAACAAACTTGGTATTGAGGTTCTATTTTTGTGGATCCCAGCTCATGTGGGGGTTGAAAGAAATGAGAGGGTTGACATGCTTGCTAAGGGAAGTTTAAAACGGGAGAAAATAGACTTAGAAATACCTATTAGTAAAGCAGAGGGAAAATCATTCATCTGGCATCAGGTAGACACTTATCAAATTCCAAAGATGGTTGGAGTTAGCAAACTATTAGGACAAAACAGGAAAGAAGAATGCATCATAAGTAGATTAAGACTAGGACATACAAAGTTAAATTCATCATTACAGCTCATTAAAAACACCCAACTGGACAATGTGACACCTGTCATGAGAGAGAAAATGTGGAACATGTACTTTTCAACTGCATACAATATTCACAGGAGAGGAAAGTATATGAAGAATTAAAAAAAGAAGGAATCAGTAATATGGACCATAAATCCGTTTTCATTAATCCATCTGGGAGCATAATAACCAAACACTTATTCTCATTCCTACAAATGACTGGACTGATTAACAGAGTATAGAATATTATAATACCTTCAGTATGTGGCGGTAATACTGCATAAATGGAAGTGATCTGCCATTAAAACCAAAGAAATTCTGAAAAAATCATCTTGGAAAACCCCTTCTAGAGTATTTAAGATCAATAGAATCTGAGAAATATTAGTATTAGTTATTTATTGATTTTTGTTTTCATTTGGTTCCTTTTTATACTAATTTGTTTAGTGTTTTTATTGTAAATTCTTTGTTTGGTAGAGAGGGTAGATATTTAGTCCACACTCCAGATCAGTGGGTGGCGGTAATGCACCCGAAAGCTGCCTCCAACCGCCAATAAAACCAAAAAGAAGAAGAAGTAAAACCAAAGAAGAAGAAGAAATTTCGCAAGAGGTCAGGATAAATCTCTAGCATCTGGATATTTCCAATATATCAGTAATCAGCTACAAAAAGTGGTTTTCGGGTTTACTTACCCTTTAAACACCTTTATCAGCACGTTTACTGCAGCTGCAAGGTATTCTTTTTTATTTTTTTATTTAAGCTAACAGCTGTTTTTTTTTTTACTTGTAACGTTAGCTGGCTAGGG
This sequence comes from Synaphobranchus kaupii, assembly GCA_029718625.1. Lineage (NCBI taxonomy): Eukaryota > Metazoa > Chordata > Actinopteri > Anguilliformes > Synaphobranchidae > Synaphobranchus > Synaphobranchus kaupii. Next base: position 31,685,731 of record CM056385.1, on the reverse strand, counting down.
CATTTTTAGTCTAGCTATGGGGCGCACATGTCTTTTCCCCGGGTGTAAAATGACAACTGGGTTGCACAACATACCCAGAGACCCAGAAATGGCGCGCAGGTGGATGCAGGCTTTGGGCATTCAGATCCCGCCGACAGGTCCCCCTCCAGCAGTGTGCAATGCCCATTTTGCGCGGGAGTGCTTTTCCAATGTTGCTGAGGTAGAGATGGGATTTGCCTTCAAACTTTTGCTGCAAAAGGATGCAGTCCCCACCCCGGCTACTCCTCTGCCAGTGTCAGCTGGTGAAAGTGAAACTGGGCCAGGACAGCCACGAAGACTGCCTCCGCTGCCAGAAGCACGGCCAACCTCGGCAAGACCATTGCGTCTGCTTGCGGTAACTTAAGTGTGCAAAATGAAAGGTCTAATTAGAGATGCATTGTTGGCTAGTGAAGGTAACATTGTCATAAAATATCTTCTTACCGTGAAAATCGACGACTTGTTTACATTCTCGGACAGATGTTAACGTAAATCTATCACCACGGCGGCACTTTCGCCACAAGTCAGCAATTAAATCGGGAAATGCCCTCTTTGAAAACAGAAAAAAGAAGGAAATAAAAGAAAAAGGCTAACGGTATGCTGTTACTGGATAACGTTAGCAGTTTTTTGCCAACGCTGCATCATAGCCACCGTAGCGCGGAGCTTTCAAAACTATAACGGCGCAGAAACCCTTTAAAAATATATAATTAAATAAAAACCGTACACATAGGCTAGCCTATGGCTACAATAACTGTCTGAACTAAACAGGCCACTTTTGGAAAAATTGCATGTGTAATGTGTAGGTTGGGTATCCAAAATACGTCGGTCCTACCGAGTATCAAAACATTTTGGAAAAAACAGGAACAAATTTACGGTACGGTAGGCTACTTCTCGACGTGAATGCTATTTTTGCAGCCAGCGGACAATCCATTGCATCAAATGCGACTACAATTAAATTAAACACCAGTAACACATCGAATGTGTTAAAGCATGTGATCATCCAGTGCTGGGTCTTCTGACTGCTGACAACGATTGAATAACAGATACCGTTCTCGCAAACAGAACTTTTGGTTCGGATATTAACGATTGCCTTGTAGCCTAATAACGTATGCGTAGCTGGCTAAGGTGGATGTTAGTTACGTTAACGTTATTAGCTTACCTTGTATCTTTGAAGCTATCATAAATAAACTTTTGCAGTAGACAGCTAGTTGTGAAATGAATCGATCTCCTATTTCATTTCATACTAAGGTCCCTCTGTGAAAACCAGTAGTGTAGCTGATTGCACCCCTTCTATAACTCCCTTTACTGTAGCAGCAAGTAGAACTAAGCTGAAGAAGGAAAAAAGAGATGAACGGCGCCGTGCGGCGCCAAAATGGATGTCCTGACAGTTTTGGAATTGCACTTTATTTTCTTCTGTTGTGCTTATTCTGTCATTTTACAATGACGTAATGTTTACAGAATAATAACCTACTTATCAGTCATTTTACAATGACAAACATTTTACAGTGACATAATGTTTACAAAATGAAAATGTTAACAAATAGTAAAGATATCAGTTATAATCATTTATAGAAACATAGTTGGCTGATAAACATATAAAGTTTTCATATAAAGCAGGGCTGCCCAACCCTCTTTCTGGAGATCTACCGTCCTGTAGGTTTTTACTCCAACCCTAACAAAGCACACCTCATTCAACAGCTAGAGAGCTTGTTGAGCTGCTCATTAGTAGAATCAGGTATGCCAAATTAGGGTTGATATGAAAACCGACAGGCCGGTAAATCTCCAGGAACAGGGTTGGGCAGCCCTGATATAAAGTATCGAAAAAAGTATCGTGCAGGTATCGTATCGAATTAAGGAAAAATTTCAAACGATACCCAACCCTACTCATGCACAAAGTAGATGTCCTAACAGACTTGCCAATACTATAGTTTGCTAACATGAAATCTGTGGAGTGGTTAAAAATGAGTTTCCAACTAAAAAACTTCCAACTTCAACTGTATGCATTAGGCTAAACTGAGGTGCCACAGGCAGTCCGTTGCAAAATAAGTTAACTATCAGTCAATTAGTAGATGCATAGGACTCGTTATGTGAACATTGCAAACATACAGTAAATGGCTATTATGTTTTGTTTCAGCCTAAAAGAACAAGAGAGATTGGGTGCCAGACAGAACCTCCCTTGGCGAAGCATGAAGCTGTACAGGCTAATGTCAAACCCTATAGGAGAAGCAAGGGTAAGTAACAAGTCAGACTCGTTAGTCAGTATCGTTGTCTGTTGAATGTTTGTAAGACAAAACGCCTAATTGAGTGTCATCTGTAGCCATTCAGGCTACAGTGGCAACCAGCGATAAGTCCTGTGAGACCAGCACATCTGTGGCCATTCCTGAAGAGGTGCCGATGGCAAGCTCTACCCGAAAGAAGCGACCCAGATTGAACCCAATGGACGACTCCAGCTTCTGCCCAGATGTTACCGAAAGCACAGTCTACGGTGAAAGGTAGTCTGTGTTTTGAGTACTGTTGATTTGTAATGTGATATCTAACAAGTCTCTGCCATGGTTTACAGTTTGAAATATTATTAGTCTAGTCACATTGTTGCACTGTCATACACATAACAACTCCTCAACATTATTACACAACAGTAAAATTTGTTAATGTATTACGCTTGCCTAGTCTTGTTAATATAGCTATTTCCTTCATTTCATAATAGGACATCGAATGAAACCACTTAATCAAATGAAGAAATTCATTGTGTATGAACAAAAGTTTATGGGGCTTTTCAAGAGATGCCCAGCATCCACCCGGACCTGTGTGATCGACAAGAACGTTTTTGGCTCCCAGCTTCAGATCAACCAGAGATGTGCCCACTGTGAATACGCCTACCAGTGGTCCAGCCAGCCCTATGTGAACAACATCCCAGCAGGGAATCTACACATTTTTGCAGCGACTCTGTTCACTGCCTCAACATTGTCAAAGGTGAGTGATTTTTTAAGTTGCTTGGATTTTCTAGTAGTGAAATATATGATGTCATCACATAATCACATCACATTGTTCTGTTTCTCTTCTAGTTCCTGGATGCACTCAATGCACAAGGCATATCAGCATCAACTTTCTACAAGCGCCAGTCCAAGCTTCTCTTCCCAACTATCAACTGGCAGTGGAACCAGGACCAGGCCAAGGTCATCAGTGACACCAAGGCCACTGGGGATATGATCCTGACTCACCAGGTGCGGAACTATTATCTTGTGTGTTAGATTGTCAACCCAAAATAAGAAATGACATTCACTTAACTATTCTCTTTTTCCTCTTGTAGGACATTGTGCAATATATGGGAGCTACTCCATAATGGACCTGAAAGCCAACAAGATCATAGACATTCAACTGTTCCAGGTAAAATGTGGATTATCTAAGTTAACTTCAGTTCGATGCAAGATACTTCACTAATTCTGAAAGAAATGACAAAAGATATATACAAAGCATTGTGTGTTGATTTTTGTCTTCTTTTTTGAGTTCTGAATGCCATCTTTATACTGTCTCTAAAGAATTTGGCTAACCTTTAGTGTTTTATGCAGAGCAACAGCCCTGAAGCTGGACACAGCCAGCGAATGGAGAAGGCAGGGTTTGAAAAAAGCCTTGACGTGTTGGAGAAAGGCTATAATGTTGACATCAAGGCCATTGTCACAGACCGGTATACTGGAGTGCAACTGTACATGTGGAAAGAAAGGCTGTTGATCCAGCATTACTTTGTTCCTTGGCATTTGGGGAAGGGTATGTCATTTTCATAAAATTTATACATCTCATTTTCACAGCAACACAATGTGGCCTTGAGATTTTTACCTCTGCTTGAATGTATGTGTCCTGGATGTTCCTCTGTGTATGTCTTGTGCCAGGGATAGGGAAGAAAATGGATGCCCTAGCCAAAAACAAAAGCACGCAGGAAGTTGGGGCAAGAGTGTGGTGAACCACCTGTACTGGTGTGGATCTACTTCCTCCTTAAAGGAGGAGACTGGCCAAGCGATTCCTCATTTTAAAATTTGCCAAAAATGTTTTCGAAAAATCTGACCTTTTCCTTCATTGGGATGTTGTGCAGGTATGTTAGGAGAAATACTAACATACTATAACTAACCATGAGTTCATACATTTAATTTAACGATTGTGGTGTTGATGATTTCCATGACCACTCCCTGGCATTTGTACTACTCAACAATGTATATAGAATATTTTTTTATAGGTAAGTGCAAATAATTTGAAAAGGTTCCCTCAAACACCACACTGTGAGGGAGTTTATACTTGTGTTCATGACATGTTCCCATTCTAGGCAAAGTGGACACCCTGAAGGACCTGCTGTGGAAGGACCTCCGCTGTCTTTCTTGAGGATCTACTAAAGGGGAAAGTCCTCTACTTCAAAATCCTCAAATTCTGTCACTGCTATTACGACTAGAATTGAATTCCTACATGACAGATTGTTTGTACTTTGTTTGTGTGTGTGTGTGTGTGTGTGTGTGTGTGTGGGGGGGGGTGAGAAGGGTATGGGAAGGAATAGAAGGGGCGAATAAAAACGGCCAGGGGCGAAGGCTAGAGTAGAATGAGCATACAGGTGGAAGGGGAAAAAAAAAAAAACTAGGGCTTGGCTTGATATCTCGAGCCCAACCCTTTCATGAGTACAATGTGACCGCCACATAGTTCTGTGGTGACCACCCACTTTTTCCACATGGAGCATTGCATTGTGGGATTCCCTTCTTGCTGGAAGCTTGCATTTTATACCTTTGGTGGAAGGGAGGATAAACCAGGGAGCGAGGGAATATAATTACTCCCTCCCCTTTCTTAAATTGGATCCGAATCACACTTGGTGTGGCTGCCATATTTCATCCTGGCATTTTGGGGATTCCCCCCTTGAAGCAAGGGAAGAGAACGACAGGAAGAAAGGATAAATTTTGGATCCGAACGCAGCCCAGGAACATAGCCACAGGTTAGGGAGGTGTTGATCATGGAGGACAGATGGAAGGAGCTCACCGGATATAGACTGGAAGACTGCTGATTGGTATTTTGTTTTATAAGGGATTTGTTGTGTTTTTGATTTGGTTTGAATAAAAGGCGGTAAGCCAACATTTATTTTGAGTTTCTGTCTGTTCACCACGTGTCGCAACGGCCCTCCCCAGCCCTACCTCACAATATATAAATGTGTGTATATACTATATATATATATATATATATAAATTAGCATTATTATTGTTCCTGTCATTAATTTTCGTGAAATATATTCTGTACAATAGCTGGATGTTGTAAAACCATTTTTCTATATTGGCATGTCCTTTTCTCACTTTGAGCACCTGCTCTTCAAACGCTCTTGCATGGCCCTGCTCACCAGATTGTCTGCCACAGAAAAGCATTGCAATGTACAGATGTCACCACAGGAGGCCACTCTACCATCAGATATAAATCACTGATGATCTGTTGAGCTGCACCACTCAGTTACTCCTCCTTCAGTACATTTATCATTGTTGGAGGAACACATGTTGTTTGTTATCAATACTTCCAGGGCCTAGATTGATTCCACCCATTTATATCATTATTAACACATTGCTCATTCTGAGCAGTATGGTATTGGTAAGAGATTTAATTACATCTTATCTACAAACGTACATGAAAGTGGAGTTAATGTACCAGTAGGGGGAAACCTTGTCTCTACAAAGTTGAATGCAATCACAACAAAAAAAATTCACTGTACAAAAATGCCAAGTTCCTCATCCATACAAAGCATTGTAAGTCATTAACTTGACAACCAAGTATAAACATATCCTTTCTGGAGTGTAATTTTTCGTCAAATGTTTAAAACATTAATTGAAATGTGTTTGCTATTTGACATTTAAAGTTTGAGTGACACATATAATGATATTAATTGTCCATGCATGCATATGGTTGTTTGCTGAAGCAAACAGCAAAAGTGCCTTGCTCAAGTTTTAGAATGGCAGTGCCAAGGTTGAGAGTGAAACCCGCAACCTTCTTGTTGCAAGCCTATTTGTCCTCTGTATCAGGCAGGTGTTATTTCTACATTAACGCCCACAGTAATGCCCAATCATTGACTTAACGACAGCAGCAATCCCTCTTTAACCTAAATCTTGTCGTTGTATTGTGAAGTTCTCTTTCAGAGGAATGGTGTTGCTGAGGCAGACATAGAAGCACAAAGCGTTCTGATATGCTGGCTTTCACTTTGCATCTTTGCAGTCACACGCACATCTTTATCAATATTCATAAAGGAATGTGGTTGAAGATAGAATCTCCAGAGTTAGCACAGGGACAACCACATCACCAGAACCTCATGTTACCAACCGGAACCAACTAGTTATGGAAGTATAGAGGAGGGAGGGAGGGAATGCCAGAGTTAACTGTCTGGTTTGTATGTAGAACATCTGTGACCATGCTAGATTGGATAGTGAGGAAGGAACACAGCGGATGCCTCGCAGGCCTTTAAAAGACCAAAGATGTGCTGCACATTAGGGCACAGCTCCTTTTCTCAGTTATTTTTCCCCCCTCACGGCTTGTAGCTGGATTCTCTCAGCATCTCCCAGCTGTGTTTAGTGAAGCAAACAGCAGAACAGTGATATTTCCCTCCCCACAATCAGTCAGCTTCCAACATGCAAACCCTCCCCCCTTCGCTTGCACACTTATGTTTACTTCTAAAGTAGAATAGCTAGCCCTTTCTCCAGTGCTGTATTTTCTCATTTACGTAAATGTTAATAAAGAAAAGTTTTCATCTATTGGTAGAGTGCGTGCTGTTTGTCACAAAACGAAAACATGTTTCAAATGATCAACTATGACAGAACACAAAAAAATTTATTTGGATTCTCTGCCTGAACCCTGAAATGTGCATAAAACGTGTTTTCACTGGCAGTGGTCTTCCTTGTCTCCCCTGGGCAACATTGGGGGGCTCTTAGGGTTAGCTGAGTGGCAGGAAATATATCCTTTAGAAAGTCAATATTGTGCAGCATGATCTATTTTTTATCATGAATTTCTGACTCATGTTAAACGAGTTCCTTGTGTGCCTCAGTCCCAATCATGTTCAATGTCTTAATGATAGGTGAGAGATTTTCTATGATTCAATGCAATAGCGGGCATTAGCTGGCTGGCTGGCTGGGACTCCTCCCCCTTCCAAGATGGCAGCATGTCTATTGTCTCTGCTCAGTGCTTGTTTGTTATTAGTAATTTTTTTTGGATTTTAGCATCATTTTTTCACTTTTTACTAAGGTTTTTAGTTGCTGATTTATATATTGTTGGAAGTACTTGTCTTGCTCTGCAAACTGTGGCCTATTTTACCTGTTTTGAGAGTTGCTTTACTCTCCAAACTGTGGCCTATTTCACATGCTTGGCCCACTCAGCAGCAGCCTGCTACCAGCCTAAATTTCACAAGAGCCCAGCTATCTGCCCAAGCTCAGGCTGCAGTAACAGCCCAGCTACCAGCCCAGGCCAGGCCTTTAGCAGCCCATCCTTCAGGCCCAGGCTACAGCAGCTCATCCACCAGCAGAGGCCCAGGCCCAGGCTATAGCAGCTCATCCACCAGCAGAGGCCAAGGCCCAGGCCCAGGCCCAGGCCCAGGCTACAGCAGCTCATCCACCAGCAGAGGCCCAGGCCCAGGCTACAGCAGCCCATCCACCAGCAGAGGCCCAGGCCCAGCCTACAGCAGCCCATCCACCAGCAGAGGCCCAGGCCCAGGCTACAGCAGCCCATCCACCAGCAGAGGCCCAGGCCCAGGCTACAGCAGCCCATCCACCAGCAGAGGCCCAGGCCCAGGCTACAGCAGCTCATCCACCAGCAGAGGCCCAGGCACAGGCTACAGCAGCCCATCCACCAGCAGAAGCCCAGGCCCAGGCTACAGCAGCCTATCCACCAGCAGAGGCCCAGGCCCAGGCTACAGCAGCTCATCCACCAGCAGAGGCCCAGGCACAGGCTACAGCAGCCCATCCACCAGCAGAGGCCCAGGCCCAGGCTACAGCAGCCTATCCACCAGCAGAGGCCCAGGCCCAGGCTACAGCAGCCCATCCACCAGCAGAGGCCCAGGCTACAGCAGCCCATCCACCAGCAGAGGCCCAGGCCCAGGCCCAGGCTACAGCAGCCCATCCATCAGCAGAGGCCCAGGCCCAGGCTACAGCAGCCCTTCCACCAGCAGAGGCCCAGGCCTGGTCCACAGCAGCGGTTAGCTTGGCTCGTTTTTAGCCAGGTGGCTAGCTGCTTAGGATCTAGGACAATGCCTAAAGCCATTTTTTTTACTTGTGTTTTTCTTTGGCTTTATTGTCAGATTGCATTACAGCAATGCTAATGGGCTGCCTTCCTGTGGTCTTTTTGACTATTTTTGCTTCTCAAATCGTGGCACTAACCATCTGGAACCTGTTGGCTGCCCCTATATTACGCTGCTATTTGACGGTATGAAAAGTTATTTTCCTTATGCGCTTTTGATTTTGGACTCACTCCTTTCAAAGGACATGTATGGTTCTGTTCTTCTTAAAAATGACCAATCTAACGTTAATATTAAAGTTAAAAAATGTATCTCTAGATTGCTTATTTTGTTGCTGCTGCTTGTTTCTGGCAATATAAATAGCAATCCTGGCCCTGAGCCTTTTAGTGATAACCTGCATCAGCTATCAACTCCTAGTGAGTTTAGCTCTAGGCATGGCTTAGGTTTGTTGCATATCAACGCCAGGAGTCTTGTACCTAAACTAGATGTTTTTAAGACCTGGTTCATGACTTCTAAGCCAGATATTGTATTAGTCTCTGAAACGTGGTTAAAACCATCTATTCCTGACACTTATTCATATTGCGGGATATAATGTGTTCAGAGTTGGTCGCAAGGGCAGGGCTGGTGGGGTGGCGATGTATATTTCGGACCGTTTTCAGGGAGCTGTTCTCCATACCATATCAATTCCTAGGCTGTTCGAGTTTTTAGCTGTCCAGATAATGGTAGCAAACGCTCCTCTTACCATTATCGGCTGTTATAGGCCTCCTTCAGCCATAACTGAATCCATTACTAGCTTGTCTGATTTATTGTCTAATTTAATTACTTGTGAAATTATTTTAATTGGTGATTTGAACTTGGATTGGCTGAGTGACAAATCTGATTCATTTAAGAAGGTTTGTGACTCTATGAACCTCTCCCAGCTTATCGACAGCCCCACCAGAATAAACTCTGCTAAACCTGGCCATGATACTCTTATTGACATCATCTTAACTAATGCTGCCCATAAATATGTGTCAATTGGTGTTTTTCCTAATGATATTAGCGATCATTGCACCATTGCATGCGTTAGGAGCACCAAGCTGCCCAAATCCAACGGTTTGTTTGTCGTTAGGCGCTGTTTTAAACACTTTTCTGAGCAGGCCTTCCTCCTTGATTTAGCTGAAGTGAAATGGCAGCAAATTGCTTTGATTACCTGTGTTGATGATGCTGTTGCCTTTTTTCAGCATCATTTTCTTTTTGCTGTTAACAAGCATGCCCCCCTTAGAAAATTCAGGATTAAAAACAGGGATAATCCTTGGTTTTCTAGGGAAGTTGCTGATACAATCCATGCTCGTAATAAGCAATAGTCCTTAGCCAGAAAGTCTAATGCTCCTGGTGACTGGCTGCTTTTTCGTTCACTTAGAAATAAATGTACAGCTCTTATTAGAAAATCTAAAGCAGATTACTATCTGTCCTTAACCACTGATTGTTCTAATGACCATTCCAAGTTCTGGAAAACAATTAAAGGGCTGCAGAATAAGAAGGCTGCCAGTCTTCCTCAAAAATTTAAAGTTAACGACTCTTTTGTCTTTGACAAATGTCCAATTCATTTAACGCCCATTTTAAAAAGGCTGGTCACATCTTTGATGAATCAAGTCATAATCCTCAGCTAGGTGCTAACAGTACTTATAGTCCTGTACCAGCTAATTCAACTCATTCAGCCCCTATTGTTGACTTTGATTTGTCAACCTTTTTGGTCTCAGATGTCTTGCAGGCCCTTCAGACAATTGATCCTAAGAAGGCCGCCGGGCCTGATGGTCCATTTCTTTTAAAAACTGCAGCATTGATTGTAGCTCAACCAGTTACTGATATTTTTAATCTTTCTATTGCTTCGCAAAAAATGCCTGTTTTATGGAAACAAGCCTATGTCACACCATTATTGAAAGCTGGTGACCCTACGGATTTGAATAATTATAGACCCATTTCTAATCTCTGCTTTAGCAAAGATATTGGAATCTTTAGTGTCTGACCAGCTCAAATTATTCCTTGACTCATATAATATCCTTAATCCTATGCAATCTGGATTCAGATCTAAGAACAGTACTGTTACTGCTAGCTTGAAAGTCCTGAATGACATAAAAGTTGCTATTGATAGTAAATCTTTTTGTGTAGCCTTGTTTATTGATCTAACTAAGGCATTTGATACAGTGGATCATCACATCTTAATTAACATCCTACAAAAGGTTGGTATTGGCTGTAATGTGATCGGTTGGTTCCAAAGTTACTTGTCAGACCGTAGGCAATTTGTTAGGTTTGGCACTGTTGTTTCCAATCCTGTTATTTTGGACAAGGGGGTTCCCCAAGGCTCCATTTTGTGGCCTTTATTCTTTTTGTTATATGTAAACAGTATTTGTGATCAGTCAGAATGCTCTCTGTATCATATCAATCAATCAATCAATCAATATTTATTTATATAGCGCATTTCACAACAAGTTGTCACAATGCACTTCACAGCAAAACCCAGCCTAAACCCCCCACAAGAGCAAGCCAAAGGCAACAGTGGCAAGGAAAAACTCCCTGGTGTAACTAGGAAGAAACCTTGGAAGGAACCAGACTCAATGGGGGAACCCATCCTCCTCTGGTCGGCTCAGGGTCTAGGGCTTAAAGACCAACATGGTCAAAACAGCCAATGTCCATGATAATATAATTTGCAGCAGCTAGATGATTTAACCATCACCATTTTCACTGTGCATATTTATAAATATATGAAGAAATAATAATCCAAGTCACAGCTTCTCATGTGTTTTCCCGCATAATTTATGCTAACAGATATTGGTGATTTTAAACATGTTTCAACCTCTCTTTTTCACTCCAGCTTTTCTGCAGCCCCGCAAGCAATTGTGGCCCCGGTTTATCCTTGTGCAAACCCAGTGCGTACGTTCTGAAGTGTGCCGGTGTCCCAGGTGCAGTGGTATGTATATTTTATGTCTCAGACTCAGCCACAACCGCCACTTCCCCTTCATTCACACCCCATTCATACAACTCCCCCACCCTTGAGGACCACCGCATCCATACCACTCCCCCACCCTTGGGGACCACCGCATCCATACCACTCCCCCACCCTTGGGGACCACCAACATTGCTCAGGTGTGGCACTCGGGGAATCGAACCAGCAAGCTCTCCCCCACGTGAAGTGCGGTCCAACCTCCTACGCCACGGAGTCCTTCGCATTTGTGGTTTGTTTTTCTACAAACTTAAATGGCACAATGGTACAATGGTACAATGGACAAAAGTTGTGCAAACCTGAATGGGGATTGAACCCCAGACCTTGGCGTTGCTAAACCAGAACCATTCCTTTGAGCCACTGTAACTTGTACTTCTTTGTTGGGTTTTCCTGCAGTGAATTAATGAAGATGCAAAAAGAGAGGAGAAAGAACATTCAAAAAGCCTGTCCCTTCTGTTGTTTTTTATACCTTTATGTACCTATGTGCTTTTGCTGCCATTTCAATTGCCCTACGGGCACAATTAAAGTTTATTGAATTTAATTGAATTCTCGCCACAATCTTGGACAGAAAATGAGACCACAGAAATGTAGGTGAAGAGTGAGGTTTGAACCCTGAAGTGCTGTGTCCACAGACAAAGACAATACCGTTGTGCCAAAGTATCCTTAGCTGTTTTGTGAGCTCTGAAGTGGAGTGAAGAAGCTGAGATCATAAAAATATGAGGAATAAAGATAAAGAATGAGGTTTGAACCCTCAAGCTCACCTTCCGGAGTCCAAGACTCTACCGTTATGCCACAGTGACCTCGATGTGTTTGAGGGTGATCACTCTATTGGGGCATATTTGACCAAAGGGAAGATTTGACTAAAGAGATGATTGCCCTCTACTGGCCCACCAACATCACTTCCAGCCACAACTTAGGTCTCCCATCCAAGTACTAACCAAGCCCACACCAGCTTAGCTTTTGCCATTCAGCAGGAGCAGATTGCATGGTGGTATGGCTGCTGATAAAATGCCTCTTCATTTTATAACACACAAACTGCACTGTGGGTAATCTGAAATATTTAATGAGAATGTGTATGCATGTTAGCTAACCATATGAACATAATGAACACAAAGTAGACAAGGAGGCAAATTATAAACCAACAGCATAACATATGTAAGCTACTTTGTGAAAACCTTTGTTTCATTTAATGGGGGACTTTGAAGGATACATTTTCAGGGCTGCCAGATTTCAGAAAAAAAATATTTAATAATTCCCCCAAACGGGGGATTTTTTCCCCCCCAACAAGGTTGGAAAACGAACGAAAACGAGCTGCATTCGGATGCAGTAACCGACAGCAAACCTTTCTGTGTTCGCGTTTCCAATTAACAATGCACAAAGTAACCTATGTATGAAATTTCCTATAGCATAGTAATCACAATTTTTCTTTAGGCAACGTGTGCATTACACACACATTTGAGTATTTTTGTTGCATTCCTTGTTATATAAATCTAAAATAGAAACTGTCCATAATTTGTGGATACTAATCCCTTTGTTGAATATTGGTAACAATCGCATTCGTTTAGGCTATCGGCTATCATCTTTTCCTGTTGTGGTGAAGAAATAGCATGAGCTGTCCAGATTATTGAAATAATTTGATTCAAAAGTAGTGTTTCGCTCAACTCCGCTCACACGCTCTGGTGGCTATGCAAATAAAGTTTGAACATAATATTTTTTAAATTCAAAATCACTCTTTAATGAATCATCATTAATTTACAACCTCCCTTAATTACATTATAGGCATTTAGCAGATGCTCTTATCCAGAGCGACTTACACAACTTTTTAGCATTTTTTTTGTTTTTTTTTAACATATTATCCATTCAGACAGCTGGATATATACTGAAGCGATTCAGGTTAAGTACCTTGCTCAAGGGTACAACGGCAGTGTCCAACCGGGGAATCGAACTTGCAACCTTTCGGTTACAAGGCCAGTTCCTTAACCATTATACTACACTGCCGCCCTGCATATCTGTCTGCAAGGTGCAGGTATTAAGAATACACTCTCCATGCTGTATGGTTGGTGTCTGCACTCATCCCCGTTCCCCAGTAGAGGTGCGCAACTTTCTCCCTTTAATTACCCAGATAGCAAGCGAACGTTGAATCGACGTGGATTCAACATCAATTTGCTCATCGAAATCACGTTGAAAGCTAATGGAGTGAGTCGGTGATGGCAACAAACATTAAAACTTTTAAATATCATGTAAATATTTAACCTTGATTATTCAATATTTGTCGGTATTCTGACAACGTGATCTCGATGAGAAAATTGATGTTGAATCAACGTCGGAATTCCACATTGAATCTACGTCGATTCAACGTTCGCTTGCTATCTGGGAGGTGTTCACCAATACACTTTCTGCACTGTAACATCTCTATCTGTCACCTTCTATGCTTCCCCCTGACTGAATAAACATGAATACAAAATTAATAAGGAGAATGGACAGCCCACTCTCCTATTCAAAAGTAATCACAATTTCAATTTCCAACATTGTTCACTGCAATCTTTGCTTTCAAACATTCAAACCATACATTCAAAGTCATACGGACAACACAGTTTTGCGCTAAAAGTTTATTAACGTTAACACACACAGCACGATAGCCTACAGAACTGCTTGCTAAGCTGCTAAATTAGCTGATAGCAACATACGATCGAATAGGAATCAACTGCTTAAATATCAGGAATATTAACTGACATATAGTAGGCTATATAGTTCTGTGGATATGACTCACTCTTGTACCATAGTCAGAATCTCTGCCATAGTTATGCGAATAAACGCTCTATGTATATTACGTTTTTACTTCCGGGTTACTTGCTGAAATTGTTGGATGAGTGCACAATTCTGCAGGTGAGTGTGCTCCTGAATTCCCTCAACAACACCCCGGAAATAAGGGGTTCGTGTTGGTAATTTATTTAACCAAGCTTGCATCGATAAATGGAACTAGTTAGCTGGCTTTGTAGAGAACACTAGCTAGACAGGGACCATTGAATGAACAAGCCAGCTAATGTTAGCAAGATCGTTTAAGCAGGCATGCAACTTGACGCGCCCCGCCCCGCTAATGTGTTAGCTAATGTTTTTATGGCTTGTCACGTTGCTAAATATAGCGAAAGTCTTTTTATATGGTTACCATTTACAAAGTAACATTATACTCCATTATACATGTATCTTGTTGCTAGTTATCTGTCAAATTATTTAAACCTAGAAAAAAAAAATCTGATTATTTTGAGTAAGTTCACTAGTAAAATGCAACACTGCGTAACTTCCAATTTAAACACTCATAATTTACAATTACAGTAACAATGGTATGGATGTTGAGTTTTTTCCACACCTATGAATACATTTACCTTGACTCGACTGCATGGACTTCTTGTCTGGAGCAAGATGCTTTATTCATTCTTTCTCATAAGCCACTATCAGTCTAGCTCACTAAATATGATGATAGATATGTTTGCTTTTTATGACTGTCCCTCAGATTTATATAACTAGGTTAGTAATCAAGTTTACGATGATCCACTTTAGTTAACAGCAGCAATAGCTAGCTTTCTGCCTTGGCTGTTTTCTTTTTGTATTTTTCTGTCATATCAGGTGTTATTCCAGATGTCAAAATATTTCAGATTTATAAGTACATGTGGTCCTATGTAAGTACATACCGGCTATAGAAAGTTTGCACATCCTTTCATAAATATGCACAGTGAAAATGGTGACGTTAAATCCCCCCCATGAAGTTTAATTAGAGTTTGAAGTCGGTCATCTCATATCCTTGTATATAACAGTACTACCACATTTTGACCACAAGATGGTGCCATTTTAACAGATAGTTGAAATGGCACCATCTTGTGGTCAAAATGTGGTAGTACTATATGTGATATACATCTCGTATCCTTGTATTTCACATAGCACTACCACATTTTGACCACAAGATGGTGCCATTTCAACTATCTGTTAAAATGGCACCATCTTGTGGTCAAAATGTGGTAGTACTGTTATATACAAGGATATTATGAGATGGGCAACTTCAAACTCTAATTAAACTTCATGGGGGGATTTAACCATCACCATTTTCACTGTGCATATTTATAAATATATGAAGAAATAATAATCCAAGTCACAGCTTCTCATGTGTTTTCCCCGCATAATTTATGCTTACAGATATTGGTGATTTAAAACATGTTTCAACCTCTCTTTTTCACTCTCCAGCTTTTCTGCAGCCCCGCAAGCAATTGTGGCCCCGGTTTATCTGTGTGCAAACCCAGTGCGTACGTTCTGAAGTGTGCCGGTGTCCCAGGTGCAGTGGTATGTATATTTTATGTCTCAGACTCAGGTCCCAGGGCCTCGTTGTCACGACTTTGGCCTGGTTCATATCTCAACACTTGTGAATTGTAGTATCAGAATCCATGTCAAGAACTAGGCCCGTTACAGGTCTCGAGAATTTACGGCAGATACAAGTCTTAAGGCCTCAGAGTGCGACCAGCAGCTGCAACAAGCCTTAAGACCGTCTGGAATCTGCCCTGGGTGGATCCATGACCCAAAACCTCTGAAATCTGTGCCGACCTAAGAGCTCTGTGTTGCTCATATGCTCGACCTAAGTCCCAAGACATTTGTCATTCAGCCCAGTGTGTGTACCAGTACCATGTCCTGAATTCCAATCCATAGGTACGCTACCCAGCACCAAGGCATGTGCATCAGGGAAGCACTGTGGGCGTCTAACAGATGAGCTGACCATGCGGAGGAGAAGCAGGAAGTCCCCAGACGGAGGAGCTGTGTAAGTATGAGTTTTGCTTTCTTTTTGTTTTTATGCACCACATTTGGTGTAGATTAGTGTATTACTACTTACAGTCTTACATACTTCTATGCAATCAAATCAATTTGTTTTAACTAAAACAAACTAATTTGATTATAGTTGTATGTGATACTGTCTGTAGTAATGCACTAATGGAGGGTGGGGCCTGGCCGAATTCTCAACTTTTTCGCCTTACAGCCAAAAAGTTTGTGTTCCAAAAAAGTTGCATAACCCCATGTGTTTTGCTCCCAACTTTCAGGGGGGGCCACAACCGCCACTTCCCCTTCATTCACACCACATCCATACCACATCCATACCACTCCCCCACCCTTGGGGACCACCGCATCCATACCACTCCCCCACCCTTGGGGACCACCGCATCCATACCACTCCCCCACCCTTGGGGACCACCAACATTGCTCAGGTGTGGCACTCGGGGAATCGAACCAGCAAGCTCTCCCCCACGTGAAGTGCGGTCCAACCTCCTACGCCACGGAGTCCTTCGCATTTGTGGTTTGTTTTTCTACAAACTTAAATGGCACAATGGTACAATGGTACAATGGACAAAAGTTGTGCAAACCTGAATGGGGATTGAACCCCAGACCTTGGCGTTGCTAAACCAGAACCATTCCTTTGAGCCACTGTAACTTGTACTTCTTTGTTGGGTTTTCCTGCAGTGAATTAATGAAGATGCAAAAAGAGAGGAGAAAGAACATTCAAAAAGCCTGTCCCTTCTGTTGTTTTTTATACCTTTATGTACCTATGTGCTTTTGCTGCCATTTCAATTGCCCTACGGGCACAATTAAAGTTTATTGAATTTAATTGAATTCTCGCCACAATCTTGGACAGAAAATGAGACCACAGAAATGTAGGTGAAGAGTGAGGTTTGAACCCTGAAGTGCTGTGTCCACAGACAAAGACAATACCGTTGTGCCAAAGTATCCTTAGCTGTTTTGTGAGCTCTGAAGTGGAGTGAAGAAGCTGAGATCATAAAAATATGAGGAATAAAGATAAAGAATGAGGTTTGAACCCTCAAGCTCACCTTCCGGAGTCCAAGACTCTACCGTTATGCCACAGTGACCTCGATGTGTTTGAGGGTGATCACTCTATTGGGGCATATTTGACCAAAGGGAAGATTTGACTAAAGAGATGATTGCCCTCTACTGGCCCACCAACATCACTTCCAGCCACAACTTAGGTCTCCCATCCAAGTACTAACCAAGCCCACACCAGCTTAGCTTTTGCCATTCAGCAGGAGCAGATTGCATGGTGGTATGGCTGCTGATAAAATGCCTCTTCATTTTATAACACACAAACTGCACTGTGGGTAATCTGAAATATTTAATGAGAATGTGTATGCATGTTAGCTAACCATATGAACATAATGAACACAAAGTAGACAAGGAGGCAAATTATAAACCAACAGCATAACATATGTAAGCTACTTTGTGAAAACCTTTGTTTCATTTAATGGGGGACTTTGAAGGATACATTTTCAGGGCTGCCAGATTTCAGAAAAAAATTATTTAATAATTCCCCCAAACGGGGGATTTTTTCCCCCCCCAACAAGGTTGGAAAACGAACGAAAACGAGCTGCATTCGGATGCAGTAACCGACAGCAAACCTTTCTGTGTTCGCGTTTCCAATTAACAATGCACAAAGTAACCTATGTATGAAATTTCCTATAGCATAGTAATCACAATTTTTCTTTAGGCAACGTGTGCATTACACACACATTTGAGTATTTTTGTTGCATTCCTTGTTATATAAATCTAAAATAGAAACTTTCCATAATTTGTGGATACTAATCCCTTTGTTGAATATTGGTAACAATCGCATTCGTTTAGGCTATCGGCTATCATCTTTTCCTGTTGTGGTGAAGAAATAGCATGAGCTGTCCAGATTATTGAAATAATTTGATTCAAAAGTAGTGTTTCGCTCAACTCCGCTCACACGCTCTGGTGGCTATGCAAATAAAGTTTGAACATAATATTTTTTAAATTCAAAATCACTCTTTAATGAATCATCATTAATTTACAACCTCCCTTAATTACATTATAGGCATTTAGCAGATGCTCTTATCCAGAGCGACTTACACAACTTTTTAGCATTTTTTTTATTTTATTTTTTTATTTTTTTACATATTATCCATTCAGACAGCTGGATATATACTGAAGCGATTCAGGTTAAGTACCTTGCTCAAGGGTACAACGGAAGTGTCCAACCGGGGAATCGAACTCGCAACCTTTCGGTTACAAGGCCAGTTCCCTAACCATTATACTACACTGCCGCCCTGCATATCTGTCTGCAAGGTGCAGGTATTAAGAATACACTCTCCATGCTGTATGGTTGGTGTCTGCACTCATCCCCGTTCCCCAGTAGAGGTGCGCAACTTTCTCCCTTTAATTACCCAGATAGCAAGCGAACGTTGAATCGACGTGGATTCAACATCAATTTGCTCATCGAAATCACGTTGAAAGCTAATGGAGTGAGTCGGTGATGGCAACAAACATTAAAACTTTTAAATATCATGTAAATATTTAACCTTGATTATTCAATATTTGTCGGTATTCTGACAACGTGATCTCGATGAGAAAATTGATGTTGAATCAACGTCGGAATTCCACATTGAATCTACGTCGATTCAACGTTCGCTTGCTATCTGGGAGGTGTTCACCAATACACTTTCTGCACTGTAACATCTCTATCTGTCACCTTCTATGCTTCCCCTTGACTGAATAAACATGAATACAAAATTAATAAGGAGAATGGACAGCCCACTCTCCTATTCAAAAGTAATCACAATTTCAATTTCCAACATTGTTCACTGCAATCTTTGCTTTCAAACATTCAAACCATACATTCAAAGTCATACGGACAACACAGTTTTGCGCTAAAAGTTTATTAACGTTAACACACACAGCACGATAGCCTACAGAACTGCTTGCTAAGCTGCTAAATTAGCTGATAGCAACATACGATCGAATAGGAATCAACTGCTTAAATATCAGGAATATTAACTGACATATAGTAGGCTATATAGTTCTGTGGATATGACTCACTCTTGTACCATAGTCAGAATCTCTGCCATAGTTATGCGAATAAACGCTCTATGTATATTACGTTTTTACTTCCGGGTTACTTGCTGAAATTGTTGGATGAGTGCACAATTCTGCAGGTGAGTGTGCTCCTGAATTCCCTCAACAACACCCCGGAAATAAGGGGTTCGTTTTGGTAATTTATTTAACCAAGCTTGCATCGATAAATGGAACTAGTTAGCTGGCTTTGTAGAGAACACTAGCTAGACAGGGACCATTGAATGAACAAGCCAGCTAATGTTAGCAAGATCGTTTAAGCAGGCATGCAACTTGACGCGCCCCGCCCCGCTAATGTGTTAGCTAATGTTTTTATGGCTTGTCACGTTGCTAAATATAGCGAAAGTCTTTTTATATGGTTACCATTTACAAAGTAACATTATACTCCATTATACATGTATCTTGTTGCTAGTTATCTGTCAAATTATTTAAACCTAGAAAAAAAAATCTGATTATTTTGAGTAAGTTCACTAGTAAAATGCAACACTGCGTAACTTCCAATTTAAACACTCATAATTTACAATTACAGTAACAATGGTATGGATGTTGAGTTTTTTCCACACCTATGAATACATTTACCTTGACTCGACTGCATGGACTTCTTGTCTGGAGCAAGATGCTTTATTCATTCTTTCTCATAAGCCACTATCAGTCTAGCTCACTAAATATGATGATAGATATGTTTGCTTTTTATGACTGTCCCTCAGATTTATATAACTAGGTTAGTAATCAAGTTTACGATGATCCACTTTAGTTAACAGCAGCAATAGCTAGCTTTCTGCCTTGGCTGTTTTCTTTTTGTATTTTTCTGTCATATCAGGTGTTATTCCAGATGTCAAAATATTTCAGATTTATAAGTACATGTGGTCCTATGTAAGTACATACCGGCTATAGAAAGTTTGCACATCCTTTCATAAATATGCACAGTGAAAATGGTGACGTTAAATCCCCCCATGAAGTTTAATTAGAGTTTGAAGTCGGTCATCTCATATCCTTGTATATAACAGTACTACCACATTTTGACCACAAGATGGTGCCATTTTAACAGATAGTTGAAATGGCACCATCTTGTGGTCAAAATGTGGTAGTACTATATGTGATATACATCTCGTATCCTTGTATTTCACATAGCACTACCACATTTTGACCACAAGATGGTGCCATTTTAACAGATAGTTGAAATGGCACCATCTTGTGGTCAAAATGTGGTAGTTCTATATGTGATATACATCTCATATCCTTGTATTTCACATAGCACTACCACATTTTGACCACAAGATGGTGCCATTTCAACTATCTGTTAAAATGGCACCATCTTGTGGTCAAAATGTGGTAGTACTGTTATATACAAGGATATTATGAGATGGGCAACTTCAAACTCTAATTAAACTTCATGGGGGGATTTAACCATCACCATTTTCACTGTGCATATTTATAAATATATGAAGAAATAATAATCCAAGTCACAGCTTCTCATGTGTTTTCCCCGCATAATTTATGCTTACAGATATTGGTGATTTAAAACATGTTTCAACCTCTCTTTTTCA
Source organism: Synaphobranchus kaupii (assembly GCA_029718625.1). NCBI lineage: Eukaryota > Metazoa > Chordata > Actinopteri > Anguilliformes > Synaphobranchidae > Synaphobranchus > Synaphobranchus kaupii. The sequence continues at coordinate 31,665,048 of CM056385.1, read as the reverse complement.
CTCTCCAGCTTTTCTGCAGCCCCGCAAGCAATTGTGGCCCCGGTTTATCTGTGTGCAAACCCAGTGCGTACGTTCTGAAGTGTGCCGGTGTCCCAGGTGCAGTGGTATGTATATTTTATGTCTCAGACTCAGGTCCCAGGGCCTCGTTGTCACGACTTTGGCCTGGTTCATATCTCAACACTTGTGAATTGTAGTATCAGAATCCATGTCAAGAACTAGGCCCGTTACAGGTCTCGAGAATTTACGGCAGATACAAGTCTTAAGGCCTCAGAGTGCGACCAGCAGCTGCAACAAGCCTTAAGACCGTCTGGAATCTGCCCTGGGTGGATCCATGACCCAAAACCTCTGAAATCTGTGCCGACCTAAGAGCTCTGTGTTGCTCATATGCTCGACCTAAGTCCCAAGACATTTGTCATTCAGCCCAGTGTGTGTACCAGTACCATGTCCTGAATTCCAATCCATAGGTACGCTACCCAGCACCAAGGCATGTGCATCAGGGAAGCACTGTGGGCGTCTAACAGATGAGCTGACCATGCGGAGGAGAAGCAGGAAGTCCCCAGACGGAGGAGCTGTGTAAGTATGAGTTTTGCTTTCTTTTTGTTTTTATGCACCACATTTGGTGTAGATTAGTGTATTACTACTTACAGTCTTACATACTTCTATGCAATCAAATCAATTTGTTTTAACTAAAACAAACTAATTTGATTATAGTTGTATGTGATACTGTCTGTAGTAATGCACTAATGGAGGGTGGGGCCTGGCCGAATTCTCAACTTTTTCGCCTTACAGCCAAAAAGTTTGTGTTCCAAAAAAGTTGCATAACCCCATGTGTTTTGCTCCCAACTTTCAGGGGGGGCCACAACCGCCACTTCCCCTTCATTCACACCACATCCATACCACTCCCCCACCCTTGGGGACCACCGCATCCATACCACTCCCCCACCCTTGGGGACCACCGCATCCATACCACTCCCCCACCCTTGGGGACCACCAACATTGCTCAGGTGTGGCACTCGGGGAATCGAACCAGCAAGCTCTCCCCCACGTGAAGTGCGGTCCAACCTCCTACGCCACGGAGTCCTTCGCATTTGTGGTTTGTTTTTCTACAAACTTAAATGGCACAATGGTACAATGGTACAATGGACAAAAGTTGTGCAAACCTGAATGGGGATTGAACCCCAGACCTTGGCGTTGCTAAACCAGAACCATTCCTTTGAGCCACTGTAACTTGTACTTCTTTGTTGGGTTTTCCTGCAGTGAATTAATGAAGATGCAAAAAGAGAGGAGAAAGAACATTCAAAAAGCCTGTCCCTTCTGTTGTTTTTTATACCTTTATGTACCTATGTGCTTTTGCTGCCATTTCAATTGCCCTACGGGCACAATTAAAGTTTATTGAATTTAATTGAATTCTCGCCACAATCTTGGACAGAAAATGAGACCACAGAAATGTAGGTGAAGAGTGAGGTTTGAACCCTGAAGTGCTGTGTCCACAGACAAAGACAATACCGTTGTGCCAAAGTATCCTTAGCTGTTTTGTGAGCTCTGAAGTGGAGTGAAGAAGCTGAGATCATAAAAATATGAGGAATAAAGATAAAGAATGAGGTTTGAACCCTCAAGCTCACCTTCCGGAGTCCAAGACTCTACCGTTATGCCACAGTGACCTTGATGTGTTTGAGGGTGATCACTCTATTGGGGCATATTTGACCAAAGGGAAGATTTGACCAAAGGGAAGATTTGACTAAAGAGATGATTGCCCTCTACTGGCCCACCAACATCACTTCCAGCCACAACTTAGGTCTCCCATCCAAGTACTAACCAAGCCCACACCAGCTTAGCTTTTGCCATTCAGCAGGAGCAGATTGCATGGTGGTATGGCTGCTGATAAAATGCCTCTTCATTTTATAACACACAAACTGCACTGTGGGTAATCTGAAATATTTAATGAGAATGTGTATGCATGTTAGCTAACCATATGAACATAATGAACACAAAGTAGACAAGGAGGCAAATTATAAACCAACAGCATAACATATGTAAGCTACTTTGTGAAAACCTTTGTTTCATTTAATGGGAGACTTTGAAGGATACATTTTCAGGGCTGCCAGATTTCAGAAAAAAAAAATTTAATAATTCCCCCAAACGGGGGATTTTTTCCCCCCCAACAAGGTTGGAAAACGAACGAAAACGAGCTGCATTCGGATGCAGTAACCGACAGCAAACCTTTCTGTGTTCGCGTTTCCAATTAACAATGCACAAAGTAACCTATGTATGAAATTTCCTATAGCATAGTAATCACAATTTTTCTTTAGGCAACGTGTGCACTACACACACATTTGAGTATTTTTGTTGCATTCCTTGTTATATAAATCTAAAATAGAAACTTTCCATAATTTGTGGATACTAATCCCTTTGTTGAATATTGGTAACAATCGCATTCGTTTAGGCTATCGGCTATCATCTTTTCCTGTTGTGGTGAAGAAATAGCATGAGCTGTCCAGATTATTGAAATAATTTGATTCAAAAGTAGTGTTTCGCTCAACTCCGCTCACACGCTCTGGTGGCTATGCAAATAAAGTTTGAACATAATATTTTTTAAATTCAAAATCACTCTTTAATGAATCATCATTAATTTACAACCTCCCTTAATTACATTATAGGCATTTAGCAGATGCTCTTATCCAGAGCGACTTACACAACTTTTTAGCATTTATTATTTTTATTTTTTTACATATTATCCATTCAGACAGCTGGATATATACTGAAGCGATTCAGGTTAAGTACCTTGCTCAAGGGTACAACGGCAGTGTCCAACCGGGGAATCGAACTTGCAACCTTTCGGTTACAAGGCCAGTTCCTTAACCATTATACTACACTGCCGCCCTGCATATCTGTCTGCAAGGTGCAGGTATTAAGAATACACTCTCCATGCTGTATGGTTGGTGTCTGCACTCATCCCCGTTCCCCAGTAGAGGTGCGCAACTTTCTCCCTTTAATTACCCAGATAGCAAGCGAACGTTGAATCGACGTGGATTCAACATCAATTTGCTCATCGAAATCACGTTGAAAGCTAATGGAGTGAGTCGGTGATGGCAACAAACATTAAAACTTTTAAATATCATGTAAATATTTAACCTTGATTATTCAATATTTGTCGGTATTCTGACAACGTGATCTCGATGAGAAAATTGATGTTGAATCAACGTCGGAATTCCACATTGAATCTACGTCGATTCAACGTTCGCTTGCTATCTGGGAGGTGTTCACCAATACACTTTCTGCACTGTAACATCTCAATCTGTCACCTTCTATGCTTCCCCCTGACTGAATAAACATGAATACAAAATTAATAAGGAGAATGGACAGCCCACTCTCCTATTCAAAAGTAATCACAATTTCAATTTCCAACATTGTTCACTGCAATCTTTGCTTTCAAACATTCAAACCATACATTCAAAGTCATACGGACAACACAGTTTTGCGCTAAAAGTTTATTAACGTTAACACACACAGCACGATAGCCTACAGAACTGCTTGCTAAGCTGCTAAATTAGCTGATAGCAACATACGATCGAATAGGAATCAACTGCTTAAATATCAGGAATATTAACTGACATATAGTAGGCTATATAGTTCTGTGGATATGACTCACTCTTGTACCATAGTCAGAATCTCTGCCATAGTTATGCGAATAAACGCTCTATGTATATTACGTTTTTACTTCCGGGTTACTTGCTGAAATTGTTGGATGAGTGCACAATTCTGCAGGTGAGTGTGCTCCTGAATTCCCTCAACAACACCCCGGAAATAAGGGGTTCGTTTTGGTAATTTATTTAACCAAGCTTGCATCGATAAATGGAACTAGTTAGCTGGCTTTGTAGAGAACACTAGCTAGACAGGGACCATTGAATGAACAAGCCAGCTAATGTTAGCAAGATCGTTTAAGCAGGCATGCAACTTGACGCGCCCCGCCCCGCTAATGTGTTAGCTAATGTTTTTATGGCTTGTCACGTTGCTAAATATAGCGAAAGTCTTTTTATATGGTTACCATTTACAAAGTAACATTATACTCCATTATACATGTATCTTGTTGCTAGTTATCTGTCAAATTATTTAAACCTAGAAAAAAAAATCTGATTATTTTGAGTAAGTTCACTAGTAAAATGCAACACTGCGTAACTTCCAATTTAAACACTCATAATTTACAATTACAGTAACAATGGTATGGATGTTGAGTTTTTTCCACACCTATGAATACATTTACCTTGACTCGACTGCATGGACTTCTTGTCTGGAGCAAGATGCTTTATTCATTCTTTCTCATAAGCCACTATCAGTCTAGCTCACTAAATATGATGATAGATATGTTTGCTTTTTATGACTGTCCCTCAGATTTATATAACTAGGTTAGTAATCAAGTTTACGATGATCCACTTTAGTTAACAGCAGCAATAGCTAGCTTTCTGCCTTGGCTGTTTTCTTTTTGTATTTTTCTGTCATATCAGGTGTTATTCCAGATGTCAAAATATTTCAGATTTATAAGTACATGTGGTCCTATGTAAGTACATACCGGCTATAGAAAGTTTGCACATCCTTTCATAAATATGCACAGTGAAAATGGTGACGTTAAATCCCCCCATGAAGTTTAATTAGAGTTTGAAGTCGGTCATCTCATATCCTTGTATATAACAGTACTACCACATTTTGACCACAAGATGGTGCCATTTTAACAGATAGTTGAAATGGCACCATCTTGTGGTCAAAATGTGGTAGTACTATATGTGATATACATCTCGTATCCTTGTATTTCACATAGCACTACCACATTTTGACCACAAGATGGTGCCATTTCAACTATCTGTTAAAATGGCACCATCTTGTGGTCAAAATGTGGTAGTACTGTTATATACAAGGATATTATGAGATGGGCAACTTCAAACTCTAATTAAACTTCATGGGGGGATTTAACCATCACCATTTTCACTGTGCATATTTATAAATATATGAAGAAATAATAATCCAAGTCACAGCTTCTCATGTGTTTTCCCCGCATAATTTATGCTTACAGATATTGGTGATTTAAAACATGTTTCAACCTCTCTTTTTCACTCTCCAGCTTTTCTGCAGCCCCGCAAGCAATTGTGGCCCCGGTTTATCTGTGTGCAAACCCAGTGCGTACGTTCTGAAGTGTGCCGGTGTCCCAGGTGCAGTGGTATGTATATTTTATGTCTCAGACTCAGGTCCCAGGGCCTCGTTGTCACGACTTTGGCCTGGTTCATATCTCAACACTTGTGAATTGTAGTATCAGAATCCATGTCAAGAACTAGGCCCGTTACAGGTCTCGAGAATTTACGGCAGATACAAGTCTTAAGGCCTCAGAGTGCGACCAGCAGCTGCAACAAGCCTTAAGACCGTCTGGAATCTGCCCTGGGTGGATCCATGACCCAAAACCTCTGAAATCTGTGCCGACCTAAGAGCTCTGTGTTGCTCATATGCTCGACCTAAGTCCCAAGACATTTGTCATTCAGCCCAGTGTGTGTACCAGTACCATGTCCTGAATTCCAATCCATAGGTACGCTACCCAGCACCAAGGCATGTGCATCAGGGAAGCACTGTGGGCGTCTAACAGATGAGCTGACCATGCGGAGGAGAAGCAGGAAGTCCCCAGACGGAGGAGCTGTGTAAGTATGAGTTTTGCTTTCTTTTTGTTTTTATGCACCACATTTGGTGTAGATTAGTGTATTACTACTTACAGTCTTACATACTTCTATGCAATCAAATCAATTTGTTTTAACTAAAACAAACTAATTTGATTATAGTTGTATGTGATACTGTCTGTAGTAATGCACTAATGGAGGGTGGGGCCTGGCCGAATTCTCAACTTTTTCGCCTTACAGCCAAAAAGTTTGTGTTCCAAAAAAGTTGCATAACCCCATGTGTTTTGCTCCCAACTTTCAGGGGGGGCCACAACCGCCACTTCCCCTTCATTCACACCACATCCATACCACATCCATACCACTCCCCCACCCTTGGGGACCACCGCATCCATACCACTCCCCCACCCTTGGGGACCACCGCATCCATACCACTCCCCCACCCTTGGGGACCACCAACATTGCTCAGGTGTGGCACTCGGGGAATCGAACCAGCAAGCTCTCCCCCACGTGAAGTGCGGTCCAACCTCCTACGCCACGGAGTCCTTCGCATTTGTGGTTTGTTTTTCTACAAACTTAAATGGCACAATGGTACAATGGTACAATGGACAAAAGTTGTGCAAACCTGAATGGGGATTGAACCCCAGACCTTGGCGTTGCTAAACCAGAACCATTCCTTTGAGCCACTGTAACTTGTACTTCTTTGTTGGGTTTTCCTGCAGTGAATTAATGAAGATGCAAAAAGAGAGGAGAAAGAACATTCAAAAAGCCTGTCCCTTCTGTTGTTTTTTATACCTTTATGTACCTATGTGCTTTTGCTGCCATTTCAATTGCCCTACGGGCACAATTAAAGTTTATTGAATTTAATTGAATTCTCGCCACAATCTTGGACAGAAAATGAGACCACAGAAATGTAGGTGAAGAGTGAGGTTTGAACCCTGAAGTGCTGTGTCCACAGACAAAGACAATACCGTTGTGCCAAAGTATCCTTAGCTGTGTTGTGAGCTCTGAAGTGGAGTGAAGAAGCTGAGATCATAAAAATATGAGGAATAAAGATAAAGAATGAGGTTTGAACCCTCAAGCTCACCTTCCGGAGTCCAAGACTCTACCGTTATGCCACAGTGACCTCGATGTGTTTGAGGGTGATCACTCTATTGGGGCATATTTGACCAAAGGGAAGATTTGACTAAAGAGATGATTGCCCTCTACTGGCCCACCAACATCACTTCCAGCCACAACTTAGGTCTCCCATCCAAGTACTAACCAAGCCCACACCAGCTTAGCTTTTGCCATTCAGCACACCTTTCTGTGTTCGCGTTTCCAATTAACAATGCACAAAGTAACCTATGTATGAAATTTCCTATAGCATAGTAATCACAATTTTTCTTTAGGCAACGTGTGCATTACACACACATTTGAGTATTTTTGTTGCATTCCTTGTTATATAAATCTAAAATAGAAACTTTCCATAATTTGTGGATACTAATCCCTTTGTTGAATATTGGTAACAATCGCATTCGTTTAGGCTATCGGCTATCATCTTTTCCTGTTGTGGTGAAGAAATAGCATGAGCTGTCCAGATTATTGAAATAATTTGATTCAAAAGTAGTGTTTCGCTCAACTCCGCTCACACGCTCTGGTGGCTATGCAAATAAAGTTTGAACATAATATTTTTTAAATTCAAAATCACTCTTTAATGAATCATCATTAATTTACAACCTCCCTTAATTACATTATAGGCATTTAGCAGATGCTCTTATCCAGAGCGACTTACACAACTTTTTAGCATTTTTTTTGTTTTTTTTTAACATATTATCCATTCAGACAGCTGGATATATACTGAAGCGATTCAGGTTAAGTACCTTGCTCAAGGGTACAACGGCAGTGTCCAACCGGGGAATCGAACTTGCAACCTTTCGGTTACAAGGCCAGTTCCTTAACCATTATACTACACTGCCGCCCTGCATATCTGTCTGCAAGGTGCAGGTATTAAGAATACACTCTCCATGCTGTATGGTTGGTGTCTGCACTCATCCCCGTTCCCCAGTAGAGGTGCGCAACTTTCTCCCTTTAATTACCCAGATAGCAAGCGAACGTTGAATCGACGTGGATTCAACATCAATTTGCTCATCGAAATCACGTTGAAAGCTAATGGAGTGAGTCGGTGATGGCAACAAACATTAAAACTTTTAAATATCATGTAAATATTTAACCTTGATTATTCAATATTTGTCGGTATTCTGACAACGTGATCTCGATGAGAAAATTGATGTTGAATCAACGTCGGAATTCCACATTGAATCTACGTCGATTCAACGTTCGCTTGCTATCTGGGAGGTGTTCACCAATACACTTTCTGCACTGTAACATCTCTATCTGTCACCTTCTATGCTTCCCCCTGACTGAATAAACATGAATACAAAATTAATAAGGAGAATGGACAGCCCACTCTCCTATTCAAAAGTAATCACAATTTCAATTTCCAACATTGTTCACTGCAATCTTTGCTTTCAAACATTCAAACCATACATTCAAAGTCATACGGACAACACAGTTTTGCGCTAAAAGTTTATTAACGTTAACACACACAGCACGATAGCCTACAGAACTGCTTGCTAAGCTGCTAAATTAGCTGATAGCAACATACGATCGAATAGGAATCAACTGCTTAAATATCAGGAATATTAACTGACATATAGTAGGCTATATAGTTCTGTGGATATGACTCACTCTTGTACCATAGTCAGAATCTCTGCCATAGTTATGCGAATAAACGCTCTATGTATATTACGTTTTTACTTCCGGGTTACTTGCTGAAATTGTTGGATGAGTGCACAATTCTGCAGGTGAGTGTGCTCCTGAATTCCCTCAACAACACCCCGGAAATAAGGGGTTCGTGTTGGTAATTTATTTAACCAAGCTTGCATCGATAAATGGAACTAGTTAGCTGGCTTTGTAGAGAACACTAGCTAGACAGGGACCATTGAATGAACAAGCCAGCTAATGTTAGCAAGATCGTTTAAGCAGGCATGCAACTTGACGCGCCCCGCCCCGCTAATGTGTTAGCTAATGTTTTTATGGCTTGTCACGTTGCTAAATATAGCGAAAGTCTTTTTATATGGTTACCATTTACAAAGTAACATTATACTCCATTATACATGTATCTTGTTGCTAGTTATCTGTCAAATTATTTAAACCTAGAAAAAAAAAATCTGATTATTTTGAGTAAGTTCACTAGTAAAATGCAACACTGCGTAACTTCCAATTTAAACACTCATAATTTACAATTACAGTAACAATGGTATGGATGTTGAGTTTTTTCCACACCTATGAATACATTTACCTTGACTCGACTGCATGGACTTCTTGTCTGGAGCAAGATGCTTTATTCATTCTTTCTCATAAGCCACTATCAGTCTAGCTCACTAAATATGATGATAGATATGTTTGCTTTTTATGACTGTCCCTCAGATTTATATAACTAGGTTAGTAATCAAGTTTACGATGATCCACTTTAGTTAACAGCAGCAATAGCTAGCTTTCTGCCTTGGCTGTTTTCTTTTTGTATTTTTCTGTCATATCAGGTGTTATTCCAGATGTCAAAATATTTCAGATTTATAAGTACATGTGGTCCTATGTAAGTACATACCGGCTATAGAAAGTTTGCACATCCTTTCATAAATATGCACAGTGAAAATGGTGACGTTAAATCCCCCCATGAAGTTTAATTAGAGTTTGAAGTCGGTCATCTCATATCCTTGTATATAACAGTACTACCACATTTTGACCACAAGATGGTGCCATTTTAACAGATAGTTGAAATGGCACCATCTTGTGGTCAAAATGTGGTAGTACTATATGTGATATACATCTCGTATCCTTGTATTTCACATAGCACTACCACATTTTGACCACAAGATGGTGCCATTTCAACTATCTGTTAAAATGGCACCATCTTGTGGTCAAAATGTGGTAGTACTGTTATATACAAGGATATTATGAGATGGGCAACTTCAAACTCTAATTAAACTTCATGGGGGGATTTAACCATCACCATTTTCACTGTGCATATTTATAAATATATGAAGAAATAATAATCCAAGTCACAGCTTCTCATGTGTTTTCCCCGCATAATTTATGCTTACAGATATTGGTGATTTAAAACATGTTTCAACCTCTCTTTTTCACTCTCCAGCTTTTCTGCAGCCCCGCAAGCAATTGTGGCCCCGGTTTATCTGTGTGCAAACCCAGTGCGTACGTTCTGAAGTGTGCCGGTGTCCCAGGTGCAGTGGTATGTATATTTTATGTCTCAGACTCAGGTCCCAGGGCCTCGTTGTCACGACTTTGGCCTGGTTCATATCTCAACACTTGTGAATTGTAGTATCAGAATCCATGTCAAGAACTAGGCCCGTTACAGGTCTCGAGAATTTACGGCAGATACAAGTCTTAAGGCCTCAGAGTGCGACCAGCAGCTGCAACAAGCCTTAAGACCGTCTGGAATCTGCCCTGGGTGGATCCATGACCCAAAACCTCTGAAATCTGTGCCGACCTAAGAGCTCTGTGTTGCTCATATGCTCGACCTAAGTCCCAAGACATTTGTCATTCAGCCCAGTGTGTGTACCAGTACCATGTCCTGAATTCCAATCCATAGGTACGCTACCCAGCACCAAGGCATGTGCATCAGGGAAGCACTGTGGGCGTCTAACAGATGAGCTGACCATGCGGAGGAGAAGCAGGAAGTCCCCAGACGGAGGAGCTGTGTAAGTATGAGTTTTGCTTTCTTTTTGTTTTTATGCACCACATTTGGTGTAGATTAGTGTATTACTACTTACAGTCTTACATACTTCTATGCAATCAAATCAATTTGTTTTAACTAAAACAAACTAATTTGATTATAGTTGTATGTGATACTGTCTGTAGTAATGCACTAATGGAGGGTGGGGCCTGGCCGAATTCTCAACTTTTTCGCCTTACAGCCAAAAAGTTTGTGTTCCAAAAAAGTTGCATAACCCCGTGTGTTTTGCTCCCAACTTTCAGGGGGGGCCACAACCGCCACTTCCCCTTCATTCACACCACATCCATACCACTCCCCCACCCTTGGGGACCACCGCATCCATACCACTCCCCCACCCTTGGGGACCACCGCATCCATACCACTCCCCCACCCTTGGGGACCACCAACATTGCTCAGGTGTGGCACTCGGGGAATCGAACCAGCAAGCTCTCCCCCACGTGAAGTGCGGTCCAACCTCCTACGCCACGGAGTCCTTCGCATTTGTGGTTTGTTTTTCTACAAACTTAAATGGCACAATGGTACAATGGACAAAAGTTGTGCAAACCTGAATGGGGATTGAACCCCAGACCTTGGCGTTGCTAAACCAGAACCATTCCTTTGAGCCACTGTAACTTGTACTTCTTTGTTGGGTTTTCCTGCAGTGAATTAATGAAGATGCAAAAAGAGAGGAGAAAGAACATTCAAAAAGCCTGTCCCTTCTGTTGTTTTTTATACCTTTATGTACCTATGTGCTTTTGCTGCCATTTCAATTGCCCTACGGGCACAATTAAAGTTTATTGAATTTAATTGAATTCTCGCCACAATCTTGGACAGAAAATGAGACCACAGAAATGTAGGTGAAGAGTGAGGTTTGAACCCTGAAGTGCTGTGTCCACAGACAAAGACAATACCGTTGTGCCAAAGTATCCTTAGCTGTTTTGTGAGCTCTGAAGTGGAGTGAAGAAGCTGAGATCATAAAAATATGAGGAATAAAGATAAAGAATGAGGTTTGAACCCTCAAGCTCACCTTCCGGAGTCCAAGACTCTACCGTTATGCCACAGTGACCTCGATGTGTTTGAGGGTGATCACTCTATTGGGGCATATTTGACCAAAGGGAAGATTTGACTAAAGAGATGATTGCCCTCTACTGGCCCACCAACATCACTTCCAGCCACAACTTAGGTCTCCCATCCAAGTACTAACCAAGCCCACACCAGCTTAGCTTTTGCCATTCAGCAGGAGCAGATTGCATGGTGGTATGGCTGCTGATAAAATGCCTCTTCATTTTATAACACACAAACTGCACTGTGGGTAATCTGAAATATTTAATGAGAATGTGTATGCATGTTAGCTAACCATATGAACATAATGAACACAAAGTAGACAAGGAGGCAAATTATAAACCAACAGCATAACATATGTAAGCTACTTTGTGAAAACCTTTGTTTCATTTAATGGGGGACTTTGAAGGATACATTTTCAGGGCTGCCAGATTTCAGAAAAAAATTATTTAATAATTCCCCCAAACGGGGGATTTTTTCCCCCCCCAACAAGGTTGGAAAACGAACGAAAACGAGCTGCATTCGGATGCAGTAACCGACAGCAAACCTTTCTGTGTTCGCGTTTCCAATTAACAATGCACAAAGTAACCTATGTATGAAATTTCCTATAGCATAGTAATCACAATTTTTCTTTAGGCAACGTGTGCATTACACACACATTTGAGTATTTTTGTTGCATTCCTTGTTATATAAATCTAAAATAGAAACTTTCCATAATTTGTGGATACTAATCCCTTTGTTGAATATTGGTAACAATCGCATTCGTTTAGGCTATCGGCTATCATCTTTTCCTGTTGTGGTGAAGAAATAGCATGAGCTGTCCAGATTATTGAAATAATTTGATTCAAAAGTAGTGTTTCGCTCAACTCCGCTCACACGCTCTGGTGGCTATGCAAATAAAGTTTGAACATAATATTTTTTAAATTCAAAATCACTCTTTAATGAATCATCATTAATTTACAACCTCCCTTAATTACATTATAGGCATTTAGCAGATGCTCTTATCCAGAGCGACTTACACAACTTTTTAGCATTTTTTTATTTTATTTTTTTACATATTATCCATTCAGACAGCTGGATATATACTGAAGCGATTCAGGTTAAGTACCTTGCTCAAGGGTACAACGGAAGTGTCCAACCGGGGAATCGAACTCGCAACCTTTCGGTTACAAGGCCAGTTCCCTAACCATTATACTACACTGCCGCCCTGCATATCTGTCTGCAAGGTGCAGGTATTAAGAATACACTCTCCATGCTGTATGGTTGGTGTCTGCACTCATCCCCGTTCCCCAGTAGAGGTGCGCAACTTTCTCCCTTTAATTACCCAGATAGCAAGCGAACGTTGAATCGACGTGGATTCAACATCAATTTGCTCATCGAAATCACGTTGAAAGCTAATGGAGTGAGTCGGTGATGGCAACAAACATTAAAACTTTTAAATATCATGTAAATATTTAACCTTGATTATTCAATATTTGTCGGTATTCTGACAACGTGATCTCGATGAGAAAATTGATGTTGAATCAACGTCGGAATTCCACATTGAATCTACGTCGATTCAACGTTCGCTTGCTATCTGGGAGGTGTTCACCAATACACTTTCTGCACTGTAACATCTCTATCTGTCACCTTCTATGCTTCCCCTTGACTGAATAAACATGAATACAAAATTAATAAGGAGAATGGACAGCCCACTCTCCTATTCAAAAGTAATCACAATTTCAATTTCCAACATTGTTCACTGCAATCTTTGCTTTCAAACATTCAAACCATACATTCAAAGTCATACGGACAACACAGTTTTGCGCTAAAAGTTTATTAACGTTAACACACACAGCACGATAGCCTACAGAACTGCTTGCTAAGCTGCTAAATTAGCTGATAGCAACATACGATCGAATAGGAATCAACTGCTTAAATATCAGGAATATTAACTGACATATAGTAGGCTATATAGTTCTGTGGATATGACTCACTCTTGTACCATAGTCAGAATCTCTGCCATAGTTATGCGAATAAACGCTCTATGTATATTACGTTTTTACTTCCGGGTTACTTGCTGAAATTGTTGGATGAGTGCACAATTCTGCAGGTGAGTGTGCTCCTGAATTCCCTCAACAACACCCCGGAAATAAGGGGTTCGTTTTGGTAATTTATTTAACCAAGCTTGCATCGATAAATGGAACTAGTTAGCTGGCTTTGTAGAGAACACTAGCTAGACAGGGACCATTGAATGAACAAGCCAGCTAATGTTAGCAAGATCGTTTAAGCAGGCATGCAACTTGACGCGCCCCGCCCCGCTAATGTGTTAGCTAATGTTTTTATGGCTTGTCACGTTGCTAAATATAGCGAAAGTCTTTTTATATGGTTACCATTTACAAAGTAACATTATACTCCATTATACATGTATCTTGTTGCTAGTTATCTGTCAAATTATTTAAACCTAGAAAAAAAAATCTGATTATTTTGAGTAAGTTCACTAGTAAAATGCAACACTGCGTAACTTCCAATTTAAACACTCATAATTTACAATTACAGTAACAATGGTATGGATGTTGAGTTTTTTCCACACCTATGAATACATTTACCTTGACTCGACTGCATGGACTTCTTGTCTGGAGCAAGATGCTTTATTCATTCTTTCTCATAAGCCACTATCAGTCTAGCTCACTAAATATGATGATAGATATGTTTGCTTTTTATGACTGTCCCTCAGATTTATATAACTAGGTTAGTAATCAAGTTTACGATGATCCACTTTAGTTAACAGCAGCAATAGCTAGCTTTCTGCCTTGGCTGTTTTCTTTTTGTATTTTTCTGTCATATCAGGTGTTATTCCAGATGTCAAAATATTTCAGATTTATAAGTACATGTGGTCCTATGTAAGTACATACCGGCTATAGAAAGTTTGCACATCCTTTCATAAATATGCACAGTGAAAATGGTGACGTTAAATCCCCCCATGAAGTTTAATTAGAGTTTGAAGTCGGTCATCTCATATCCTTGTATATAACAGTACTACCACATTTTGACCACAAGATGGTGCCATTTTAACAGATAGTTGAAATGGCACCATCTTGTGGTCAAAATGTGGTAGTACTATATGTGATATACATCTCGTATCCTTGTATTTCACATAGCACTACCACATTTTGACCACAAGATGGTGCCATTTCAACTATCTGTTAAAATGGCACCATCTTGTGGTCAAAATGTGGTAGTACTGTTATATACAAGGATATTATGAGATGGGCAACTTCAAACTCTAATTAAACTTCATGGGGGGATTTAACCATCACCATTTTCACTGTGCATATTTATAAATATATGAAGAAATAATAATCCAAGTCACAGCTTCTCATGTGTTTTCCCCGCATAATTTATGCTTACAGATATTGGTGATTTAAAACATGTTTCAACCTCTCTTTTTCACTCTCCAGCTTTTCTGCAGCCCCGCAAGCAATTGTGGCCCCGGTTTATCTGTGTGCAAACCCAGTGCGTACGTTCTGAAGTGTGCCGGTGTCCCAGGTGCAGTGGTATGTATATTTTATGTCTCAGACTCAGGTCCCAGGGCCTCGTTGTCACGACTTTGGCCTGGTTCATATCTCAACACTTGTGAATTGTAGTATCAGAATCCATGTCAAGAACTAGGCCCGTTACAGGTCTCGAGAATTTACGGCAGATACAAGTCTTAAGGCCTCAGAGTGCGACCAGCAGCTGCAACAAGCCTTAAGACCGTCTGGAATCTGCCCTGGGTGGATCCATGACCCAAAACCTCTGAAATCTGTGCCGACCTAAGAGCTCTGTGTTGCTCATATGCTCGACCTAAGTCCCAAGACATTTGTCATTCAGCCCAGTGTGTGTACCAGTACCATGTCCTGAATTCCAATCCATAGGTACGCTACCCAGCACCAAGGCATGTGCATCAGGGAAGCACTGTGGGCGTCTAACAGATGAGCTGACCATGCGGAGGAGAAGCAGGAAGTCCCCAGACGGAGGAGCTGTGTAAGTATGAGTTTTGCTTTCTTTTTGTTTTTATGCACCACATTTGGTGTAGATTAGTGTATTACTACTTACAGTCTTACATACTTCTATGCAATCAAATCAATTTGTTTTAACTAAAACAAACTAATTTGATTATAGTTGTATGTGATACTGTCTGTAGTAATGCACTAATGGAGGGTGGGGCCTGGCCGAATTCTCAACTTTTTCGCCTTACAGCCAAAAAGTTTGTGTTCCAAAAAAGTTGCATAACCCCGTGTGTTTTGCTCCCAACTTTCAGGGGGGGCCACAACCGCCACTTCCCCTTCATTCACACCACATCCATACCACTCCCCCACCCTTGGGGACCACCGCATCCATACCACTCCCCCACCCTTGGGGACCACCGCATCCATACCACTCCCCCACCCTTGGGGACCACCAACATTGCTCAGGTGTGGCACTCGGGGAATCGAACCAGCAAGCTCTCCCCCACGTGAAGTGCGGTCCAACCTCCTACGCCACGGAGTCCTTCGCATTTGTGGTTTGTTTTTCTACAAACTTAAATGGCACAATGGTACAATGGTACAATGGACAAAAGTTGTGCAAACCTGAATGGGGATTGAACCCCAGACCTTGGCGTTGCTAAACCAGAACCATTCCTTTGAGCCACTGTAACTTGTACTTCTTTGTTGGGTTTTCCTGCAGTGAATTAATGAAGATGCAAAAAGAGAGGAGAAAGAACATTCAAAAAGCCTGTCCCTTCTGTTGTTTTTTATACCTTTATGTACCTATGTGCTTTTGCTGCCATTTCAATTGCCCTACGGGCACAATTAAAGTTTATTGAATTTAATTGAATTCTCGCCACAATCTTGGACAGAAAATGAGACCACAGAAATGTAGGTGAAGAGTGAGGTTTGAACCCTGAAGTGCTGTGTCCACAGACAAAGACAATACCGTTGTGCCAAAGTATCCTTAGCTGTTTTGTGAGCTCTGAAGTGGAGTGAAGAAGCTGAGATCATAAAAATATGAGGAATAAAGATAAAGAATGAGGTTTGAACCCTCAAGCTCACCTTCCGGAGTCCAAGACTCTACCGTTATGCCACAGTGACCTCGATGTGTTTGAGGGTGATCACTCTATTGGGGCATATTTGACCAAAGGGAAGATTTGACTAAAGAGATGATTGCCCTCTACTGGCCCACCAACATCACTTCCAGCCACAACTTAGGTCTCCCATCCAAGTACTAACCAAGCCCACACCAGCTTAGCTTTTGCCATTCAGCAGGAGCAGATTGCATGGTGGTATGGCTGCTGATAAAATGCCTCTTCATTTTATAACACACAAACTGCACTGTGGGTAATCTGAAATATTTAATGAGAATGTGTATGCATGTTAGCTAACCATATGAACATAATGAACACAAAGTAGACAAGGAGGCAAATTATAAACCAACAGCATAACATATGTAAGCTACTTTGTGAAAACCTTTGTTTCATTTAATGGGGGACTTTGAAGGATACATTTTCAGGGCTGCCAGATTTCAGAAAAAAATTATTTAATAATTCCCCCAAACGGGGGATTTTTCCCCCCCCCAACAAGGTTGGAAAACGAACGAAAACGAGCTGCATTCGGATGCAGTAACCGACAGCAAACCTTTCTGTGTTCGCGTTTCCAATTAACAATGCACAAAGTAACCTATGTATGAAATTTCCTATAGCATAGTAATCACAATTTTTCTTTAGGCAACGTGTGCATTACACACACATTTGAGTATTTTTGTTGCATTCCTTGTTATATAAATCTAAAATAGAAACTTTCCATAATTTGTGGATACTAATCCCTTTGTTGAATATTGGTAACAATCGCATTCGTTTAGGCTATCGGCTATCATCTTTTCCTGTTGTGGTGAAGAAATAGCATGAGCTGTCCAGATTATTGAAATAATTTGATTCAAAAGTAGTGTTTCGCTCAACTCCGCTCACACGCTCTGGTGGCTATGCAAATAAAGTTTGAACATAATATTTTTTAAATTCAAAATCACTCTTTAATGAATCATCATTAATTTACAACCTCCCTTAATTACATTATAGGCATTTAGCAGATGCTCTTATCCAGAGCGACTTACACAACTTTTTAGCATTTTTATTTATTTTTTTTATTATTTTTTTTACATATTATCCATTCAGACAGCTGGATATATACTGAAGCGATTCAGGTTAAGTACCTTGCTCAAGGGTACAACGGAAGTGTCCAACCGGGGAATCGAACTTGCAACCTTTCGGTTACAAGGCCAGTTCCCTAACCATTATACTACACTGCCGCCCTGCATATCTGTCTGCAAGGTGCAGGTATTAAGAATACACTCTCCATGCTGTATGGTTGGTGTCTGCACTCATCCCCGTTCCCCAGTAGAGGTGCGCAACTTTCTCCCTTTAATTACCCAGATAGCAAGCGAACGTTGAATCGACGTGGATTCAACATCAATTTGCTCATCGAAATCACGTTGAAAGCTAATGGAGTGAGTCGGTGATGGCAACAAACATTAAAACTTTTAAATATCATGTAAATATTTAACCTTGATTATTCAATATTTGTCGGTATTCTGACAACGTGATCTCGATGAGAAAATTGATGTTGAATCAACGTCGGAATTCCACATTGAATCTACGTCGATTCAACGTTCGCTTGCTATCTGGGAGGTGTTCACCAATACACTTTCTGCACTGTAACATCTCTATCTGTCACCTTCTATGCTTCCCCTTGACTGAATAAACATGAATACAAAATTAATAAGGAGAATGGACAGCCCACTCTCCTATTCAAAAGTAATCACAATTTCAATTTCCAACATTGTTCACTGCAATCTTTGCTTTCAAACATTCAAACCATACATTCAAAGTCATACGGACAACACAGTTTTGCGCTAAAAGTTTATTAACGTTAACACACACAGCACGATAGCCTACAGAACTGCTTGCTAAGCTGCTAAATTAGCTGATAGCAACATACGATCGAATAGGAATCAACTGCTTAAATATCAGGAATATTAACTGACATATAGTAGGCTATATAGTTCTGTGGATATGACTCACTCTTGTACCATAGTCAGAATCTCTGCCATAGTTATGCGAATAAACGCTCTATGTATATTACGTTTTTACTTCCGGGTTACTTGCTGAAATTGTTGGATGAGTGCACAATTCTGCAGGTGAGTGTGCTCCTGAATTCCCTCAACAACACCCCGGAAATAAGGGGTTCGTTTTGGTAATTTATTTAACCAAGCTTGCATCGATAAATGGAACTAGTTAGCTGGCTTTGTAGAGAACACTAGCTAGACAGGGACCATTGAATGAACAAGCCAGCTAATGTTAGCAAGATCGTTTAAGCAGGCATGCAACTTGACGCGCCCCGCCCCGCTAATGTGTTAGCTAATGTTTTTATGGCTTGTCACGTTGCTAAATATAGCGAAAGTCTTTTTATATGGTTACCATTTACAAAGTAACATTATACTCCATTATACATGTATCTTGTTGCTAGTTATCTGTCAAATTATTTAAACCTAGAAAAAAAAATCTGATTATTTTGAGTAAGTTCACTAGTAAAATGCAACACTGCGTAACTTCCAATTTAAACACTCATAATTTACATTACAGTAACAATGGTATGGATGTTGAGTTTTTTCCACACCTATGAATACATTTACCTTGGACTCGACTGCATGGACTTCTTGTCTGGAGCAAGATGCTTTATTCATTCTTTCTCATAAGCCACTATCAGTCTAGCTCACTAAATATGATGATAGATATGTTTGCTTTTTATGACTGTCCCTCAGATTTATATAACTAGGTTAGTAATCAAGTTTACGATGATCCACTTTAGTTAACAGCAGCAATAGCTAGCTTTCTGCCTTGGCTGTTTTCTTTTTGTATTTTTCTGTCATATCAGGTGTTATTCCAGATGTCAAAATATTTCAGATTTATAAGTACATGTGGTCCTATGTAAGTACATACCGGCTATAGAAAGTTTGCACATCCTTTCATAAATATGCACAGTGAAAATGGTGACGTTAAATCCCCCCATGAAGTTTAATTAGAGTTTGAAGTCGGTCATCTCATATCCTTGTATATAACAGTACTACCACATTTTGACCACAAGATGGTGCCATTTTAACAGATAGTTGAAATGGCACCATCTTGTGGTCAAAATGTGGTAGTACTATATGTGATATACATCTCGTATCCTTGTATTTCACATAGCACTACCACATTTTGACCACAAGATGGTGCCATTTCAACTATCTGTTAAAATGGCACCATCTTGTGGTCAAAATGTGGTAGTACTGTTATATACAAGGATATTATGAGATGGGCAACTTCAAACTCTAATTAAACTTCATGGGGGGATTTAACCATCACCATTTTCACTGTGCATATTTATAAATATATGAAGAAATAATAATCCAAGTCACAGCTTCTCATGTGTTTTCCCCGCATAATTTATGCTTACAGATATTGGTGATTTAAAACATGTTTCAACCTCTCTTTTTCACTCTCCAGCTTTTCTGCAGCCCCGCAAGCAATTGTGGCCCCGGTTTATCTGTGTGCAAACCCAGTGCGTACGTTCTGAAGTGTGCCGGTGTCCCAGGTGCAGTGGTATGTATATTTTATGTCTCAGACTCAGGTCCCAGGGCCTCGTTGTCACGACTTTGGCCTGGTTCATATCTCAACACTTGTGAATTGTAGTATCAGAATCCATGTCAAGAACTAGGCCCGTTACAGGTCTCGAGAATTTACGGCAGATACAAGTCTTAAGGCCTCAGAGTGCGACCAGCAGCTGCAACAAGCCTTAAGACCGTCTGGAATCTGCCCTGGGTGGATCCATGACCCAAAACCTCTGAAATCTGTGCCGACCTAAGAGCTCTGTGTTGCTCATATGCTCGACCTAAGTCCCAAGACATTTGTCATTCAGCCCAGTGTGTGTACCAGTACCATGTCCTGAATTCCAATCCATAGGTACGCTACCCAGCACCAAGGCATGTGCATCAGGGAAGCACTGTGGGCGTCTAACAGATGAGCTGACCATGCGGAGGAGAAGCAGGAAGTCCCCAGACGGAGGAGCTGTGTAAGTATGAGTTTTGCTTTCTTTTTGTTTTTATGCACCACATTTGGTGTAGATTAGTGTATTACTACTTACAGTCTTACATACTTCTATGCAATCAAATCAATTTGTTTTAACTAAAACAAACTAATTTGATTATAGTTGTATGTGATACTGTCTGTAGTAATGCACTAATGGAGGGTGGGGCCTGGCCGAATTCTCAACTTTTTCGCCTTACAGCCAAAAAGTTTGTGTTCCAAAAAAGTTGCATAACCCCGTGTGTTTTGCTCCCAACTTTCAGGGGGGGCCACAACCGCCACTTCCCCTTCATTCACACCCCATTCATACAACTCCCCACCCTTGGGGACCACCACATCCATACCACTCCCCCACCCTTGGGGACCACCGCATCCATACCACTCCCCCACCCTTGGGGACCACCGCATCCATACCACTCCCCCACCCTTGGGGACCACCGCATCCATACCACTCCCCCACCCTTGGGGACCACCAACATTGCTCAGGTGTGGCACTCGGGGAATCGAACCAGCAAGCTCTCCCCCACGTGAAGTGCGGTCCAACCTCCTACGCCACGGAGTCCTTCGCATTTGTGGTTTGTTTTTCTACAAACTTAAATGGCACAATGGTACAATGGTACAATGGACAAAAGTTGTGCAAACCTGAACGGGGATTGAACCCCAGACCTTGGCGTTGCTAAACCAGAACCATTCCTTTGAGCCACTGTAACTTACACTTCTTTGTTGGGTTTTCCTGCAGTGAATTCATGAAGATGCAAAAAGAGAGGAGAAAGAACATTCAGAAAGCCTGTCCCTTCTGTTGTTTTTTATACCTTTATGTACCTATGTGCTTTTGCTGCCATTTCAATTTCCCTACGGGGACAATTAAGTTTATTGAATTTAATTGAATTCTCGCCACAATCATGGACAGAAAATGAGACCACAGAAATGTAGGTGAAGAGCGAGGTTTGAACCCTGAAGTGCTGTGTCCACAGACAAGGACAATACCATTGTGCCAAGTATCCTTAGCTGTTCTGTAAGCTCTGAAGTGGAGAGAAGAAGCTGAGATCATAAAAATATGAGGAATAAAGATAAAGAATGAGGTTTGAACCCTCAAGCTCGCCTTCCAGAGCCCAAGACTCTACCGTTATGCCACAGTGGCCTTGATGTGTTTGAGGGTGATCACTCTATTGGGGCATATTTGACCAAAGGGAAGATTTGACCAAAGAAATGATTGCCCTCTACTGGCCCACCAACATCTCTTCCAGCAACAACTCAGGTCTCCCATCCAAATACTAACCAAGCCCACACCTGCTTAGCTTCAGCCATTCAGCAGGAGCAGATTGCATGGTGGTATGGCTGCTGATAAAACTCATCTGCATTTTATAATACACAAACTGCACTGTGGGTAATCTGAACTTTTTAATGAGAATGAATTGAAGCATACATTTTCAGGGTTGCCAGATTTTAGAAAAGTTTTCTTTAAAAATTCCCCCAAACAAGGGATCTTTGGGAGTTTTTTGCCCTCAAATGGGGGATTTTTCGATCTGGCGTCCCTGGGTTTTTGTTTCGGGTAGGCCAGGTCTGCCATCCAAAACTACCCAGATTTAAGCATCTGGCAACCCTGAAAAGAATTCACAGATTCTGACAGTATGTATTTTATGGATGTAGAAAGAAGGCCAAGCCCACGGTGTACCTGGTTGGCTCCTTTTTAGGGGACAATGTGTAACCAAAAGTAGACAGGCATATTTTTTGGGGAATTTAATTTTATAAATAAGGATATTATTCCCTACTTTGCTTATTTATTTAAACCAAATGACTTACTCTAGAAATAGCATATTTTAGAGTTGCTTAAAAAGATTGCCATTTTCGAATAAAATAAATAATTTTAAGTAAATGTGCAAAACAGGGAATATCCTTGTTTTCTTAAATAAAGAATTCCACAAAATATATGTATCTCATTTTGATTATGCATTTAATGTGTCCCCAAAAAAGGAGCAAACCAGGTGGTCAGTGGAATTTGCCTTGTTACTACATACATAAAATACCATACTGTTACATTCATGGTTTGCAATAATACATGAAATGCATTGTGGGTAATGAGAATGGATTAATCGAAAAACATACATTCGGTACCCAGAAATAAACCTGTGTTTGCTGATTCGTTTGAGCTTCTTTTCAAGTATATCCATCTGCAGACTGCAGGCGCTCACGGAACGCCCCTTCTCACGGAACGCCTCTTCTCACGGAACGCCTCTTCTATGGGAACGCCTTTTCATACGTCACGTCACTCAGAAGTCGTCCTCAGACAACTTATTGTCTAGATGTGCTGTTCATGATTGCGTTAGAGCAAATCAGTATAAAAGTGTTGTTTTAATGTTCAAGTAAACCTTGTAGGAGTGCAGGGAAACAAAAACGGAGCAAGTCATTTTGTTTGTTGCAAAGCTATTTCGGAACTCCTTTGTAATACTTTTACAAACAGACCGTTAAAATATTATTTCCATGGCTCCGTGTGTTAACGTTACAAACGATTGACAACTCGGGTGCAGCCGAGTTACGTCACACACGCGACTCTTTTTAAATAGAATTTAAAGTGTAAGTGTATTAAATAGACGTACTTCAACTAAGGTTTAAGGATGTATGGTTAATGTTAGTTGTCAACGTTAACAAAGTATCCAATTAACCTTTCATTAGTTACCAGTAGTAGTAACAAATCTATTCTTAATGTATTTTATCCAAACAGGCTAATACCAAATACACGACCTAACAAATAGCAGGCTAATAAAATTATCAAAACAGGGATTAAACTTAGTTAAGTATTTTTTTGTGTTCTTATATTGGCATTAAATAATGCAGCTGTTATTAATTGCTTGTAGATTCAAGTTACCATTAATTAATGATTTCTAAATATTACAGCATGAGCTAAACTGAACAATACAGTACTTTAATGGTTCATCATTTCAATAAGGGAAGAGAATTGACTCAACCTTGAGTAGGGTATAACTGGGCACCAAAATGGGAGAGAGAAAAAAAAACAGGAAGCTGAGGCTAGAGGCAGGGAGGAACCACCATGGCGAGGCACGGCTGGTTAGGGTGGCGAAGTGATCTTTCACTCGCAAGGCAGATTTTTCATCTTTTAATCAGCCACTCTCATGTGGAAGCGATTAGCTGGACCAGGGGTCGTAACAAATAGATTATATATATATATATATATATAAAATACACACACACACAGAGCAAATCTCTTTTCAAGTTGTATGACATGTTCGATAATAAAATGTTTTCTTGTATCATAACAAGAAAACAAAGTGCTTCAGCAAACAAACAAAACAGAATTATTTACAGTGAATGGATAACAATATACAAAACATCAAAACATAGCAAGTTATTATTACTATAATATAAAAATTGTAATAACAGATTACAAAACAAAATTTAAAAAATAGAGAGTGGATCTCTTTTCAAGTACTATAGCACAACGTGATACTATATATATAAGATTTATTTAGTGAATGGATAACAATATACAACATAAAAAGAATCAGAACATAGTAAGTTATTATTATTATAAAGATTGTAATAACAGAAAAAATATAAACAGGATGTTTTTTTTGTTTTTTTTAAAGATTTTATTAAATTTTTTTTGACAACAAAGCAGGTTGTCCTGGTGTTGGTGGAGAGGCACGATGTCACTTGCCACTTGCCACAGTCTTGGGGGGGGGGGGGGGGGGGGGGAGCCAAAAGGAACAGAAGAGAATAAAAACAGTTAATAATGGGTGAGCAAACAGTTTGGGTCCAACAAATGCACAGTAAAGTAGTGGACAGCACTGCTATTGATAGCACAGTGAACTAGGAAATAGAGAAATGTGTGAGTGAAGACAATATCAAGTAAGCAAATAGTAGAAAACCTTGCCTTCTTGGAGCTTTATGTAGCCCACTCCTCCATGCAGGACTGTGAGCACAGCCCTGCATATTTTGGCTCAGAGTAGAACCCCTGGCAAATCCCTCTTCTTCCGTCACCGAAATATCCTACAAGTCGGACATAAAACAAAGGGATGCACAAAAATACTAGTGTCAATTCTTAATTAAAGGCTTTAAACTCAACTGGGACTGGTTACAGCCCATATCTGATGATTTTAAAACATACTGTAACTCTATTAATCTAATTCAGTTGATAAATTCGCCTACTCGCCCTAATCTTAAACATACAGAGAGATCTACACTAATTGATTTGATTTTGACTAATGTTCCTTATATATACTCTGCTACTGGTGTCTTCTGTAATGATTAAAGTGACCACGGTGCTGTTGTTGCTATTAGAAATACTAAGATCCCTAAGACAAAACCATGCTTTTTTTTTTTTGCACCGGATTTGAAGATGAATGTTTTCGCTTTATGTGCGTTTTAAGGTTTTTTTTATTCAAACGCAAATTGCAAAAACAGCAGGTGGCTTGGGTTTGCCTTGATCGGAGCACCTTTAAAGTAGAAGAATGGCTGGGGGCTGCAGGGAGGTTGGTGGTTGTAGAGAAGCTTGGGTTTGCAGGACAGCTGGAAGTTGGAGACAAGGTTACTGTTGAGGGGCTTGGGGTTGCAGGCAGGTTGATGGTTGGAGGCAAGGTTACTGTAGAGGGGCTTGGGGTTGCCGGACGGCAGGAGGTTGGAGGCAAGGTTACTGTAGAGGGGCTTAGGGTTGCAGGCAGGTTGATGGTTGAAGAGAGGCTGGGGGTTGTAGAAGGGCTGGTGACTGTAGGAGGGCTGGAGAGGCATTTAGCAAGATGTGCAATGAAACCTTTCTTGGTGATAATTATTTTGGGGCAATAACAGCAGTGGTAGTGGCTGCTGCCCACACAGTTTAGACTGCACTTCTATATGGAATAGCCTTAAAAACAAAAACAAAAACAAAATATCACATATACATGAACAGAATACATATACATATCACATATACATGAAGAATGCATGAATATTAGAAGATAAATAAAATAAACAAAACTAAATCAAATAGGCACAAGAAGTGCCAATTCAGCAGTATTGAAGAAAATAAAATATGCATATTGGCATTGGTTTGCATAGCACATTCACCTAGATATAGGGACATTGTTGCACACAAATAATGTCTATGAGCTGTTAAGTGATTGTGTGATATCATAGTAATAGTTGTAGCAAAAACAATTACACATTCCTATGGTAACGACAAGGTTTCTACACAATCTATAAAAGGGGACCAACTAATTATAAACTTTTTCCGAGACCTGATATTGTTATGTTTAAGCTCTTCTAATGGCAATAATAAAAGCACATCCTTAACCCAGTCTATGAAGGAGGGGGGGGGGGGGGGGTATCTGTTCCTCCCATGAACTACTCAGAGAATGTGTGTCCTAGAGTGTAAAATATCACTTCTATAAATGAATGCTATGGTTAAACTGACAATAATAAGCCATTTCCTCCTCAACACTTCAACAAGTAGCCCATCAAATGCAGTGATTTGTTGACTTTATTATAATATTAGAAATCTAATTAGATATTCAACACTCTTATTTATTTAATACTGTTAATACACAAAATATTAAGGTTACCTCCATGTTTGACTGAAGACTTGTGTGTCTGTAGGTGGGCCACCATATTGGGGTATTCCCCCACCCTTGGACAAAAAGGGCATTTGTAGCCATGATCCGTCTTCAGCAGTTGACATGCAGTGACATGGGGCTACGGAGCAAAAGTAGCAATAGCATAATAACGTTATCAAATCAATGACATGTTACATTAGCTAGTTATACATATAACATAATCCTACAAAACTCTGTCCCATGTCAATAAGTTGTTACATCAAACACGAAGTATCAAACGGATTCTCCGCCATTAACTAACGTTAACGTTAGGCTAACGAGCTGTTCGCCATTATCTAGGCTAACAGCTAGTTAACAAGACCAATGTACACGGTCAGTTAGCAAAAATCAATAACATCAAACTGACGGTTTTGTAAAACTTTTGTACACCAAGTCGCTTACCGTTTCACGCTGCACCATTTTTTATTTTTCTGAGTGACGTCCTCGTGACGAGTTAGGCATTCTCATATAAGGGGCGTTCCCAAAGAAGAGGCGTTCCCAAAGAAGAGGCGTTCCCGAAGAAGAGGCGTTCCCGAAGAAGAGGCGTTCCCGAAGCGCCTGCAGTCTGCAGATGGACCCTTCTCCTTCTTTTTGTTCTTATTTAGTTACGTATCTCCCTCTGGTGGACATGAATAATTTAATAATAATAATGCCTGGCATTTATATAGCGTCTTTCTCACACTCAAAGCACTTTACAATGATGAGGGGGAGACTCGCCTCAACCACCACCAATGTACAGCACTCACCTGGATGATGCAACGGCAGCCATTTTGCACCAGTATGTTCACCAGACGGAGAGGGAGAGAACAATTTGTTGCCAATTAAACTGGGTTTCTCTTCAGCACGAACAGATCCTCTGCCTCACACTGCCACCAGTGGGAGACAGAGAGTCTTTTCGGCTGGTTTGTAACTTTGGGTGGGTGTGTCTTTCTCTTTCTCTCTTCTTTTACTCTCTACTGCCCCCTTCTGTTCCCTGAAGGTCTGGTGGAGAATCACAGTACCAGTGGCTTGCCTGCGGCTGTGGTTCGAAACCAGACCGGCGGACAAGGCCGGACCGTCACCAGTGTTTGGGGCGAGGCAGGTACCAGTGGCTTGACCGCGGCCTGCTAAACCCCAACGCCGAAGCCAGGACAGCACCAGGAGGACCCCTGCCGTAGGACTCCAGCGCTCCGGGATCGACACTACTGCTGTGGACGCTTGACGCCAGGAGGCCCGAGGGGAGTGCGGATCTTGCCCGGAGAGTAGGCCCGGAAGGGCTGTTTTTCTCTCCGGGCCTCACCAGCCACCAGCTGGGCCTTCGCCCTGGTGATCCGTCTCTCCCTCCCTTCCTCCTAGGCCCGCAGCAGAACCAGCAGGCCAGACCCGGAGGACGAAGCTGAGGAGCAGGCAGTTGGGAGGACCGGAGCAGCAGACCCCCCTGAGACGGAAGGCGGCGATCCAGACCTCAACACCATCTGAGGATCAACGCTTGCCGCCTGCACCAGAAAGGGAGGTCCTCACGCAGCGGTGTGAGGGGCCGGCCCTCGGCTGGTCCCTTTTCAGCCTGCTTTGCGTTGCTGTTCTTCTGGTTCTCCCGGAAGGAACACCATCTCCTGAGTGCTGTCTCTGTGTTTTTTTTCGAACAGTGCAGAGTCCGGCCTTGGCGAGAGGAAGGGGGATGGCAGCCAGACCTGTTCCAGGGACGCGACGCCATAACGCCGTCCGCCTGACATGGATCCAGGGGGTCGAGGAGGGAGGCGGCAGCACCGGTGCGGGCCCCCCGGCGGGACAGGGGGCCGAGGGCGCAGCTACGGAGGGCGCCCCTGGACCAGCAACCGCAGGGGGGGCAGGTCGTGCTGCAGGCCCGAACCCAACTCGAACCCAGACGAGAGTGACAGGTTTGACCCGTCTGGAGTTTAGCAGGGCAGTGCTACAGAGAGGTATGGGCTTCGTGCCAGCTGACCTCAACTGCCTGGTAAAGGTTCCGGGCCAAGGGGACATTTTTGAGGTAAGCTTTAAGAACCCTAATGTCCTCGAGAGGTTCTGGAACCTCTACAGAGAGGGGAAGGACAGGCGTCCCCTCAACAACTTTGCGGTCGAGCCCCTGTCCGACACGGAGAACAAAGTGGTCACTGTACAGTTTTACAATGAGACTGTGCAGGACCACGATGTTTCGACGTGGTTGGGCAGGTATGGCGATGTTAAATCCGACGTCAGGAGGGTCCTTGATGAGGATGGAGTGTGGACCGGGGCCAGGAAGTGGCTGGTCCAGCTTAAACCCGACCCCTCAGTAGTGGGGGGGGTATGTCATATCCCCAGCACCATCACGCTGGGGAGAGATAGGGGTGTGGTGTTCTACAACGGCATGCCCAAGCTGTGCAGGAACTGCGGTGAGTTAGGTCACTTAGCCGCAGCCTGCACAGTGGTCAAGTGCAAGACCTGCGGAGGCGAGCACGAGACCAGGGCGTGCCGGGACCCAAAGCCCTGTAATCTCTGCGGAGCGAGTGGGCATTTCTATAGAGATTGCCCACTCTCGTACGCGAACAGGGCTAGGAACACCGCACCTCCTCCACCATCTACTGCCCCCCCCCGCCCACCTACCCCTACCCCTACCCCTACCCCAGCACCCAGAACCAGAACGCCAACCACAACCCCCCCCCCACAGCCTGCAACAATCATTTCCACACAAGACACCGCACAAGCCCCCCCAAGCACCATTGATACCGGTTCTCCCCTACGCACAGTCCCCTCTGAAGATACATTACCCACACAGACAGTCACTACAGTGAAAGAGGAGCCTGACTCCGACACCCCCATCATGGTGGAGGAGTCGGACTCCTCTAGCGCAGACACAGATTTAGATACAATTACAAACTGGCATGTGGCAAATAGGAAACGGAAAGGGAAACACAACAAAACTAATAGAACAGAACCACCCGGTCAGCCCCCAAACCCAGCAATAGTTCGCCACACAAAATTACCAACCCATAAAATACAACAGAAAAATGTCAACACTCGGAACATAAGCCCACCGATAGTCAGGCCAGAACCTCCACCTCGCCCTAGTAAGCCATCTTCACCACCACTATTACATCAAAAAGAAACCCTCTCACGACCCATCACTTTTCATAACAGGGCCAATAATGACCGGCCACCTCCTGGCCCCGATCCCGCACCCAACAAGAGCACTCAGCAGCTCTCCTCTCAAGGGCCCTCCGAAGCAAAGGGGGACCCTGGGGCAAAACCATCACGTCCCACCTCTCCGGAACGGAACCTGCCAGGCAGTAAGGAGGGGAGACCTGTGGGCGGACCGAGTCAGGGGGTGAGTAGGCGCCTTCATAATCCGGACACAGTTATGGACCGTCTCAACAAAATCTGCCAAGATATCGCAAAAAATAATACCGGATCATATGACACAGCTAAACAATAAACACTATTATGACACTCACACTCACCACCTCAAACACCCGTAGCATCAGGGACCCCAACAAACGCCACTCAGTCTTCTCCACTCTACAGCAAACCCCCTCGGATGTCATCCTGCTTCAGGAGTGCGGAATCCCCTTCCGCACTATGGATGACATTCTGAGGGAGGAGTGGAGAGTGGGGGACTCTCTCTGGTCCGGCTCGAACGTCGCTCGAGCCGATGGGGTCGGCACATTGACCAAAAACCCCTACGTTAAAATAACGGGTAATAACGTCCTGGAAAGTGGGCGAATCCTCGTCACAGACATTTGTGTCGGGGGTTCCCCACTCAGATTGGTCAATGTGTACGGCCCAACCAGCGTAGCCGAGAGGGTCTCCCTATTTACAAAGCTAAGGCCTATCATACATTGCAATATGCCGGTGGTCGTGGGGGGGGATTTCAACTGTGCCCTTAGGGATGAAGACCGCAGCAGACCAAGGAAAGATCGGTCGAGCGACGAGCTGCGGTCTATCATAGAAGATTTCTCCCTCCACGACGCCGGGGGCGCCTCTCCCCCACAACATACATGGGTGAGCTCTTCTGGTGTCTCCTCTTCTCGAATTGACATGTTCCTGCTCTCCCCAGGCCTGAGAGTGCACGCCTTTTCCATCCGGGCAGTGCACTACTCAGACCACCACATGGTGACCGTGTCCCCTGGTCTGGGAGAAGGCCATAACCATCGGCAGGGGTCTCTGGAGAATGAATACCAGCCATCTCCAGGACCCCAAAGTGTGCCTCTCCTTCTCGAGGCGGTACCTGGAGTGGGTGAGTCTAAAACACCTTTTTGACTCCCCGATAGAGTGGTGGGAGATGGTGAAAGAGCGGGTGCAGGGCTACTTCCGGGCAGTCGGGCGGAGGAAGGCAAAGGAAAGGAGGGCGGCTTTTGACCACGCTAATGCTGCCCTCCAGAGACTGAGCCTCCTCCAGTCCCGAGGCCTGGAGGTAAGCAGCGAGATCGCACTCGCTAAACAGAGCCTCTCCGCCCTCTATCGGGAGGAGCGGAGAAAATACACCTTCCGCTCCAAACTCCAGGGCCTTGAGGAGGATGAGAAGTGCACGAGGTACTTCTTCCGCAGGGCACGGTCAAAAGCAAATAACATCTCTTCCCTCTATAACAGCAGAGGGGTGGTGGTGTCTGAAGAGGCCGAGGTCCGGGAGGTGGCCAGGGAGTTCTATGCGGGTCTATACAGCATAAGGCCCGCGGATGGGGCTCTCATGGACACCTTCCTGGGCTGCCTGGACAGACGCCTGGGGGATGAGAGCAGGGAACCAGAGTTGAGCGCCGAGGAGCTCACCCGGGCCGTACGCTCCCTTAATCAGCACAAAGCTCCTGGTCCTGACGGGATCCCGGCCGAATTTTATCAGGCATTTTGGGATCTCCTGAAGGAGGACGTGGCGGAAGTCTTCAGAGCGGCGTACAGGGAGGGGCGGTTGGGGGCTTCACTGAGGCAGAGTGCGGTTGCTCTTGTCCCTAAGAAGGGGGACCTGAAGGACCTCCGGCACTGGCGGCCGATTAACCTCCTCTCAGCCGATTACAAGATCATGGCGAAGGCGCTGATGAGGAGGTTCCAACACCTGATGACATCGGTGGTCGGCCCTGACCAAACGTGCAGTATACCAGGGAGGTCCATAAACGACAACCTGCTCCTCGTGAGGGATGTCATAATCCACTCCGGGGAGCGCGGGGTCCCCCCTCCCCCTTGGGCCTTCTCAGCTTAGACCAGGAGAAGGCCTTTGACAGGGTAAGTCATGTGTGCTTGGAGAGGGTGCTAGAGAGGTTCAATTTTCCTAGCTCCCTCCTGCGCTGGACCAAAATGTGCTTGACTGACATCTCGGGGAGGGTGGTTGTGAACAAGCAGCCATCCGCCCCGTTTGCCATTAGGTCTGGCGTCAGGCAGGGATGCCCCCTAGCATCCCTCCTGTACGTCATCTACCTCGAGCCGTTCCTTCAGGCCATCAGGGGCAACCCGGGCATCGCTGGGTATCCACTGCCCGGGGCCCAGGGGGAGCGGCTTAGGGTGATGGCGTACATGGACGACATCACCATCGTCGGCACAGATAGTCATTCCATCACCGTTGCCAACAGGGTGCTGGATGACTTCTGTGCAGCCACTGGCGCCCTAGTCAATAGGGACAAGAGTGAGCTGTTTCTGTCTCGTCATTGGAGGGAGCCACTAACCGTTGCTTTCCCTGTACGCAGAGATAAGATCAAGCTCCTGGGGGTGACCTTCCAGTCAGACGGAGAAGGAAGGCTGAGCTGGGAGGAAACCCTCCGCCACGTCCAGGTTAAACTCCAGAGCTGGGGCGTGCGGCCTCTGACTCAGACGGGTAAGATCCTGGTCCTGAAGGCAATAGTCCTTCCCATTTGTCTCTACTTGGGGAGGGTGTTTCCCCCAGACAAGGCCACTAGTAAACTTATTACTAGAATGGCCTTCCGCTTTGTCTGGGGGAGCACCATGGAAAAGTTAAAAAGAGCTACCCTCCTCAAGGAAGAGCAGAACGGGGGCAGGGGGGTTCCAGATATTGTTACCATCGTGTTGGTGCAGGGTCTGGCCGCACTGGTCCAGAATACTCGGAAGGTCGAGAAGGCCTCTGGTGCCTTTGCTAGGTACTATGCCACTCCCTTCCTGAGGACGATGGGCCTGTGTGCGCTGGACCTCACCACACCGTACAGCTGGGACCCCCCATATGCATATCGAGCCCTGAGGGACTTTGCTTTTGGGGCAGGATTGCCCAGGGCCGGGCTGACCTCGTGGAGCTATAAAATCATCATGGCTCATTTAAGATCAAAGGAGACCATGACACTCCCGAGGGGCAGCACGACCCTGGACCCGTCTATAATCTGGGCTAATGTCCTACATAAATGTTTAAGCAATAAGCAAAAGGACATTGCCTGGATGTCTGCCCACATGTGTCTCCCCACCAGGTCCTTTATGTTTAAGCGGCACTTGGCCCTGACCGAGCGCTGCCCCCACGGATGCACTGACTCAGAACACATCTACCACCTGTTCTGGGAGTGCTCCGTGGCCAGACGGGTCTGGGGCCTTGTTGTTTCTTCTGTCTCCCGAAACAGGTTGCTGCCTAGGTCCTCCCTGACTGCTGAGAGTGTCCTCTACGGCCCCCGTGGAGGATGCAAAACACCGGAGCTCCAGCGTCAGTGGAGGATCGTTAATACTATCAAGCAGGTCCTGTGGGAGGCGAGGAACATCAAGGTCTACCAAAAGACGACTGTAGACCTGGTCACTCTCAGGAGGAGGGCGCAAAACCTCCTCCAAGACGGCGTTATGGTCGATTACGCAAAGGACAAGTGTCTGGCGAGAGAGAAATGGGGGGTGGACCATTGGAAAGAACTGATCATTTAGTCCACCCCCCCCATCCCAAGGAAGAGAGAGAGAGAGACAGAACAATTGCCCACCCAATGACCCGGGAACGCATGGACTATCCTTCATTTCAATGTCGTGTGATTTCCTTCTTGTTTTGTAACCTTCTCCTTTTTGTATGTGATGTAATTTACTGTCGTGTTATGAATGTTGCATGTTAATTTTTAGAAATTAAAAAGGGAGGGGAAATAAACCCCCCCCCCCGACAAAATATGTTTTTAAAAAACTGTGAAATGAAAAGTTTGAAAATATAATTAAATGTAATGAAATGGTTTTATTTTAAAATGACATTTAAAACCAATAAAAGACAATTAAACTGGGGGATGATTAGGTAGCAGATGGAAAAAGCGAGGTTGGGAATTTAGCCAGGGCACTGGGGAAACCCCTACTCTTTGCAAGAAGTGCCATTGTGAATTGGGGTTTATTTGACCAAAGGGAAGCATGTCCCCCCCTCCAGTAAATATAGCTTGATCAACCGTGACGCAATGTTTCTGTTTTTTGAACGCGCTTATGGGATATGTTGTCAATAACATGGAACACCGTTTGGGCCAAAACCTGTATTTCGACGTCCGCGTTAAGACGTCAAATTTGTTTGTGTTAAGACATCAAATTTGTTCCATCTTAAAGGTTGTATCAGCGATTTTGGGTGACGTCACTTCTGAAGCGAAATCCCAAACAAACAGAGCCAGCTCCAGCTCAGAGCCAATTATGTTATGTTTTAAAAAATAGTGTTCAAGCATCCAGAATTATAACCACGTTAATAACGTTTGTAAGAAACCAAACCGTTTGTAAATCCGTCAAGATTTCAGCGAGATAAGAGTATTAGCGTATTAGTATCACCCACCCCTTGTCGGTGATTGGTTGGAATACTGTTTATTTTGGTTTTGAGTGGTTGGTAGTACCATTTGTTTTTGTGTACGATCTCGGAGCATAGGCTGTCTACAGAGACGCGGTTTTTTTGACGGCCTGCTTATGGGGCGGGGCAGCTAGCGGATCGTGAGGAAAAATCAGATGAATGTGATCATTTATGTTTCGACCCAAAATCGCTGATACAACCTTTAAGACGTCCATTTTGGACGTCTACATCTTAAGACGACAGAAAATACCGTGTTAAAATTGGGTGCTACCACTTCATAAGTTTCTGAGGGGAAACCCTTCATACAATCATTGCAAGAGAGAAAACAATTCCCCACTCAACCTACCTTGTATGAATTGAGGTTAAGAAATAATATTGATTGAATTGGGCTTAAGAAATAATATTGATTTACGGTGACATTGTTAACATCTGCATTTTTTGCAGGCTACTGGTTACTTATTTAGAAAAACTGTAGCTTACAATATCATAGCTACTTGACATATTCATCTAATGTGGTGTGTTCGCCTAAGTGCCCACTAGATGGCAGTATTAGAGCACAAATGGCAACCTGTTGCATTTTGAGTAGATAGGGGGAAAATAAAGAATTTGGTGTTCTGCAAGCCATTGATTTCGATGTAAACTGGTTAAGATCCTTTCTGATTAATGGCAAAATTTTTAGTGCAGCCAAGGGGTATTTTTTATGTAATGGTGGTGTGAATTATATTTTACATTGTGGCTATTATGTTACATTGAGGCTATAAATGTTCAAATCCCCACTTTGTTGTGATTTTATTCATTAAAGCAGGCTATTATTAGACAAAGTTCACTGTCGCCATGATTCCTCTCATCCCCGTTCCCCAGTAGAGGTGCGCAACTTTCTCCCTTTAATTACCCAGATAGCAAGCGAACGTTGAATCGACGTAGATTAAATGTGGAATTCCGACGTGGATTCAACATCAATTTGCTCATCGAAATCACGTTGAAAGCTAATGGAGTCAGTCAATGATGGCTACAAACATAAATTTTTTTAAATATCATGTTAATATTTAACCTTGATTATTCAATATTTGTCGGTATTCTGACATTGATTCAACGTGATCTCGATGAGCAAATTGATGTTGAATCAACGTCGGAATTCCACATTGAATCTAAGTCGATTCAACGTTCGCTTGCTATCTGGGTAGCCTATGCCTCATAGACCCAGAGTTGCAAAAGTGCAACATTTTTTAAAAACGGTCCATTAGTACCTATTCCTGTCTAAATGTAGATAAAAGCTACATATCCTAGCACCCCAGACTCTAAAATGTATCATAGCAACACTTTTTGCTGGAAAATATTCTGGTAAAATAGACACACCCCTTTCAAAGATCAAAAAACATGGCTGCCTCCCTCTGATCCCCCTGCTCTCTCTTTGGCACCAATTTCGACAATTGTCCAAGTAAGTATTTGACCTTTAATATTTTTCTTCTTAATTCTAAAGATGTTTAGTGATAGAAAATTCCATACATTAAAATTATATTTAATATATATAATATACATGATTTAGAGCTATTTGTTTGAATGTTGCAAAAATGCAACACTGGGCTTCAATGGTCGTCTTATTCACACAAGAGACCCCACACTGAATCATGGGTAAATGCATGTCAAATTATACATATTGTATATGTGTATGTATATACAGTACATGTTTCTCCACTCATTTATTCAGGTTTTTCCTTTAATTTGTCACCCGTCTGTATATATATGATAAACAATTAATTTGTTTCACTTTTAAAAATTATTCTAAATAGAATGAGTCATACGTGCTTTGGTGGGCTATTTATGATTAGGGGCAGGTGTTTGTCTCCACTTTCAATTATGCCACCTATTGCAAGTTGAGAAAAATATGTAATATGCATATGCAAATACGCATTAGATCTAAATTAAATAATTCACTATTTACATTTCAGAATGTCATTGACAAAGAGAGGAAGAGTGTACTCAGTTCTGGATGTATTGGAGGCCATTGCTAATGGAGATACAAGTGATTTTGAGATTGAGTCGGAGGACAGCGATAGTGATGGAGACAACATAGCACAGGATGGCCAGGATCAGGACTCTACAAGTGACAGTGAAAGTGAGGGAGAAAGCGAGGGAGAAAGTGAGGGAGAAAGCGAGGGAGAAAGCGAGGGAGAAAGTGAGGGAGAAAGTGAGGGAGAAAGCGAGGGAGAAAGCGAGGGAGAAAGTGAGAGAGAAACCGAGGGAGAAAGTGGGGAGAAAGTGAGGGAGAAAGCGAGGGAGAAAGTGAGGGAGAAACCGAGGGAGAAAGTGAGGGAGAAAGTGAGAGAGAAACCGAGGGAGAAAGCGAGGGAGAAAGTGAGGGAGAAAGCGAGGGAGAAAGTGAGGGAGAAAGCGAGGGAGAAAGCGAGGGAGAAAGCGAGGGAGAAAGTGAGGGAGAAAGTGAGGGAGAAACCGAGGGAGAAAGTGAGGGAGAAAGCGAGGGAGAAAGTGAGGGAGAAACCGAGGGAGAAAGTGAGGGAGAAAGTGAGAGAGAAACCGAGGGAGAAAGCGAGGGAGAAAGTGAGGGAGAAAGCGAGGGAGAAAGTGAGGGAGAAAGCGAGGGAGAAAGCGAGGGAGAAAGCGAGGGAGAAAGCGAGGGAGAAAGTGAGGGAGAAAGCGAGGGAGAAAGCGAGGGAGAAAGCGAGGGAGAAAGTGAGGGAGAAAGTGAGGGAGAAACCGAGGGAGAAAGTGAGGGAGAAAGTGAGGGAGAAAGTGAGTGAGAAAGCGAGGGAGAAAGCGAGGGAGAAAGCGAGGGAGAAAGTGAGGGAGAAAGTGAGGGAGAAAGTGAGGGAGAAACCGAGGGAGAAAGTGAGGGAGAAACCGAGGGAGAAAGTGAGGAAGAAACCGAGGGAGAAAGTGAGGGAGAAAGCGAGGGAGAAAGTGAGGGAGAAAGTGAGGAAGAAACCGAGGGAGAAAGTGAGGGAGAAAGTGAGGAAGAAACCGAGGGAGAAAGTGAGGGAGAAAGTGAGGAAGAAACCGAGGGAGAAAGTGAGGGAGAAAGCGAGGGAGAAAGTGAGGGAGAAAGTGAGGAAGAAACCGAGGGAGAAAGTGAGGGAGAAAGCGAGGGAGAAAGTGAGGGAGAAAGTGAGGAAGAAACCGAGGGAGAAAGTGAGGGAGAAAGCGAGGGAGAAAGTGAGGGAGAAAGTGAGGAAGAAACCGAGGGAGAAAGTGAGGGAGAAAGCGAGGGAGAAAGTGAGGGAGAAAGTGAGGGAGAAACCGAGGGAGAAAGCGAGGGAGAAAGTGAGGGAGAAACCGAGGGAGAAAGCGAGGGAGAAAGCGAGGGAGAAAGCGAGGGAGAAAGCGAGGGAGAAACCGAGGGAGAAAGTGAGGGAGAAAGCGAGAGAGGAAAGCGAGGGAGAAAGCGAGGGAGAAAGTGAGGGAGAAAACGAGGGAGAAAGCGAGGGAGAAAGCGAGGGAGAAAGTGAGGGAGAAAGTGAGGCAGAAAACGAGGGAGAAAGTGAGCGAGAAAGTGAGGGAGAAACCGAGGGAGAAAGTGAGGGAGAAAGTGAGGGAGAAAGTGAGGGAGAAAGTGAGGGAGAAACCGAGGGAGAAAGTGAGGGAGAAAGTGAGGGAGAAAGCGAGGGAGAAACCGAGGGAGAAAGTGAGGGAGAAAGCGACGGAGAAACCGAGGGAGAAAGTGAGGGAGAAAGTGAGAGAGAAAGCGAGGGAGAAAGCGAGGGAGAAAGTGAGGGAGAAAACGAGGGAGAAAGTGAGGGAGAAACCGAGGGAGAAAGTGAGGGAGAAAGTGAGGGAGAAAGCGAGGGAGAAACCGAGGGAGAAAGTGAGGGAGAAAGCGACGGAGAAACCGAGGGAGAAAGTGAGGGAGAAAGTGAGAGAGAAAGCGAGGGAGAAAGTGAGGGAGAAAGTGAGGGAGAAAGTGAGGGAGAAAGTGAGGGAGAAAGCGAGGGAGAAACCGAGGGAGAAAGTGAGGGAGAAAGCGAGGGAGAAAGCGAGGGAGAAAGCGAGGGAGAAAGTGAGGGAGAAAGCGAGGGAGAAAGCGAGGGAGAAAGTGAGGGAGAAAACGAGGGAGAAAGTGAGGGAGAAACCGAGGGAGAAAGTGAGGGAGAAAGTGAGAGAGAAACCGAGGGAGAAAGTGAGAGAGAAACCGAGGGAGAAAGCGAGGGAGAAAGTGAGGGAGAAAGTGAGGGAGAAAGTGAGGCAGAAAACGAGGGAGAAAGTGAGGGAGAAACCGAGGGAGAAAGCGAGGGAGAAAGTGAGGGAGAAACCGAGGGAGAAAGTGACGGAGAAACCGAGGGAGAAGAGTGAGGGAGAAAGTGAGGGAGAAAGCGAGGGAGAAAGTGAGGGAGAAACCGAGGGAGAAAGTGAGGGAGAAACCGAGGGAGAAAGTGAGGGAGAAACCGAGGGAGAAAGTGAGAGTAGCAGCAGTGAGGATAGGCCTGGCACAGCACAGGGCAGGCAGAATGCTCAGGGCACAGCACAGGGCAGGCAGAATGCTCAGGGCACAGCACAGTGAAAAAATCTCACAGCACAGCGCAAAAATCTTCGCTGGTATAAGAAACAGTTCATAAGCCCTGAAACAAACTTCACAGGTGCTGATTTTGAAGTTGTCTCTGACTATATACTGCAAACACCACTGCAGTACTTCCAGAGATTTGTGTCCCCAGAGATGCTTCATAATATGGTTGTGAATAGCAACGAATACAGTCTCCAGAAATTTGGGACAATTGCTGACATCTCTGTCAAAGAGATAGAACAAATGATGGGCATGTACCTGAGAATGGGTATAGTACAAATGCCTGGTGTCAGGGTTTACTGGGAAACCGACACACGCTACAGCCCTGTAGCTGACGTAATGCCTCGTAACCGTTTTCAGTCCTTGCTTTCAACCATCCACTTTGCCAACAACCTCACTGTTTCAGATGAACAGAAGAAGGACAAACTTTGGAAAATTAGGCCATGGTTGGATGCATTCAGGGAGAACTGCCTGCAGATAGTGCCTGAGGAGCATAACTCTGTCGATGAAATGATGATTCCTTTCAAGGGGAAGTTCAGTGGCATCAGACAATACATGAAGGGGAAACCCCATCCCTGGGGCTTCAAAGTCTGGGCAAGAACAGGAATCTCAGGCATAGTCTGTGACTTTGACGTGTACCAAGGGAGCGTCCAAGGTAAACATGTCAAGTCTGAACTTGGATTGTCAGCAGATGTAGTCATAAAGCTTGCATCAACACTTCCTGCAGGTCAAAACTACAAGATATTTGCAGACAATTACTTCACATCTGTTCCCCTGATCACCAAACTTCTTGAGCGCGGAATCCACTTTGTTGGAACAGTACGCCCTGTGCGCGTGCCAATATTGTAACCATGAGGACCCGCTGTTGCATTTTTGCAACATTTTCACAAAATCCTCCCAAAAACAAAAAATGCAAAAAACTCATAATTTTCTTGATCAGAGGCTTCCTAAAAACAGTTTAAAAAGGAGAAAAACAATTTACATCAATAAAATCAACGCTTGGGTTTCTCAGGGCTATGGCTACAATAACTGTCTGAACTAAACAGGCCACTTTTGGAAAAATTACATGTGTAATGTATAGGGTTGGGTATCCAAAATACGTCGGTCCCTACCGAGTATCAAAACATTTACGAAAAAACAGTACCAAATTTTGATACTTTACGGTAGGCTACTTCTCGACGTGAATGCTATTTTTGCAGCCAGCGGACAATCCATTGCATCAAATTACAACTACAATTAAATTAAACACCAGTAACACATCGAATGTGTTTAAAGCATGTGGTCGTCCAGTGCTGGGTCTTCTGACTGCTGACAACGATTGAATAACAGATACCGTTCTCGCAAACAGAACTTTTGTTTCGGATATTAACGATTGCCTTGTAGCCTAATAACGTATGCGTAGCTGGCTAAGGTGGATGTTAGTTACGTTAACGTTATTAGCTTACCTTGTATCTTTGAAGCTATCATAAATAAACTTTTGCAATAGACAGCTAGTTGTGAAATTAATCAATCTCCTATTTCATTTCATACTAAGGTCCCTCTGTGAAAACCAGTAGTGTAGCTGATTGCACCCCTTCTATAACTCCCTTTACTGTAGTAGCAAGTAGAACTAAGCTGAAGAATGAAAAAAGAGATGAACGGCGCCGTGCGGCGCCAAAATGGATGTCCTGACAGTTTTGGAATTGCACTTTATTTTCTTCTGTTGTGCTTATTCTGTCATTTTACAATGACATAATGTTTACAAAATAATAACCTACTTATCAGTCATTTTACAATGACAAACTTTTCACAGAATAATACTTATCTGTCATTTTACAGTGACATAATGTTTACAAAATGAAAATGTTTACAAATAGTAAAGATATCAGTTATAATCATTTATAGAAACATAGTTGGCTGATAAACATATAAAGTTTTTCATATAAAGCAGGGCTGCCCAGCCCTCTTTCTGGAGATCTACCGTCCTGTAGGTTTTTACTCCAACCCTAACAAAGCACACCTCATTCAACAGCTAGAGAGCTTGTTGAGCTGCTCATTAGTAGAATCAGGTATGCCAAATTAGGGTTGATATGAAAACCGACAGGACGGCAAATCTCCAGGAACAGGGTTGGGCAGCCCTGATATAAAGTATCGAAAAAAGTATCGTGCAGGTATGTTAGGAGAAATACTAACATACTATAACTAACCATGAGTTCATACATTTAATTTAACGATTGTGGTGTTGATGATTTCCATGACCACTCCCTGGCATTTGTACTACTCAACAATGTATATAGAATATTTTTTACAAGGTAAGTGCAAATAATTTGAAAAGGTTCCCTCAAACACCACACTGTGAGGGAGTTTATACTTGTGTTCATGACATGTTCCCATTCTAGGCAAAGTGGACACCCTGAAGGACCTGCTGTGGAAGGACCTCAGCTTTCTTTCTTGAGGATCTACTAAAGGGGAAAGTCCTCTACTTCAAAATCCTCAAATTCTGTCACTGTGCTATTACGACTAGAATTGAATTCCTACATGACAGATTGTTTGTAGTTTGTGTGTGTGTGTGTGGGGGGGGGGGGGGGGGGGGGGGGGGGGTGAGAAGGGTATGGGAAGGAATAGAAGGCGCGAATAAAAACGGCCAGGGGCGAAGGCTAGAGTAGAATGAGCATACAGGTGGAAGAGGGGGGGGGGGAATAAAAAAAATTAAAAACTAGGGTGTGGCTTGATATCTCGAGCCCAACCCTTTCATGAGTACATTTCCCACCCACGACTGACATTTTTTTCCCTTTAACAGGAATTGCTTCAGAAAAAATATGCAGTTGAATAAAAAGAATATGGTAACCAGGTATGCAAATTTGACAAAACTAGGGGTAATAATTAAGATTGTCAGTTTTCTCAGCTGCATTTGGTCCTTTAGTATGAGGTCAGTAGAGGATTCTTTTAATTGCATGTTTTTGAAAATGATCACATTACACGATGCAGCAGTTGCATTTTTTTTTTTAGTGTTGTGCTATATTGTTTTTTAATCTGTGGGAAGCAGCCTCCACACATAAAAAGGCCAGTTATATCACCTGCACAAAACTGATAATTAGAAGGCATTTCATATGAAATGGTTTGCAGAAGGGGTAGACTAATAAAGAATAAATCTCTCGTTCTCGCTCAGCCTCTCTGCTTGCTTTTCTTTTTCTGAGGCCTGATGCTGCATCAGATGTTGCCTGCCCCTTTTGGCCCAAGTTCCCAATGTGCCCCTTTGATTTGATTTAAAAAATATAAATAAATACATATACAGGGGTGGACAAAATATCAGTTTTCCAGAAAACATAAAACACCTGCCACATGTTTGCTATGCAAAACCTCAACCTCTGTTCCTAATCTATGTAGGACAGTGGAATGTGATTAGTGAAAAGCTTAACTGAAAAGGAATAAGTAACAATTGGGCCATATTGATTCTAGACCAGTTTCAATGATCTTCTATTTTATTCAGCTGTATACTTCACTTTGAGCAGAGGTGTTCACTCCCCACAGCTGTGTAGAGGTTGTCATGGACCAAAATGCTTTCAGTTTTTGTCCTACATTAGCTCTAAAGTGTTCACTTATTACTGACACAAAAGCAGCATTTAATTGATTAATTAGTATTATTATAGTATTGTTTGATAATATGATTAATGGCTAATTATGATTAATTATCAAACTAATAAAATAAACAAGACAGAAACTAAAATGTATACATAGCATGCCAGTCATAAGAGAAAATATAAGTAAGAGAAATGGGAGCAAACAGCTGTTATATGAAAAAGTTTTTTCTGTTTCTGGTGTTTCCGATATTTCCCTGTATATACACATATTACATTACAATCATTTGGCAGACGCTTTTATCCAATGTGACAATAAGTGCATACTGAAGGTCATTGAAGTGACTACAAAGCAGATCCGACGAAGCACAACTTTCTCCTAACGGAGCTATCCCTAGTAATGAACAGAGTAGTACACACAGTCAGCTCTACATTCTGAACTATAAAATAACCCAAAAAAAAAACCAGGAAGAAAGTACTATGCAATTGGCCCTAGATGGATAGTTTACTCAAGGTGGAATCTGAAAAAGTATCTTCAGACCACGACGGAAAACAGACAGTGTTTGACCTGAGCGCAGCCATGGTTCCGTCGACGGTGATGGACAGGTGTGTGGCATGAAGAGCAGCTCCGTCTTGTTGAGGTTGACCTTCAGGTGATGGCTAGACATCCACACAGAGATGTCAGCCAGGCAAGCAGATATCCTCTCCTTAACCTGTGGGGTAGAGAGAGGGAAAGAAGAATAGTTGAGTGTCATCAGCTTAACTATGGTAAGAGAAGCCATGTGAATTAATAACCGAACCAAGAGGCTTCATGTAAACAGCAGCGGACCCTGTACAGATCCCTGCGGGACTCCTGTAAAAAGTGGATGAGGTGCAGAGACGGAGCCCTTCCAGGAGACTTGGTATGATCTATCTGTGAGATAGGATACAAACCAAGAAATGCCCATCTCAGCCAATGTGGAGAACAGGTTTGTGGTTGACCATGTCAATCGCTGCAGACAGGTCAAGGACAATCAGGACAGAGGAGAGGGAGGAGGCTCCGTCACAGCCAAGAGTGCAGTTTCAGTGGAGTG
This sequence comes from Synaphobranchus kaupii, assembly GCA_029718625.1. NCBI lineage: Eukaryota > Metazoa > Chordata > Actinopteri > Anguilliformes > Synaphobranchidae > Synaphobranchus > Synaphobranchus kaupii. Next base: position 31,622,034 of record CM056385.1, on the reverse strand, counting down.
CCCGATTCTGAAGCCGGACTGATGAGAGTCGAGCAGGTTCTGGTGGAGAAAAACAGACAGTTGTTAAGGACAGCTCGTTCAAGAGTTTTGGACAGGAAGGGCAGGGGAGATACATGGTGATAATTTCTGACATCAGAGGGGTCCAAGCTAGGTTTCTTAAGGAGTGGGATAACACGGGCAGTCTTAAAAACAGCAGGGCTGCATTCGAATCAAATTTAACACACTCCCTTCCCTTGCTCACTTCTCTCGAGGGAGCTATCTTGTGACGCAATTTGCTACATGCAGCAAGCAAACTTAAAAGGTGCTCTGCAAGGGAGGATTGACGAGAAACAAAAACGAAACCGAACTGCCATCGCAACATTACGGAAGTGCAACACCATAGAGTTGAAATGTGACCGCCACATAGTTCTGTGGTGACCACCCACTTTTTCCACATGGAGCATTGCATTGTGGGATTCCCTTCTTGCTGGAAGCTTGCATTTTATACCTTTGGTGGAAGGGAGGATAAACCAGGGAGCGAGGGAATATAATTACTCCCTCCCCTTTCTTAAATTGGATCCGAATCACACTTGGTGTGGCTGCCATATTTCATCCTGGCATTTTGGGGATTCCCCCCTTGAAGCAAGGGAAGGGAACGACAGGAAGAAAGGATAAATTTTGGATCCGAACGCAGCCCAGGAACATAGCCACAGGTTAGGGAGATGTTGATCATGGAGGACAGATATGGAAGGAGCTCACCGGATATAGACTGGAAGACTGCTGATTGGTATTTTGTTTTATAAGGGATTTGTTGTGTTTTTGATTTGGTTTGAATAAAAGGCGGTAAGCCAACATTTCTTTTGAGTTGTTTCTGTCTGTTCACCACGTGACTCAGCGGCCCTCCCCAGCCCTACCTCACAATATATAAATGTGTGTATATACTCTATATATACACTACTCACAAAAAGTTAGGGATATTTGGCTTTCGGGTGAAATTTATGGAAAATGTAAGTTCACGCTACAGTGATATTATACGTATCATGAAAGTAGGGCATTTAAGTAGAAGCATGCAATGGTGATTTCCTCATCTCAAACAATTTATTGAAACAAAAGCCAACAACAGTGGTGGGTATACCACAACAAAAATGTCAATGTCTCAATAACTTGTCATGTGCCCTTGAGCATCAATTACAGCTTGACAACGACGTATCATGCTGTTCACAAGTCGACTTATTGTCTGCTGAGGCATGGCATCCCACTCTTCTTGAAGGGCGGCCCTCAGGTCATTGAGGTTCTGGGGTACAGAATTACGAGCCTCTACACGGTGAGTCAGCTGATCCCATAGGTTTTCTATGGGATTCAGGTCTGGAGAAAGTGCAGGCCACTCCATTTGAGGTACCCCAGTCTCCAGCAGCCTTTCCCTAATGATGCGACCTCGATGAGCTGGAGCATTGTCGTCCATGAAGATGAAATTAGGCCTGTGTTGTTCATGCAGGGGCACAATGACTGGATTAATGATGTTATTCAGGTAGTATGGGCTTGTCACTGTACCATTCACAAAGTGTAGGCCAGTTCTGTATTGACTAGACACACCTGCCCACACTAACACCGCCACCACCAAAGGGTCGTCTGGTGACAACAGTGGCTGATGCATAGCGCTCTCCTTGACGTCTCCAACATCGTTGGCGGCCATCATTTCTGCTCAACGTGAATCGACTTTCATCAGAGAACAGCACTGAGGCCCACTGGTCCCTCGTCCAGCGTAAATGCTCCCTGGCCCATGCAAGACGATGACGCCTGTGCCTGGTGGTGTGGTCAGGTACCCTTGCAGGTCGTCTAGCACGCAGACCACGCTGATGTAAACGGTTTCGAATGGTCTGACGTGACACTTGGGTGCCTCTCACCTCCCTTAAATGTGCCTGGAGTTGAGTGGCATTCATCATCCGGTTCCGCAGGGCACTGTTCACAATGAAGCGGTCATCAGTGTGGGATGTGGCCAAAGGACGTCCACTTCTATGCCTTTCTGTGACTCTTCCAGTCTCTCTGTATCTCTGTTGCAACCTGCTGATGACACTCTGTGACACTCTAAGCTCAGTGGCCACTTCCCTCTGAGAACATCCTGTTTGAAGCCTCGCAATGGCGAGGTACTGTTGATCAATTGTTAGGTGTCGTCTTCGTCTCATGATGTCAAAATGTGAACAGCATGATGAAGAGGACTGTTTAAATACCAATTCTAATTGAACCAGGAAATTTATTGGTCGATTCATGGATCAAACACCTGTTGTGAATTTTTGCCGTTCAGCTCCTTGTTAGAGAACAGCAAGTTGTGCAAAAAGTACTGAAACATTGAATAGTTGGACATGTGCATTCAAAAGTTTAGAGAAGGTCAAATTAATTTCACCTGTAAAGGTTATAGTGCATTTTAGGTTCATCCTGAAATTTCACCCGAAAGCCGAATATCCCTAACTTTTTGTGAGTAGTGTATATATAAATTTGCATTATTATTGTTCCTGTCATTCATTTTTGTTCATTCATTTTGGTGAAATATATTCTGTACAATAGCTGGATGTCGTAAAACCATTTTTCTATATTGGCATGTCCTTCAAACGCTCTTGCATGGCCCTGCTCACCAGATTGTCTGCCACAGAAAAGCATTGCAATGTACAGATGTCACCACAGGAGGCCACTCTACCATCAGATATACACTGCCCGGCCAAAAAAAAAGTCGCCATTGCACCCGTCATGCATAGTGCCCACTGTACAAGCCTCTGGAGGCAGTGTTATGATCTGGGGTTGCTTCAGTTGGTCAGGTCTAGGCTCAGCAACATTATGCAGCAATAAAATGAAGTCAGCTGAGTACCTGAATGTATTGAATGACCAGGTTATCCCATCAATGGGCATATTCCAGGACGACAATGCCAAGATTCATCGGGCTCAAATTGTGAAAGAGTGGTTCAGGGAGCATGAGGAATCATTTTCACACATGAATTAGCCACCAGATTCCTGACCTTAACCCCATTGAAAGTCTTTGGGATGTGCTGAAGAACACTTTACGGAGTGGTTCGACTCTCTCGTCGTCAATACAAGATCTCAGCCAAAAACCTATGCTACTCTGGATGGAAATAAATGTTGTGACATTGCATAAGGTTGTCGAAACAATGCCACAACAAATGCGCGCCGTAATCAAAGCTAAAGGCGGTCCAACGAAATATTAGAGTGTGCAACTTTTTTTTTGGCCGGGCAGTGTAAATCACTGATGATCCGTTGAGCTGCACCACTCAGTTACTCCTCCTTCAGTACATTTATCATTGTTGGTGGAACACATGTTGTTTGTTATCAATACTTCCAGGGCTTAGATTGATTCCACCCATTTATATCATTATTACCACATTGCTCATTCTGAGCAGTATGGTATTGGTAAGAGATTTAATTACATCTTATCTACAAACGTACATGAAAGTGGAGTTAATGTACCAGTAGGGGGAAACCTTGTCTCTACAAAGTTGAATGCAATCACAACAAAAAAATTTCACTGTACAAAAATGCCAAGTTCCTCATCCATACAAAGCATTGTCTGTAAGTCATTAACTTGACAACCAAGTATAAACATATCCTTTCTGGAGTGTAATTTTTCGTCAAATGTTTAAAACATTAATTGAAATGTGTTCTTCAGTGATACATTTTTGCTATTTGACATTTAAAGTTTGAGTGACCACATTCTCTTCAGATGGTAAGATGAAAAAAACATGAAAGTGCATGAAATAATTTAGGAAAGATTGGAGCATTGCTTTGGAAAAGAGATTGTTTAATTAGTATGAGCTACGATAGCCAATATTGCTTGTTGTAAGTTGGCCTTATTTTGATATCAATACTTTTAACGATAGGCCTAATTTTTGCAAGTTTTAATTAATGAGGTACAGCCAGTTCTTTGTATGCGAGTAACTTCGCATTTTTGTACTTGAAAAATTTTTTTGTACTGTGTTATGAGTAACTGATGACGGTAATGCATATACATTTATGAGCCATAAGATAATCAAATCTAAAGAGAGCCATGCTTACACAATACATGCAAGCACACACATTCTAGCTCAAAGAAAGACATAGGCTTGGATTCTGTTCTTTACCATGAACTACAAATAAAAGTGTTTGCAATATTTTAAAATGAATATCGGGTACGTGGTTTAAAGGGTTGTGTACACGGTAGACGTAGTTTGGTTTGTATGTCGGTAGATGATATCATAGCTAACTAAAAACTTGATGTTGGTAAGGTAGCTACAGTAGCCTAATTAAAGTGACGTAAGTTAACAGTAGGAACGCAGCAGTCATTGTCACTTTGAGAAAATCAATAAATCTGCTGTCATGAAATAGCCTGGCTCTCCCTTTGTGACTTTTCCTAAACATGTATTGTGCTTTGGTTGATACTTTGTGCGGATAGGCTACACACAGTATATCGGTAGAAAGTAGTTTTCCAAAACTGATGGGGACACTGCTGCAGAAGCATAATGATGGGGACACTGTGCTACAGAAGCACAATGATGGAGACACTGTGCTGCAGAAGCACACTGATGGGGACACTGTGCTACAGAAGCACAATGATGGGGACACAGTGCTACAGAAGCACAATGATGGGGACACTGTGCTGCAGAAGCACAATGATGGGGACACTGTGCTACAGAAGCGCAATGATGGGGACACTGTGCTGCAGAAGCGCAATGATGGGGACACTGTGCTGCAGAAGCGCAATGATGGGGACACTGTGCTACAGAAGCGCAATGATGGGGACACTGTGCTGCAGAAGCGCAATGATGGGGACACTGTGCTACAGAAGCGCAATGATGGGGACACTGTGCTACAGAAGCGCAATGATGGGGACACTGTGCTGCAGAAGCGCAATGATGGGGACACTGTGCTGCAGAAGCGCAATGATGGGGACACTGTGCCGCAGAAGCGCAATGATGGGGACACTGCTGCAGAAGCACAATGATGGGAACACTGTGCTGCAGAGGCACAATGGTGGGGACACTGTGCTGTAGAAGCACAATGGTGGGGACACTGTGCTGTAGAAGCACAATGGTGGGGACACTGTGCTGCAGAAGCACAATGGTGGGGACACTGTGCTGCAGAAGGTGCCAGCTTTCAGATGAGATGCAAAACCAAGGTTCTGTTTCACGGACCTCATTAAAGATCCAATGGTGCTTTTCAAAGAGAGTCTGCGTGCCAACCCTGATGAGCAAATTGGTGTCAACTGCAAGCTAAAAGGCTATATTGCCTGCATTTCCATAAATATCTTTTCAACCCCTGGCTTTAAGGTGAAGATTAATTAATAAATCCATAATAAAACTTTTTTTAGGTCATTGCTCAAATATCCTGATCCAATTCTATTTCTGAATGTTAATCCACATACTTGTGGAGTTGTGAGTAAAAAAAAAAGACTCTATAATGTAAAGTATAATATCACAGTTTAAATACAAGATTTCTATAAACATGTTTGTATGTTTTGGGGAAAGATAATTACATTGGAAAACCATGTCTTTTTGGCATCATTCTGCTGCCTCTTCAATGTGATTTTGCAACAATATAAAAAATTTTAGAAATTGTTGAAAGTTTCCATAGGCATAGTTTTGTAAAAACAAATCTGATTGAAAGGTCTATCGCATAATGTTTATTTGAGAAGTCTGTACATTATATGATTCCTGTGGGTCTGCCTATGGAACATTTATCTGGTTACATGGAGACCGTCACAAAACAAAACGCAAAGCATAACGATCTCTTATGGGTGCATTGTGGGAGACGGACCAGGACTACACAGCACATCTTTGAGATGGTAATGAATAGGGCTCTATGAGGGAATTTCATAGTGCATATCTCAGAGGAGAGGGAACCATTTAATACACAACAGTCAAGTGTGTATGAGTTACGTATTCAACAAGCATCCTGCAGTGTTTTTCATTAAAAAACAATACTGTACAGGGTTTACAGACTCAATAACCCACCCCCATTTGAGACTTTTTTCAGTCATCATAGTACTTGGTTTTTGGTTTAAGTACTGGTTGAGGTTTAAGCATAGAACTCCTGTGAGTGAATCCACCCATCAACACAGGAAACCCTGCTCTTCTCCTCAAACAGCCCTGCCATCTTATCTTGTCATTTCACTTTCTATGGATTTGCGTTGACTTGTTCAACTTCCCAGATCTACAAAAAGCTTACAATTTTGACTGTAAACGCAACATAGCCACACTCTCCTCCTCCCTTTACGCCATCTTCGGTGGAAAGCCTACCTTTCGATTGCCGTCTCAGTCCTGTCAGCTTCTGTTTCTGTCAGCGGGACTTGAGCGGAATGCTCTTGAATGTTCTGTTTGTTTAGAGGAAGGAGGAGGCACTCTGGGCATAAGAATCTCCTCAGCCATTGTCCTCTGCTTCGCTGCTGGGGTGAACGGTCAGGCAGAGGCTGCTTACGTGTTAATGCATGTTGTGAGGGGAGGGGGGTTAAATATTTAGTTTGGAGGCCTTCTTGTGTGCTTCAACACTCCTATAAATGTTCTCAGGTAAAATGAGTCTTACGTGTGAAATATGCTGACGGCCGCACACACTTTATGGCAGTGAGTGCATATAGATGTAAAAACCGCAGTTCATATATTTAGCTCCAAGTGGCGCTATTCTAATCTCCATCCTTCTTCAAGCTTTGTGTCCATATTGTGAATAGGAGTGCGAGCACAGCTCTATCCTGCGGCAGCATCTGCAGCGGCTGTTAAATATTCACTTGACCTTGAATGCATCACCTTGACGGGGATGGGCGCTCATTGGTGCCGCGAGGATGTCAGGTGTGTGTTGTGGGCTCAGAATGTGAAGGCTAATTAGCAAAGCCTGAGGCTGACACCAGTAATACACCACAGAGAGCCTGGGGTGGGATGAGCTAATGCAGCGGTGACCTATGGAGTCCTGATCCAAAACCAAACCCTGGCAGGAAGACACCAACTATACAGCACCACTGTGGAACCCCAGCCACAGCCGTCTGCTGACTTAGTGCCAGCACATGAACCTGTGCTACCTAAGCTATTGGGCCCAGCCTACGTTCACAACAATGCCTTTACAGGCTAGCAGGTTAATAAACTGAAAGTGCATCCTTATGCATGTGCAGCTGCCAGCTTGGTGAGAGTTGTCAGAGATGTGTCTCAGCAGGGCTTCCTAGTTAAATAAAGGCTAAAGACAGACAGAAATAAATAAAATGCCTTGAACGGAAGCTGCACTTTCCTCTCCAGTCATGCATGTGGGGATATTCCATTGAAATGCAAACGTATCCAGAGATTCAAAAGCATACATTTTTTGTTTGCATGAGAGCAATAATGCAGAAACAGCATCAGGTCTTTATCATGATAAAGCCCCCCAGTTTAGTTGAATTCCATTTCTCAAGCTCAGCACTGTCGGTACAGATCCATGTTACGACGCACAGCCTTTAGACACAAGTCTGTGCCCAAGATGATAGTGCTGGATAACCCATTCTGTGGATGTGTGAGGCGGGCACTGGGTTTGAATAAATCACAGTACAACTAAAATAAATCAAGCGTATAGTATACTGCAGTGTGGATTGTGGTTTTTTGTGTCACTTTATTTAAACCTCTCTTGTCTAAAGGGACCCTGATCTTTGGTCTTTACCACCACCCCAAAACTCCACAATCCCTAAAATACAATGAAAACTCATTCAAATACATCCTGTAAGTTTGTCCCTTCAGTCCAAGAGACATAAGTTGCAGCTCTTCAAGATGGTTGCAATATGCAACAATTACATCACATTTAAAAATAATCACTGCCCTCCAGCAGTAAAAACATAAGCTTGCTGTATCATAAAAATCCAACTATTGACTAAAAATAAGTTAGAAAAGAGGGACTAGTGGTTATAAATGAGTAGAAAAGGTTCAGGTATGTTCCTGGTGATTTTACAGATAACATATTGCACCCGGAGACTTCCTGCTAAGGGGGTGGGGCTTAGAACAGTTTCCGTGATCGAATAAGGCGTTTGTCTTTGAGCACCAAATTCATTCACCTCTACAAACATTACCAGAGAAGTCACCTGGGAATACACAAAGGTTAAAAAAATATATATACACACAGTGAGATGGAATGTAATCTTAAACTAAATATAAAAAATGGACACTCGCTAAAACAGTGAATTACTAAATACTCACAGACTCAGGGCAGCGTATAAAAAAACAAAAACAAAACGGTAATTAAGTTGGTATTTAAAAAAGGTTTGGATGTGAGAGCTCACACAGTCCAGTGGGTCATTTGAGGTAGTTCTAAAGGTCAGTCAGCTGCAGCAGTGCCTGGAGCCTCCATCACGCTTCCCTCACCGCTAATATTTTCCCGCTCTAAAAACAGGCACAATCGCATACCATTACGGTTAATTGCGCCCCTATACCACCCCCGCTTTTGCCACCAGACTTGTTTTTTTTTCTTACCCTCCTGCATGTCCACCTGACTTGGTATGATGTCTATCCTTTTGCCCTGCAGTTTCTACGCTAAGAGGGTAGGTAGGAAACCAAAACACGTTTACGGCCCCATTTCGGCACGGGAGTAAATTGTGACAATGGCAGCTGTCGTAAACGAACTGACGCGGGCGAACTTTGCTTTCGGGAGCCAGCGAATAGCACCGGGGTACAAAGTGGACCAATCGCATGTTATAAAGATAGACTGCCGAGGCCCTGTCGCTCATCTCACGTTCACCTTTGCGCCCCTCCGAAACCTGTCAAAAGCTTATCTGCTCCATAAACCACGGTCAATGTAGACAGTCAGCCAACTGAGGTAGCGCAAGAGCAGCCTTTGATAGGATGTATATCTTTCCTGGATGTAAACGCTAAGTGTGGGGTGGATGGGCCGCTGTCAGCATACACATATAAACCTTAGGAAAAGAGTATGAGACGAGGGCTATGATTCTCCTGTCTACAGACACCACCAGCTGACCGTTGACACCAGAGGCCCAGTTGCTGGCTCACAATCCAGTTATCCTGAGGCATGGAATTCCAGAGGTGATGTGGCAGGTGATGTCACGAAGGGGACGCACTCGCATTCTGACAGGAAGGGGAAGCTTGGGCATTCCGGATGTGGGGGAGGGGTATACAGGATATGATGGCTAATGCTTGACGTTGACAGTTTGAAGATTCCTCTGAAAGCTCATGGTTTTGAATGCACTCAGCAGGGCCCATTCGGCAGGTTCCACATCTCAAACCTGCCCGTCGTCCTTTTGCTTTTCAGGGTTTGACAGAACAAACACAGGCCTTTCCATTAACCCGCTATCATTAGACTAGAACCCAGGTCGCAACAGCCACCCCGCCCCCCACCCCCCCCCCCCACCCCACCCCACCCCACCCCACCCCACCCCACCCACCCACCCTCCCACCGGACCGCCTCTACAGTGTTCACAAATCAGATACCAATCCAAAGCAAACAGGATACAAGATATAACAAAACAAATTATAAAAAATAATAATGAATAGTCATAAATAACATCCCCTGCACCAATGGCATTGGCTTCAAGTAATCTGTCTTTAGTCCCTGATTCAATGTGGCTCGTGTAAACAATACTTCTGGTACATGAATAAGTCTCACAGTCATAAACCGCACAAGTTTGTATAAGGCAGCAGCATTGGAGAAAATAAAAATAGTCGGCCAACAACATGAAAAAGGAGACCTCCAGCCGTATGTCTGACCTTTTCCAGCAAAGACTCAAAAAAACAGACTTGAAAGAAAAGGTTTTTCCAGGGATAAGACCTTAATGGCTTCACCTGAGTGTCATTAGAACTTCCCTGGAGAGAGAGACGCGTTTGAGATAGTAGGATTTCACAGGTAGGAACCTACTGGGTCAGTTTACACAGGGAGGAGAGGCACTGCAGCCAATGTCAGAGGAGGGAGCCCAGTGCCACTAGCTCTTGCAGTTGGCCAATCAGAGCTGCCCACTGCATGTGGCACTGCCCAATCACAGGACAGCAGATGGAATGGATATCTTCTGTATTTTTTGACCCTTAGCACCTCTGCTGCAGATAAAGTTCCTCCAGTGTGGCTCCTCTAAAATCCAGAATGCGCTACAAAAAAGTTATAAAAATCAGTATTTTTAAAAAATACAACCGTATTATCAAAAATATAACTCTAGATTTTTGTTGTTTTTTATTTTTTTAAAGGAGATGGCAATTACGGAGTCCACTTTAGCTACGCTAAAATAGTTGAGTACAGATGGCTTCTTGTACATCTACGTCAGCACGATGACCTGAGAGGGGTCCACGGTCGCCTTATCAGACTTTCGCTTTCGCTTCTGGCGTCTCTGCTGGAGGGAGGGGGGCGTGGGCCTGGGGCGGGACGGCAGGGGGGCGCTGTCGGCCTGAGGGACCATGCGGGAGGGGGGGGCGGGGGCCCCAACCAGAGTCCGTCCTCCCTTTCCTGGCGTCACCTGTCGAAGCATCCCGCGGCGAAGCCCGGGTGCGAGCCCAGGTATCCGCCCCCGTAGGCCACGCCCAGGCAGTGGCGTGGCTCGGCCGAGATGGACACCTGCATGGCGATGGGGCCCTGGAGGGGCAGTGAGCACAGCCCGGACGCCAGGCTCGGGTACGAGTGGAAGGGGAGTGTCCCCGCCCCGTGGGGCTGGAGGTAGTCCTGGGACGCAGCAGGCCCCAAAGCCTGGGACTCGCCTAGCGCCTGCAGCCGGGCCGTGGGCACGGAGCGCTGGGAGAGGTGAGGGTGGGACCCTGCCTGAAAAAGCAGCTGCTGGGAGGGGGATGCCGATGAGGAAGACGAGGATGAAGAGGGAGGGGGTGTGGCCTGAGACTGCAGCAGGGCCTGGCTGGACAGAGGGCTGGATTTTGTCTTGTTGGCCTCTTTCACGTCATTGTCATGGGCCCTTCAGGAAAGAAATCATTTTTTTTAAAACAACATGAACCTACTGGGTCAGTTTACAGCACAAGGAAAGATCGCTGATATGTCCAGTGGCAGCTATTACTCTTATTGCTCTTAAAAAAAAAACATACAATTAGACATATTGTGCAGCCCTAGTGGAGACTGTGTAAATAATGATGGCAGGGGCAGGGAGAGGGGGGGCGGGGCAGCGAGAGGGCGGGGCAGGGAGGGGGGGGGGGGGGGGCAGCGAGAGGCACGCTGGCTCCTTACAGCAGCATGAGCTCGATGCAACGGGTCAGGTGGTCCCAGGTGTAGCCCGTCAGCAGCTGCAGCACAGAGTTCCAGCTGGGGGCGATCTGGAGGCAGATCCGCGAGGCCGCGATGCAGGCCGCCGCCACCTGGGACGGCCGGAAGCTCAGGAAGGCGTGGTCTGGAACATGGGACACGGACAGAGAAAGAGACACACGTGAATGGCTGTGTAGTGTAATGTGACAGACCAGGTACACGACAGTTACACTCAACACCCAATACCCAGGCGAATGAATCACTGTCAGGAACACCTGAAGGCAATGCTTTTACATTTTACAATACGTGCTTTATTACAATTTTGATTTATTTACCCTCCTTGTGGATGTTTATTGTCATAGAGGGAAAGTGGAGAGAGTTGCAGATAGATGTGGTCACAGTACAGGAAGTGCCTTGGTGGGGAATTGAACCTCAACAGGGTGTCCGTTCAAGGCACAGACTGTGCCACACGCTGTATTTGTGCTCACTTTTAACCGAGGGAGCAACCAGCAACGCGTCCTGCTCTTTCTCCCGTTTCTCTTCCACTCCCCCCCTTTTCACCCTCCTCCTCTTCCCACCATCTCCCTGCGCCTGTCCTCCCTCCCTCCCTCCCTCCCTCCCTCCCTCCCTCCCTCCCTCACCTTCTTCCTTCCCCTGCCTCCCTCTTCCACTTCCCCTCTCCTCTCAGGACGCAATTAAGTGCAAAAGCATCCATGTATTGGAGGGGATCTACTGAGCCTTTGAAAATACAAATGCAGGCCTCTTTAAATTTCTAAAGGTGGCATTTTCACTTCAGCACCTCGAGAGCATTTATGTACAGAAAATGTGACTTCTATTGAGCAAGCCAAATATCTACCAGCACCCCAATCCCTCCTCTTCCTTGGCCAATCCCTCCCTCCGCCCCTTCTCTTCCTGTCCTTCTCTTTCATCTCTTCCTCTGTCCTGCTTCTCTCCCTGCTTTCTCCTCCCGCTCCTCCTCCTTTACTCCCTCCTTCTCTATTCTCCCCTCTCCCCTCCTCCATCCCCAATGCCCAGCCCACCCCCCCCTCAGCAGACCCACCCTGCAGAGAGACCTCCAGGAAGTAGTGTGTGTACTTGTCCATGAAGGCTTTGGTCTTAGAGACAGAGGAGAGGGGCCAGCCGTTGTGGAGGTCGGCCTGGTGCACGGAGGCATGGAGGTAGTAGTCGATGAAGTGTGCGGGCGTGGGCATGCACAGGTTCCAGCCGAAGGTCTCCAGCAGCAGCAGCTCGGTGCGGGTCAGGTCCCGCTTGCTCAGGGCCAGGTTCAGACTGCACATGAAGCCCAGAGCGTTGAGCTGCTCCAACTTCGGAACCCGATCCTCCTTCTCCTCAAACTTACCTGGGAGGAGAGAGATGGGGGAGAGGAAGAGAGGGGGGGAGGGAAAGAGGAGAGGGAGAGAGAAGGGGGGGGGGGGGGATTAAATGGACAGTTAATTATATACACATCAGGTTACGTTTCACTACGTCAGTCAAACATCCATATCCACGGTGGCATACAGAGAGAGGACACATCACATGCTAATGCTAACATCATCACAAAAGGCATCTACTAGGTTCTAATCCTGGCCAAACATCCAGTCCTCAAATTGCACCTCACTCTGGCCACCTAATCACCCTCCATCCTCATGCACGACTGGCAAAATAATTCCCTCCCTCGCCGCCTCAGCTGCCGCACGATGACCGTCCAGGCACAAAATGGCTGCCCCATACCACCCGGGTGGGAGCCTCACCCCTTCACTGTAAAGCACTGTTTCTGCAAGGTGCTACATAAATATAAATGAAATCTATCATAACAGCTGAGGCAAGAGCTAGCAGTGACTAATTCTGCGGCCACCGCCGCCTCGACCGTCAATGTCATTCGGAGATGCGAGCCGGATTCCCTCTGGGGTCCAGCTTCCGGGATCCTCCACCGCTGTAACGTGGGGAGGTTGGAGGAGACAGGAGAGCGACAGCACCACCGCTGTAACGTGGGGAGGTTGGAGGAGACAGGAGAGCGACAGCACCACCGCTGAGGCGGAATACAGGCTGGGACCAGAGCTACTCAAGGGAGCCCAGAATATACAGGATACGCAGAAACACCGATACCGAAACCTGCAAACATCTGCCCGCCCTCTCCTCAGACAGACAGCTGACGGGGAGTTGCATTTAACAGCAGAACATAACAGGTGTACGGAAATACAGGAGGGAAAGAGAGTGAGAAATCTAATTAAGCTCTATGCAGATGATCTGATCCTGCTGCCACCCACTGAACAGCATAATCTAGACTGCCTGAGCAGTTCTGCAAGACCTGGGCCCTAGCAGCAACCCAGGGGTATACACCAGCACTATGACGCCTATTTCTACTTAAGGTCCTGATTTAAGACCATGATTAGTTAATTAATTGAATCAGGTGTCTTAGTGCTGGGCCTAAAAATAAATTTATTTATTTATTTTAAAAAATCTGCACCCACAACAGCCCTGTTCAAATAAGATTGGGCACCCCTGCAGTAAACTTTAAAAAGACGAGAACAATGCTTTTACGGAAAAAGATCCAGGTCTCACAAAATAGACATTCTTCACACCTGGAGCAAATAAATACAGAATACACTATATGACACATATAGGATTAAAAATGGCTGTGAACTGAACAGACGTGGAGAGCTTACAGGGCATTCTCTGTCATGAAGAGGAAAATTTAAATAGATATACGAATTAGCTTTTGACTCAAAATATACACTATATGGCAGCAAAGTGTTGGGTCTACTTGCAAAGCAATATTTTGCAAATTGGGACAAACATCCAACAGAAAACCTGCTCGCATGGTTTTGTAAAAATAGCCTCCATGTAGAGAGGAAAACAACAACTGCATTGTTATAACAAGGTTGAAGCCAGTATTCACTACTCATTAATATCCAAACATGAGCCATTCAATTCTGGACACTACTAAAATACAAATGACCCCAATTTTAGGGGGGAAATGAATTCCGATTGAATGTTGAAAACCTGTTAACAAGGATCTTTTTAATGGCAATTTCGCTCAATATCTTCAGAAACTGCACCCTGTACCTGACTTTTTTTTTGGTCCATCATGTATCACTATAAATATTGCTCAATCCAATTTAAATTCAACGAAAATACGGTAAAATTTCCTGTAATCAAATTAGGAATTAAGTAGATTTTGTGTAGTGGATGACCCTACCAGTCTGTACTGAGTGTACCAGTTTCTCCTCATGAACTCAAAATAGAGGAGGCAGAGATTTAACCATTAAACAAATAATTTCTCTCAACGTGTTTTTATTCGATTAGCTCACAACGGTCAAAGGGCATTCGGTTTCACGGTCGCGGTTCACATTAGGAAGTCATCCACCACTGAAAAACAGCCACAAGTCACTCTCCATCTACATGGAACCATTAGGGAGGGAGGTGAGAGAGGGTGTGTGGAGGGAGGCAAACCAAAAAGCCTTGAGGGCAGGTAGTAGGAACAATGGCATCCCTTTCATTTCAGAGCCGCTTTGACTAATGTCATCTCCTTCCTCAGCCTTCTCCAGCAGTCCAAAGAAACAGGTGTGTGTCTGTGTGTGTGTGTCTGGCTTTTGTTTGGGACAGACTCAGGGAACATATGGCAGGAGCCCCAAATCACCCAGCCATGCAGCTGCTACAGCATCACAGTGAGGAGGATGCTGTTACTGTAACAGTGAGCGTGCACGCGCACATACACAGCACCACGTGTGTAGAGGCATGCCGGCAAATATTCTGGGGATTTCACTGAACAACCCTCCATTCTTTTAAAAGGACACGTACAACTCATTTCAGTATTGTATTCAGAAGCCTAAACTGTTCAATGCTTATAAAAGAGGGGAAAAAACTGTGGCATGACTAATGGACTAGACTTTCTGCTTGTAGCTTAGACTCTCTCAGGTCAAGCGAAAGGCTTTCAGAGCATAGGAGCACAGCACTAAGGCCTGTCGGTGACGGGGCTTTGGGAGGCTGTCGGAGGCTGTGGGTGACGGGGCTTTAGGAGGCTGTGGTTGACGGGGCTTTGGGAGGCTGTGGGTGACGGGGCTTTGGGAGGCTGTGGGTGACGGGCTTTGGGAGGCTGTGGGTGACCGGGCTTTGGGAGGCTGTGGGTGACGGGGCTTTGGGAGGCTGTGGGTGACGGGGCTTTGGGAGGCTGTGGGTGATGGGGCTTTGGGAGGCTGTGGGTGACGGGGCTTTGGGAGGCTGTCGGAGGCTGTGGGTGACGGGGCTTTGGGAGGCTGTGGGTGACGGGGCTTTGGGAGGCTGTGGGTGACGGGGCTTTGGGAGGCTGTGGGTGACGGGCTTTGGGAGGCTGTGGGTGACGGGGCTTTGGGAGGCTGTGGGTGACGGGGCTTTGGGAGGCTGTGGGTGACGGGGCTTTGGGAGGCTGTGGGTGACGGGGCTTTGGGAGGCTGTGGGTGACGGGGCTTTGGGAGGCTGTGGGTGACGGGCTTTGGGAGGCTGTGGGTGACGGGGCTTTGGGAGGCTGTGGGTGACGGGCTTTGGGAGGCTGTGGGTGACGGGGCTTTGGGAGGCTGTCGGAGGCTGTGGGTGACGGGGCTTTGGGAGGCTGTGGGTGACGGGGCTTTGGGAGGCTGTCGGAGGCTGTGGGTGACGGGGCTTTGGGAGGTTGTGGGTGACGGGGCTTTGGGAGGCTATGGGTGACGGGGCTTTGGGAGGCTGTGGGTGACGGGGCTTTGGGAGGCTGTGGGTGACGGGGCTTTGGGAGGCTGTGGGTGACCGGGCTTTGGGAGGCTGTGGGTGACGGGCTTTGGGAGGCTGTGGGTGACGGGGCTTTGGGAGGCTGTGGGTGACCGGGCTTTGGGAGGCTGTGGGTGACGGGGCTTTGGGAGGCTGTGGGTGACGGGGCTTGGGGAGGCTGTGGGTGACGGGGCTTGGGGAGGCTGTGGGTGACGGGGCTTTGGGAGGCTGTGGGTGACGGGGCTTTGGGAGGCTGTGGGTGACGGGGCTTTGGGAGGCTGTGGGTGACGGGGCTTTGGGAGGCTGTGGGTGACGGGGCTTTGGGAGGCTGTGGGTGACGGGGCTTTGGGAGGCTGTGGGTGACGGGGCTTTGGGAGTCTGTGGGTGACGGGGCTTTGGGAGGCTGTGGGTGACCGGGCTTTGGGAGGCTGTGGGTGACGGGACTTTGGGAGGCTGTGGGTGACGGGGCTTTGGGAGGCTGTGGGTGACGGGGCTTTGGGAGGCTGTGGGTGACGGGGCTTTGGGAGGCTGTGGGTGACCGGGCTTTGGGAGGCTGTGGGTGACGGGGCTTTGGGAGGCTGTGGGTGACCGGGCTTTGGGAGGCTGTTCACTTTTATCTTCTGGAGTTCATTTTCATAGGCTAAATACATGCATTTTTTTTGTAGGCTAGTCTATCATCTATCATCTATCACCCACCCCCACCCCATACAGGCGCAAAAATGTCATCTTGCCTAGAGCGCCATAATGGTTTAGGCTGGCGCTGTTGGTATGGATGCCAGAGGTGTTGTGTGGAAGCAGTTCACTACTGCTCAGGGGTAGCATCCACCAGGCCTGGAAAAATTATTTCCACCCCAGAGGATTCTGGGGGATGGCAGCAGAGGGGATGGTGGGGAACAGTCAGGAACATGGTACATAATGACTGTTCTGAAGCTGAGATACAATGAGAGGGTGTGTGCGTGTGTGTGTAACCTGTGAAGGGTATGAAGCATGGCCTCCTTTACCCTGTGCTTATGTGAAGGGTCCGTTTCCACTCAAGATTTCACCCTACCTAACTCACCGTCCGGATGTATACTCAGCTCACTACTGCCTAATATTTCTAGATCTATTTCCACTCTTGTATCTTGTGTTTGTGTGTGTGTGAGAGAGATGTTCCAGACCCCCCCCCCAGTGTTCAAATTCACCCAGAACAGAATGCAATGCAACACCCACCTGTGTTTCTGAGGAAAACCCCCTCATCTCACATATTCCATTCCATTCTGCACACCTTGCAGATGGTGGGAGGGGTCAGCCCGGGGTGAGAGAGCAGGTCAGGGCTAAGAGGTTACTGGGGTGTAAAGAGGAGGATACACACCTTCCAGGTGTGCAGCAGGGCCTCCTGCACAGTACACAGTAACCTGAGAGGGGCCTGTTAACCAGCTGGAAGACTGCCGTTACCAACCCCTCTCTGTCTTCTCGCTTTCTTTTCCTTTATTTCTCTCAGAAGCACACACTCTCTCATCCTCTCTCTCATTCTCATTCAAAATGACAGTGGCATATTGTGAAAGCTCATACAGCAATACCACATTAATACTCAACTACAGCCTCATACTCATAAGCCCCGTTCACACTTGCATTTTCGGGCTCAACAACCAAAGTTATTAGCAGGAGTCACTTGTGTTCTGTGTCCGTACACACACGCATATTTATAAGACTGAGAACGCTTACAAGTTGCTACAAGTATGGACGAGTAACATGACTCGCTCCTGTATTTACAACGCTGTGAAGTAAGTTTCTAATAGCGCAATATTTGCTCTCAATGTAAATCTCGCATTTGAATTATCACGCAGGTGTAAACGTGATCTCCAATGTAAACAAACATACGCGGCCAGCCGGCCATTCCGCTTTTGTTAATCTTTGCCGAGAAGCGGGTGAAGACGTGCATTTCCACATCTGATCTGGCAGCGAATGAAGCAACGTCAACTAAAGCTTCTTTTACGTCGTCCTTAGCACGCTCTATGGAACTCTGCAGGGAGCTGCGCAGTTTGCATAGGAACAGGAATCAACTTTGGTAGTCGCTACCTGTTCTGAACAGGACTCGTTGCCACTAGTTCTCACTCTCGTTCATAACCGTACTAAGTGTGAACTTGACCGGGTGAAGCACTAAAACGTGGAGCGAAAGTCGTATTTAGTGGTAGTGTGAACGGGGCCATGGTCGCTCTCATGTACACAACTCAGACCATGAAGCTTGTTTTTTTCCATCAGCAGTTTTACTTATCTACTTATGCTCTACATTAGAAATCAGGTCTGGAAGAAGGGCTCAATGAGAGAGAGTGATGCTCAAAAAAAAAAATCTTATTTTTGCTTTTTCCCACCAAAATGGAGGGGGGGAGGGGATATGCAATGAGAGCCCTGGGGGGAATTTCCTCTTCCTTCTAAAATTCCTTTCATTTTCCTGCTCTCCTTTCACAAGAGGTGTTAAATTGGTCACGGCTAAATCCTCGACTCCTTCGTGGCTCCCCCCCGCCTCCCCAACACTTTGTCCTGGAATCAGAATGTCCGGCCACACCGGAATGCCCCCACAATGCTGCTCCCCTGACCTCTCACCTCTCTGGTTCATGCATGGGTGCACAGAGAGGCCCACTCTTCAGGGGACCCCCAGATCAGAAGCCTGGGGTGTGTGTGGGGGTGGGGTCCCCTGGGAGTGGCCAGGCAGGGAATAACAATCACACCACCCCCCCACCCACCTAAAAATCTCCTACTTTGGCCTTCCACCACCACCTCCTTAAATCTAAATCAAGGTTTTACAGAAAGCTGAGAAAGCTTTTAAACGCTCACACTAAATTATTTCTACCTGAAATAATCATGGTTAGGAATTGCGACAACTACTGTAGTTCAGAAAATGGCGGCTGTAAAATGCAATTGCGTGACCAAACTAAACTGTTGGGTGTTTTTCAGTGTACTTCTATGGTTTCCCTTTGGAGATCAAATAAGTTTCTATCTGTTTTTCTTATTTTGTTCAAAATCTTCAATCTTTGTATGAAACCAGAGTAAAAAATAAATAAATAAAAGAAAAAGGTAAGATGCCAGTGAAACCCGTGTTGTAGACTATGCAGCACATTTTTTATCTTCTAGTGTTCATTCCACTGCGTTATCATCAACCCCCTTTGAAGGGCTTTCAGTCCCACTAATCTACATATTGGGGTGACCTGCTGAGTTTTTCTGTTCAAATATTCCCCACCCCCTCCACCACATGCCAAAACACCAGCGAGCGACCTGACTTTGAAGTTCCCATTTCTACAAACTCCAGCTGGGCGAGCTATGGGCTAACAGGGCTATGGGCTAACAGGGCTAACAGGGCTATGGGCTAACAGGGCTAACAGGGCTACTTTTCCTCAGGTGCGTTCATCTAAATGTGCCAAATACATAACCGTCGAAGGTAAAATATGTAAACGATGAAAAGAAGTGATTTTTAAAATCCAAATCCTACTGGTAAGGAGGGTTCAGTCAGAAACAGAAGTGAAAACAAACAAAGACAAAGTGTTAACAATGTAACAGAGATTACATTGGGCTGCACACATCAGAAAAAACAGGCCTACTTTGGAGAGATGGTGTTGTGTGGCCCATAGGCCTGCTAATGGTAACTCTGATATGAACTCCCCCACCCCCCCAGGGGTTTGATTCCTGGACACGGCGCTTTCTGTATTGACGGGGACGTGTGATTCCCGCGCCCCAATTTTGGTTTAGATGGTTAGACATGAGGTTTTTTTTTGTTTCTTTTTTTTTTGTTTAACATGGGATAAATATAACTTCACATTTTTCCACCTAGAACCATGAAAAAACAAGAGCAAATCTGGGTAAAATAACATAATTGTAAATTTGTCATTGTTTCATTTTTCCCCCCCGACTCAATTCCAGAATTCTTTACCGGTGTAGCAGAGTAAAGACGGCTGTGGTCGACGTTAGTCGCCCTCGGCACTTTAGACCGTTTTTCAGGTGGAAAAATAAATGAATACAACTGCAGCCTGAAAATCCTGGAAAATCTATGTGAAGATTTTAGTCATTATCTTGCCAGCCTGCGGGAATGTGAGATTAATGTAAGATGAGTCAGTTTGGCTCTGACACTGCTGTGCCCCATTCCAAAACGAGCAACAGTGGTATTAGTGTGTGTGTGTGTGTGTGTGTGTGTGTGTGTGTGTGTGTGTGTGTGTGTGTGTGTGCGTGTGTGCATGCGTGCGTGTGTGGGGGGGGGGGGCTTTTGTTCGGGACAGATTCGGGGAACATATGGCAGGAGCCCCAAATCACACAGCCATGCAGCTGCTACAGCATCACAGTGAGGATGCTCTTTACAAGCCTTTCACTCTCTCACACACACACACACACACACACACACACACACACATACGTGCACGCACACAGCTTTTACTGTAACACACACACAGCATGATTATTCTAACAAACACACATATACACACACACACACTGCAGCTGTTACTGTTACACAGTCATTGCTGTCCTCCATGTTTTGGGTGAGACGTTAGCATTCGTGCAGGTAGTACCTGCTGCAACGCATAACAAGGAGTATAACTGACACCAAAATTAAAGTCACAAACAATATGCAGTGAAGGTGGTGGTATCAAAGGAACAACCTACAGGGCGTGAGCCGCCAAAATGCTGCGAGCAGAATGCCCACGTTCTCCCAGCTTCACCCCCTAGTCTCCTCAGGCTGAGCAATCGGAAGCCCCCCGCCCACCGCCCCCCCCCAAAACCAATTGGTGGTTGTTTGTAAATGACACTTGCACAAATATAGGCTAATACAGTAGCGCCCTCTGTACCACATGGTCACAGAGTTCATTGGTCCCTATACAATACAGTACAGACTAGTACATTTGTACGCTACACTCCATTGCCTCTGTCCAATACAGTATGCAGACGTCAGACTCTCTTCAGTGTAGATTCATAATCTCTACCAGCAGCCGTCTGTGTGGAAGAGGACATTTAATGATCAGCGCGCTGTATGGAGATCAGCAGTGCTGCTCAGAGATCAGTGCTCTCGCTGTGCTGTAGTTTGGTTAGAGCAGTCTCTCTGTAGGACGGCCCTGGTGCATGTGAAAAACGCAGAGCTCAGCTCTCTCGGCTGGGAAGGCGTTTCCTGAGCGCACAGGAAAAAACCGCATCACATTCCTTCACCCATTTTAGTCCTCATTATATATACACATGTATGTACGTATCCTACATATCCTATTAATACAATCCACACCTTTACCCCATGTCTCCAAAATAGCCCCTTAAACACCAATCATCTTCTAACCCTAACCCTCACACACACGCACGCACGCACGCACACACGCACGCACACACACGCACACACACACGCACACACACGCACACACAAAGGCATGCCCCCCTCCCCCCTGTCTGAAGTCTTTATTTAGGTCTCTCTGTCTAACGGCTTCATTAGATTAATTACCCATTCCTCAACAGAGAGTAGACAGTGAAGCTTGACAGAAATTTAGTCAGCCTTCAGGGCCAGACGACAGGGGTCACATGACCACCGGTGGCCTGCCCGCGCTTACAAACTCCCAATTTAATCCGCGCTTACAAACCAACTCCCGATTTCACCCGCGCTTACAAACTCCCGATTTCACCCACGCTTACAAACCAACTCCCGATTTCACCCGCGCTTACAAACAAACTCCCGATTTCACCCACGCTTACAAACAAACTCCCTATTTCACCTGCGTTTACAAACAAACCCCCCCCCGACTTTCATCCACGTGTGTAAACAAACTCCCAGACTTTACTCTCTGCGTCTGCCCCGCGCCCCTTTGACCGTTCCCGAGCGCACGCGGTCATAACCCGGCCCGTGACTGCCGCCATTACTGCGCGGAGAGCGCTCCGGAACGTGGACAGGGCTCAAGGTTTCAATGCAGTTTGGCATGTCAGCTAAATAAATACATTCGCTTAGGAGAGGCCCCTCATCCCAGGAGATGTACATAACAGACATTTTTACATTTTAATCCAGCTCCACATTTACCCTAACAATTCAGGATACGTGCTTTCCTCAACTTTACAGTTCCATGCATTACCCCTCCCTGGACACAGATACTAATTTATGTAATACACAGAAACACATAAAAAATAGAATAAAAACAGAAACAGGAATCACCGTTTTGCATTTCCCTCAAATCTCGACAATAGATAAATGCATATCCCCCTATCACCACTCTGTCCACACAAATAGCCTTTGTGCACCAAGAAAGCTGGCTCTCCCTAATTAACCTAGCAACAGCTTTCAAATCAATCCCACTCTACTGTATGAGTGCTGCCAGAAACCAATGCAAATTAGGACCAAGGCAGAAATGAGGCCTCACAACCAATGTGATTCTGTAAAACATTTCAGAATATAAATTCAGTTCCAATTTGAATCAGACCAATTCTTTAAAACACCTACAGATTCTCTTTCACAGGAAACAATCCACCCAATGTACAAGTTCAGAATAATGAAAGCCACTAAATTACATGCTTGTTATGCAATGTTTTCCTGACAATCTTCCCATTCTTTCTGTAGCATAATTGCAATTTTATTCACATCGATGCGGTTCGCCTAAGCCCACAATCACCCCCCCCCCCCCCCCGCTGTAATCACCATGCAGGGCTGTGGGAAATCCACCCCTCCTCCTCAATGTGTACATGTTATAATGTCCCTCTGTGACTCAGAGGTCTCGGGGCGGGCGGAGGGCAGGATCTTCTATATACACAGCTGTCGGGCAGCACAATGAAGGAGCCAGCCATACGCATTCTGGCCATATACGCGACCTTTTCAAACGCGCACACAAACACAAACAAAGCCGCATCGCTGCGCAATGTCAGCTTTCGGGCAGGACCATAGCTGGACTTTTTTTGAAAAACAGGAAAACAATCGTTTGACTCACAGCCCACCACCAATCGAGCATAGTAAAACACTTTAAACCTAGGGGAAAGAAATTCAATGAGTAAATCCTGTGATTCACAGCAGGACAGATACACACTGGTCACAGCGGTGCACGTGGGTGCGTCAGCTCAGGGGGAAACCACCTGAAGACACGCAGGATAGCGGACACACACACAGAAACAGACCAGGCCAAACACAACCCTACATGCGCTCTATAGACAGTGGCCAGAAAATGATGACTCCAGATTAGCAGAGTCTTGACTTGTTCCTTTCTTCAGACTCTTACAAACCCCAATTCCAAAAAAGTTGGGACAGTATGTAAAATGCACATAAAAGCAGAGATTTGTAAATTCTCTTTTACATATATTTAATTGAAAGCAGTACAAAGAAAAGATAATTAATGTTTTACCTTATTGATTTTTGTAAATATATGCTAATTCTGAATTTGATGCCTGCAAAAAAAAAGTTGGCACCCGGCAAAAAAAAAATTTTAAGAAAAAACTAGGTAGGTGAAAAAACACCCGTTTGGAACATTCCACAGGTATGGATCACTTGAAGGTTTGTTTCTCCTGACTTATTTTTACATAGAGTTCAATCGGAAAATGAGTCAGAAAAAATAACCCTTAAAGTGATCCATCCATATTTACTGCATATCTGGCAGCAGAGTGATGGTTTGATGCTTGTTTGATACCACAGACCCTTGTTGACTTACAGCCATTTAGCCAACCATGGGTTCCATACTATTACCGTGTTATTTACAGCTTAATCTAGTCCCAGCCCCCAATTCCCATAGAGATCCATTCAAATACAAAGAGGTTATAGTATCGCTTGTAAGAGGACCTGAAAATAAGATGTCACGAGTCTTTTGATATCCTTTTATACCCAGTCATGATTGCATCACCTGTTTACCTGTTGAATGTTCCAAACAGGTGTTTTTTAAACTTCCCAGTCCCAACTGGGAAGTTCTTTTTTTTTGCCCCTATCCCAACTTTTTTGGAACACGTTGCAGGCATCAAAATTCGGAATTAGCGCATATTTACAAAAATCAATAAAGTTGACAAGGTAAAACATTAAATATCTTTTCTTTGTACAGTTTAATTAAACATACGTAAAAGAGAATTTACAAATCACTGCTTTCTGCTTTTATGTGCATTTTACATACTGTCCCAACTTTTTGGGAATTGGGGTTTGTATATTAGTTAAACCTTTAAGGTGTAATATCACAAATATGTGTTTAGAATTAATGTTATTCTGATGTGACAATCACTACTGGTAATTGAAAGCAGTTCTAGAGTTCTAGAACCACATTCCAAAAAACCTACTCTTCAAAGGGTTAGACTGTGTTTACTAAGGTTACCTACAAGAGCATGACTGTACAGGGCTCTAAAATTCCACTGAACGTTCTAGAAAGTGAACTTACAAGCAACGTGGTCGCCAACAGGGCCAAGCGCAGGTACGAAAGTGGTCTCATGCACAGTGGTGGTCGCTAACAGGACCAAGAGCCGGTGAGAACATTGTCTCACGCACGGTGTGGTAACCAACCGACCCAAAAGCAAGCAGGAACGGGGCCTCACACAGCGCAGTCACTTACTGGCCAGGAGAAGGCAGGACAGGGCGATGACGTACAGCTGCTTGACGGCCACGTCGTAGTGGTCCATGAAGAGGTCCAGGAGGTAGACGGCCAGGTGGCGTGCTGTGGGGCACAGCTGGTAGCGGTTGCTGAGGATGGCCAGCAGGTCAGCAAAGTAGCGGCGCATACCAATCTGGGGGGAGTGGGCCCGGTATGCAGGCAACTTCAGCTCCTGAGGATGGGCGAAGGAGGGAGGGAGGAAGAGTGGTAGTCATGTTATTGCACTACATACAAGTATGTTTGAAACATTGGTCATCAGAAGTGTAGGGTTTTGGTATGTTCACATAAATCCATGTAAATGTTTTTTTCAAAATTATAAGTCAGTGTTCTAGAACTCCATTGCTTTCCAGTAGTGATTGTTACCTCAGCATTAGAATGTTCAGTTAAGAACATTCCAATCACATATTTGTGATACTACACCTTAAAGGGTTAAAAAAACAAATGGCAAATAACCTCAGGCTCTGAAAACAACAAAAAAGGAATTCACAACCAATCGGATTTCAAGGCTAGGTATAAGTTCTGAGCATGGCTGGGTGGAGGAGGCATGGTTGGTGCAGTCTGAAGAGGTTGGGTCTTCAGTCTGCGTCGTCAGAAGATGGCCAATGTCTCTGCTGTTCCGACAGCCCTAGGAAGCTCATTCCACCATTGAGGGGCCAGAACCAACCGCAGACGTGACCAGGGAGGTTGCAGTCTCCGATAGCGGGAGGAGCCACACATCCCTAGGTTGAAGAACGTTGGTGTCTAGCTTGTGTGTACAGTCTAATGCTCTTATGAAGGTATGAAGAGGCAGCTCCCTCGGTAGCCCGGTTGTCTATTCTTGCCAGTTTTGCTTTGACAACACAAATGTCATCACATTGAAACTGAATGGGGGGAGGAAGAGAGAGCGATAGAGTACATTAGAGTGATGGGAGAGAGATGGGGGACGCGGTGGGGGAGAAGAGTCTGCCGACGGGCCTCAGTCGGACACCGCAGTCAGCAGCGACAGAAAAGGTCCCCGCAATGGAGAGAGAGAGAAAGAGGGTGAGGAAAGTTCTGGAAAGATCCAGACTATAATACACACAAGGGGGGGGGGGGGGTGGGGGGGGGGTTAAGAGGAGGGGGGTGGGGTTAAGAGGCGGGGGTGGGGTTAAGAGGAGGGGGGTGGGGTTAAGAGGAGGGGGGGTGGGGTTAATAGGTGGGGGTGGGGTTAAGAGGTGGGGGGTGGGGGTTAAGAGGTGGGGGTGGGGTTAAGAGGAGGGGGGTGGGGTTAAGAGGAGGGGGGTGGGGTTAATAGGTGGGGGTGGGGTTAAGAGGTGGGGGGGTGGGGTTACGAGGGCGGGGGGTGGGGTTAAGAGGAGAGGGGTGGGGTTAAGAGGAGGGGGTGGGGTTAAGAGGAGAGGGGTGGGGTTAAGGGGAGGGGGGTGGGGTTTAAGGGGCGGGGGCTAGGCACTGGGGGAAGCCCATTATGGAGTTACTCTGTAACCAGGCATCCCTAAATGTGCTCCCTGATTCAAACAGCGGGACGTCCACAGAACAGCACCAAACTCATCACCAGTACAGCTTCACTGCCCTAAAATATGGGAGAATGTGCTGGTTGGGAGGAGAGAGGAGGGAGGAGGGAGGAGGGAGGAGGGGGGGTGGTGGGGACAGAGTGGGTGATGTAATGAGCAATTGGCCAATAAAAGATACACAAGATTAATTTCTGATTACACTATAAAACCAACCGTTTGAGCTGCTTTGAATTTCGCCAGTTTTTGAAATTCGCCAATGTTTTAACACCTTCGATATCAAAGACTTAACAAAATACGAAGAGGGGCGGTTAGTTTGATGTACACCACCAGCACACCCTGCTGTGCAGTGCAGTTTGGAAGCTTATCTCACGCAACCACGAGTTCCACCTTGGCGGGGCGGAAAACTTAAGCGAGTGGTCGTTAAACCCCGTACCCTGGGAGACTGGGCCTACGCTCTTACTGAGAACACTCCCAGATGCAGCCACACAAAGACACGAGTCAATTTTCCATTGTGAATGAGGGGGACATTCCTAATGACAAGAATGACCTTTTCTGTAGGAGACAGCTGCTGCAACTCTATACACCCCTACAACCCCACCCCCCCCCCCCCCCCCCCCCCACACACACACACACACACACACACACACACACACACAATCCCCAATGGACAATCCCTATCAAACAGC
Organism: Synaphobranchus kaupii; assembly: GCA_029718625.1. Classification (NCBI taxonomy): domain Eukaryota; kingdom Metazoa; phylum Chordata; class Actinopteri; order Anguilliformes; family Synaphobranchidae; genus Synaphobranchus; species Synaphobranchus kaupii. The sequence continues at coordinate 31,595,454 of CM056385.1, read as the reverse complement.
ACATATTTGCCTTTGAATGAAAGAGTGGAAATTTAAGTCAATCCGAAGGAGTAGGCTAAACAGAATTTCTTCAAATGACGTGAACCTATTTTATGCTGCGTGAAAATGACAAAGTTTGCGTCAGAATAAAACGGTGCACAAAAGCCAGCTCTCAAACATACGTGTACGTATGCCTGCGCATGTCCACACCGCAAGCATGACAGGGGTCTTCTGTTCATTCAGAACAGGAAATTACAATGCACATTATGTGGAATTAATGCATTAGAACGAAGAAACGAACCTCCCGTTGTGACAATACCCGTTTCTCTGTCTGATCTTTAAACACAAACAAACAGAAACATTCACATAAATTCATGTAAATTTGCTTTTATCAGATGAAACGTACGGGGGCACAGGACTCGTTCAGGAGGTGGAGCCTAATTCAGAAGACCATAATGCCTTTGAGGGATCACCAAAACAGTTTAAGTCCCACATTAGCATCCTCCTGTTTGAGCTCTGCGATCTGGACGAAGATGCCTCCGCAACATGCAATTTTTTTCTGTTTAAATTTTAAATGTAGCCTTTTTTTTCCTCATTCAAGGCACTAAAAGTTCCTGCAGCTCACAATGTTCAGCTCACAATGCTCACTTTATAATTTTTTTAACCCTTTGATGTGAAAGACCACAAATATGTGATTAGAATGTTCTTAACTGAACATAATGCTGATGTAACAATCATAACTGGTAATTGAAAGGAGTTCTAGAACATTCATTTAGAATTTTGAAAAAGCATTCCAAAAAACCTACTCTTCAAAGGGAAGCAGACCCCGATTGGGCGCCCTCACGTCCGCCTGTTAAACCGCACATGAAGTGTCTTCTCCTGACTCATACCGACTTGCAAATTGCAGTGTTATAAGAAGCCAGGCTTGGCATCACATGCCTCTGAAGAGTGAAGACAGCACATGCGTGTCTGCACTCTCATGAAAGAAAAGTGGAGGTTGCAACAATGAGCACTGATATAGACAAAACTGGCAATTCCAAATTAGGGATAAAAGGAAGAAAAGAAAAAAAGAACAGTGCACCTTATATACAGTATATCTGGCACAGATGAGCTGCAGGTGCTCAACCAACCAGAAGAGCCCTCTGGCAACGCTGTCAACTGCAAGCCCAGAGCTCCTGCTACAGCCAATTACGTGCTGCCCTGCAAGGCTACAAGTGTAGCTGGCGTTTCTCACTCCGAGGTAAGGCTTGCCACCACACTGTGAACACTCTAGTGCCCTGCCACTGTAACACTCTTATGTTTTAATGACAGGGATAGTATTTTCCAAGAATTGCCTGTGCAGTAGCCTACTGAAAAATATGTAATTTTCATTATTACACACAGAAACAAAGGCAGTTCACTTGGCACTCTTGACCAAGATGCAATATTTGCAATGTACCGGCAGTTGTGTCCTTCAATGTGCTGTGATTTAAAAAATCTAGATTTCAAAACATTAACGCCAGGACTGTCAGGAGCCAATGAAGTGTCACCAAAGTTTCCTGGCGTGTCATTTTTATTATAGGCTATTATCAATCCCTATGCGTCTTTGCTTTGAGTCGCGCCCATCTCCGTTCCGGGCTGGAGAATCTGAATGAGAGCAAGGTTTTCAGGGGCCTTGCGATATCTCACACCTCGGCGTCAAAAGAACGTTTCTGCTCAGTTGAAGTCAGACAAATTAGCAAACAACATTTGAAGAACGTGAGTTAATAAAAATCGAAATGGAACAATGGCATGTTACAATTTGCTTGGATTGATTGATTTTAGCGCACGAGATGATTATCACGAGGTAAAAAGACATGCTGAAGATGTATTCGCAGCGTGATCTCACCTTGATGCGAAGAGCCTGATGGATATCGGCCGCGAGCTGGCTTTTCCACCACTGCCCGTCCGTGTCCATCTTTCCCATCCAGAAGAGCAGAGCAGGGACCAACTATATCCTGCGGAGGATAAGTGATCGCAGCGGGTGTAAGAGTGAGGAATTTTCCAGTGGAATTAATCAGTAGCCTAATTCATTGATCCGGATGTTTAATTGCTTTCATTAGCCTACAACGAGGCTAATCAAGATTTAAAGTGTCGTTGCAGTTGAATAGCCTACATTGGAGGGCAAAACCGAGAACCTAACAACCGTCTATTTATTTATGATGCGAAGCAATTTGTGCATTGTAAACAAAAAAACAAATGCATGAAAACAAACTATAGGCTAGATAACTAATGTTATTGGTTGTCTATAAACAACTAACAGACATTCATTTCAACGTGCCCGATCTTGACAGCCAGAAAGCACACACCAGATCATTTTAAAAAAAGGGACATAGGACATAGATTCTCCAACTTTTCTCCACGTTATCTGTTTGCAAAAGTAAGATGTTAATCCTCGTCCCAGTTAGGCTATATATTGAAAATTCTGGTAACCAACTTTGCTTTAGGTTGCGATCGTGATGAGAAGTGTGCAATTTCCCAACACATTCGTGGATCATGCTAGCTAGGGAATACTCTCTCTGCGGTCAAAAGAAAACAAGCATCGGTAGTCTACATTTTTACGTCCATTGGCATGCGTCTACTGTTGTTCGCTACTACAGCCTTAAGTCAAACGCCACGACACGGCGATTATTACATTACGGCCAGTAGGCTAGGCAACGTATTTATTGTCTCATTCATCCAATGAGCTCTTTGTTATCTGACTTCATCGGAGGGGTAGCCTACACATTTAATACAACGCTCCATCCAAAACAAAAAGCTGCGGCACTGCTGATACGATGAGAAACATTTGTAGCAGCGTACGCTCGCCTTACCACTGAGACAGAAGCGCTCCCAGACCCCTTTGTTTCAGACCGACAACATCCTGAAACCATAAATCCCTCGACGAGTTTTTTTCCACTTTTTACTTAAGAAAAACCTCAAGAGACACGCTTCTCCTAAGATACTCGTAGACCCAGCACTCTGCAACAACGGTATCCGTCAGTTTTGGAATATTTTCCACATTCCACTCCTTGTAGTCCCCTTTCGATGGAAAGGTTGTAGGCTAGATAACGCCGCCCGGCCCGTGCACTGTCGCGGTGAGGAACTCCAGGAGATTTCTGAACTCCCAGCACGGAGAAGGACAGGACGGTGACACGAGTCTGGAACTTGTAGTTCCCCAAAAGGACTACAATAATCCCTTTCCGTGAATGCATTCTTAATCAGTCTACAGTTCTGGCATAAGAAATGTTAAATTGTCTTGATGAGCATGCAGGGCAGAATATTGGGAGCAATTACTGCATATTTGGAAATTACAGCAATCGTTAGGCTATATTAGCCGACATAAAAAATGCGGTGAAAAACGTTTAAAATTACCAAACCTATCCCTGGATGTAATTTGTCATTTTTAAGTTTTGTCGGTTTTGAGAGCAATTTCAGACATGGCCAATTTACAGAATATGATTAGGCTATGAATGTGTAAATGTTGACTTGACAAAACCTGCGCTCTGTGACTGTCACCTTCCGAAAATGGTGATAACCCAGAAAATTGAAAACAAAAAAAACATTTAGGCTACGGTGAAGGAACCGAAATAACTTCAGTGTTCAGGTAATTTTGAGCTGAGTCGAATAGTACACACGTGGCTAAAACCTACTATAGCCTACAACGCAAAATAAAACAAAAGTCGTTAGGCTACCTCAGTCAGAATAGGTGTAGGCTAGTCTACATCTGGCGGATGGATTTCAAAGCTGACTTGATGACCAATGGGGAAAATATTCAGATGAGAGCATAAGGAAATGTAAAGACGAAAACAAACAATTAAGCCTAGGTAGACTACAGTGCAATCCAAAAGTATTGGGACAGTGACACATTTTTTGTTGTTTTGGTTCTGTAGACTTCTCCATCACATTGTATTTGAAATGGAAGAGTGACTATGAGGTTAAAGTGCAGACTTTCAGCTTTAATTTCAGGGTGTTTACATGGTCCGGGTAGCAATTGTAGCCCTATTTTTTTCTTTTTTTTAAACATAGAACCCTCCCCCCCTCCCACATCCTCCCACATTTTAGGTCACTATAAGTGATTTTTAAAAAAGTAATCGGACAAATTAACATAAACTTAAATAAAGTAATCATATTTAATATTTGGTTGCAAATCCTTTGCAATCCATGACTGCCTGAAGTCTGCGACCCATAGACATCACCAAATGCTTGGTATCCTTCCCTGGTGATGCTCTGCCAGGCCTGTAGCCTACTGCAGCCATCTTCAATTCTTGCTTGTTTCGGGGGCTTTTTCCTTCATTAAGTGAAACGCATGCTCAATTGGATTTAAGTCAAGTGATTGACTTGGCTAGTCAAGAACATTCCACTTTTTGGTCATAAAAAACTCCTTGGTTGCTTTGGCTGTATGTTCTGGGATCATTGTCCAGCTCCATGGTGAAGTGCCGTCTAATGGGTTTTTTTATGCATTCACTTGGATCTGAGCAGATAAAATGTTTCTGTATACATTGGCATTCATTCAGCTGCTGCAGTCAGTAGTGACATCATCAATGAACACAAGTGATCCAGTTCCAATGGCAGCCATACATGCCCAAGGCATAACACCACCCCACCATGTTTGACAGATGAGGTGATATGCTTTGGATCATGAGCTGTTCCTTTTTTTCCTTTTTCTGCACATTTTCCTCTTTCCATCACTGTGGTACAGGTTGATCTTTGTCTCACCTGTCCACAACTCTTAGTTCCAGAACTCTACAGGTTTTTTAACATACTTTTTTGCAAAATTGAACCTGGCCATTCAATTCTTGAGGCCTACCAGGGGTTTGCATCTTGTGGTCAACCCTCTGTGGCCATGCTGGTGTGGTCTTCTCTTGATGGTAGCCTTTGACACATCTATGCCTACATCCTGGGGAGTGCTCTTTATCTGTTCAACTGTTGAAAATGGGTTTTGCTTCACCGTTCAAAGTATTCTTCTGTCAGTAAATAGGGAAATAAATTGGGAAATATATATGGAAATAAATAAATGAATATATTTGAAAAAATATTTGAAAATAAATAAAAAAATAAATTTAATAACTTAAATTAATTGCACATACATTTACATTTCTATATTCATTCCCAGATTTATTTCCAAATTATTTTATTTATTCATTTTTTATATTTCCACATTTATTTATTTATTCTTTTATTTATTTCCACATTTATTTATTTATTCTTTTATTTGTTTATTTATTATTGTGGCACTCTCGGTGTTCCATACCAAGAAACTACAAAACTACACAGAAGTAGTTTTACAGGGGGTGGTGTGATGTAGTAGCAAAGGAAGTGGATTTTCTAGAAGTTTGCAGGATTGGTTTCCAAGGTTTGACATTTCTCTTTCTACTTAACCGACACTGCTTCAGTAAATGTCACAGCTTCGTTAAGGGGGGTTTATATGAGACATGCTATCTACTTGAGTCATCTGCTAAACAAATAAGTTATAATAATATTATAAAGGCACAGGGCCAGCTATTCCAGGAAAATGGTTACACAAGATTATGTTCATATGACATTATTAACACCAAGGGGACTTTGCAGTCATGTGATTAATGATTAATTCTAAGATGGCCATACAGTATCCTGTATGCAATGCATTCACATTACCTGCACACAGACGGAACAAGGTGTGTATACAATCTATCCTCATGGTTTCTGCCGATACACTGAATGGCTGTAATACACACACACACACTGAATGGCTGTAATACACACACACATGTTTGCAATGCTGGCAAACTCTCAGCGGCCTATTGGGATTGGTCGGTCTGTGAGCGTAGATTCCCGCACGGCCGTCAGATGACACCCACGCTAAGCGCAGTGGCTATTTAGCGTCCTCGTGCCCCCTCTGCCGTTCCCTTAGAGCCTCGTTGCTATCGGCAAGCGATAACAGTGGTGCTGGGGGATGGCTAAATTTATCTGGCCCTGTGACTGCGCTGGATTCCTAAACCACCCCCCACCCCCGTCCACCCCATCCACTGGTCAGCACCTGCTGCTAACTATAACTCCCCACTCCATCTCCCGCCCTGGGCCAGTGCCAAGCCACAGTGCTATTAAAAAAAATTAGGTTAGATTTATCCCTTTCTCCTGTTGAGTCTGTGTGTGTGTGTGTGTGTGTGGGGGGGGGGGTGCACAACTAGGGTCCATCCTTTTCAGTATTTTGTGGCAACTTCTGCTCTTAATTATTTAATTAGCTCAATCATATTTTGAGCTGACATTTGAATAAGCACCAGCTACAGCCACAGACTGCAAGTGTATCCGAAATAATTTTACTGTGCTCACGTACAGGGTGAACCAGAGTAGTCTAAAGAGCTGCCAGAAAACTAAAATCGGAGTTCCTGCACCCCCTGGGGTAGAGGGTTGTGCCCTCTTTTCAAACGGATTTCCTTCCCCGTGTATGGGAAGCTGACTACTACTCCTTTCCTTTGGATAGTGCTGGACCTGCTCCTGTATGGGATTGGGAGCCTGTGCTGCTGCGCTAGACTGGGCCCTGGCCAAGCTACTGGACTGGGTGAGGGGTCAACAACACCCCTGAACAAGTCCTACCCAACCACAGGGACGTCACAAGAAGGTCACTCTACCCCCCCTCTCTCTCTTGTCAGGAGTCTCTCATCCGATTCAGACAGCAGGCATTCCAGCCCGGATCAGCCAGGACAACCCTGGGAGCCGAACGTTTTGCACTCCAGTTAGAGGACACACGTTTTTACATCACAGCATACTAATGAAGCATATTTGGTTCTTGAATTTATTTTTCAGCCCTGCCAAATTGATTTAGCTATGCTAGGCATGAACTGTGCGCTTAATAACAAAGCTCAAAAATACTGTGTTATAATACCTTTACTGCACCAGTAGACCCCAGAGTGTAACTTCTATTTGAATTTGATCATGAGGAAGAGGTTTGTATGTGGCAAAGAGGATTGCGGAATGATTTGCGCACATTATTTCATGCCAGATCTATGATTTTGAATATATACTAGTAAAATCATCAATGGTTAAATATTTTTACACATTCTTCTTATCACTTGTCTTTTTTTTTTCTTAAGGGTTAGATTCAAGTAAAGATTCTCCAAGAGACGTGTTTGCACTGCAGTGTTGCAAACTTTTTAGACTTTCAGTTTCTCCGTCTCCTGGCAGGGTTTATACACAAAATATTGCTATATGTTATGTTCTTTACGTGGCCTCTGGAGGTGATGAAGAGAAATTTTGGACATGTTCTGTCTTAGTGTCTGCTCCACAGCTTCCTCGAACCACCCAGTCTGTAGCATCCACCCAAATCCTGAGCAGAGGCCATAGAGACCTTATGTGAGGAAGAGGAGGCAGCTGGCCTTTTGATCCTTCACAGCATGTCGCTGTGGATGGCTACAATAGTGTGGGTACATCTGGGACTCGCACTTCACTGTGCCCTTAAAGTGGACAGCTCTGTGCACCACCTGCAGGTCATCTGCCCTCCACAGCAGCGCCACCTGTAGGGCTCTCACCTGGATGAGGGTGAGCACCTCCCTGCCACAATGCAACCCAGTCAGCAACTCGTCCGGCCCCTTCCACATGGCCCTGCGCTCCAATCAGCCCAGCGATTACAGCGAGACCTTCCAGCGGCCCCTTCCACATGGCCCTGCGCCTCCAATCAGACCCAGCGATTACAGCGATACCTTCCAGCGGCCCCTTCCACATGGCCCTGCGCTCCAATCAGCCCAGCGATTACAGCGAGACCTTCCAGCGGCCCCTTCCACATGGCCCTGCGCTCCAATCAGCCCAGCGATTACAGCGAGACCTTCCAGCGGCCCCCTTCCACATGGCCCTGCACTCCAATCAGCCCAGCGATTACAGCGAGACCTTCCAGCGGCCCCTTCCACATGGCCCTGCGCTCCAATCAGCCCAGCGATTACAGCGAGACCTTCCAGCGGCCCCTTCCACATGGCCCTGCACTCCAATCAGCCCAGCGATTACAGCGAGACCTTCCAGCGGCCCCTTCCACATGGCCCCTGCGCTCCAATCAGCCCAGCGATTACAGCGAGACCTTCCAGCGGCCCCTTCCACATGGCCCTGCGCTCCAATCAGCCCAGCGATTACAGCGAGACCTTCCAGCGGGCCCCCTTCCACATGGCCCTGCGCTCCAATCAGCCCAGCGATTACAGCGAGACCTTCCAGCGGCCCCTTCCACATGGCCCTGCGCTCCAATCAGCCCAGCGATTACAGCGAGACCTTCCAGCGGCCCCCTTCCACATGGCCCTGCGCTCCAATCAGCCCAGCGATTACAGCGAGACCTTCCAGGGATTTCAAACTAAGCCCCCTCCCCCTGGGGCCCCCATAAATATACCCACTTGTTACACTCAAGGAAAATTGTTCTCTGTTCCAGACCTGGGGCTGTCACCAATACCATCTGTGCACACAGCCACTGGCTTCTCAGCCAAATTCAAGGACAGCACCATCTTTGGTGAGCCAAGGGTGCAATCTACAATGTTTGGGACAAAGACATCTTTTTTCTTGATTTGGCTTTAGATTTGTATTCAAACAATTCACATGTGGTTAAATTGCAGATTCTCAGCTTTTATTAAAGAGGTTTTTATACATTTTGGTTTTCACCGTTTACAGTACCTTTGTGTGTGTATGTTTGGGACATATTAATGTTATGTAAATGAAAGTAGTCATGTTTAGTACTTCTGTCGCATATCCTTTGCATGCAGTGACTGCTTGAAACTGTGAAATCTGTTCAGCTCCTGCTTGTTTCAGGGGCTAGATGCCTTAAGGTTTCTTTTCAGTATATGAAACGCATGTTCAATTGCATTCAGATCGGGTGACTGAAACATTTTCCGGTTTTTGGCTTTGAAAAAACTCCTTTGTTGTTTTAGCGGTATGTTTGGGATCATTGTCTTGCTGTAGGATGAAGAGCCACCATCCAACGGGTTTAGAAGCATTTGCTTGAACTTAAGCAGATAAGATTTCTGTACACAGAATTCATTCAGCTGCTGCTATCAGCAGTTACATCATCAATAAAGACAAGTGAACCAAATAAAAAATAAAAAAAGCAAATGTGGCCCAAATCTGATTTTTTTTTGCTCTCAAGTGACCACAGATCAGATTTTTTCAGAGCAGTGTGGACACAAAAATCTGATTTTTTCCAATCAGATCTGGGCCACTTTCATATGTGGTCGTTAATCCGATACATATCCGATCGCTGGCCATGCGACCTCTACGAGAACGGTCATATCGGAATTCCACGTCATACTTCACTGCGCAGGCGCAGATCACTGGAATGTAGCCCTGCACATCCTAAAGTTCTGGAGGAACTGTTCCTCGTGAAACCCTCCACATCGCGGCCCCACCACTCCTGACTCCTCTCCCGCACCCACACCTCTCTCTCCACAGAACTACCAGCAATAGCTGCTAATACAGCTATAGCTATGGCTTTGGCCTCATCCTCAACATATGACAAATTGTCATCCGACCTCTGCAGCAAATAATTTGGGAGATGAACGCTAGTACTGCTCTGTCATTCATTTTGTCTGTTTCGCAAATGTCTGTCTCGCAAATGTGACGTTTTTTTGTTGTTGTTCCAAGGTGCATGTGGGTCATGTGTGTTACGTTATTTGTTGCATGTGGGCCGTTTCAGGGCAGAGATCCATTCACACTGATGTCAGATATGAAAAGCTCTCTACCTGCACTAAGGAAGCAATTTAACACACCTAACACAACTAATAAGAAACACCTGTGAAACCATTTGTTCCAAATATTATGATGCCCTGAAATTGGGGGGAGGGGGGTATGTATAAAAACTGCTGTAATTTCAGCATGGTGAAAACCCTTTAATATAAGTTGTGAATCTGCACCTTAACCATATTTAAATTGTTTGATTACAAATATATAATTGTGGAGTACAGAGCCAAATCAAGAAAAAATATGTCCTCGTCCCAAACATTATGGAGGGCACTATATATCTGTCACCAAAACCCAACAGAGCAGACCAGAGCCTTGGAGTGACAGCCCGTCTGTACATCACTCTAGATAAGAGTGTCTGCTATGTGATTGTAATGTAATGTAATGTATTGAAATGAAGGCGAAAAACCTGTCACCCACGGTTACAGTTATATCACCCAAAGCTCTGTGACATGGGTCATATCACCCATGGGTTATGCCCTGTCTCCCTGGCCCTAAGATAGACAGACCAGAATATTAATATGAAATCCTCCAGCATTACCAATTCACCAGACCCTAGCCATGAAGATCTGTCTGCTGACTGGGCACCTGAGCAGGTGGGTGCAAACTCACTGAAGCTCTGGACCACAGGCCCATATACCCTCTGCCCCCCCCCCCCCCCACTGCAGCCCAGGTCCGTTTCCACACTGATTCTGGTGCCCACCCGAAAACGGCTCACTCTACGGGCTAGCAGCCTAGCAACGTTTTGGAAACAGTAGGGGAAAGCCCCACTGACTGGAAGTCTGTCAGCAGGTTGTGCGACAGCTGGCCAGGCAGGGGCAGGGGGTGCGGGAGGGGGCGGGGCAAGAGAATGCAGGAGCGGCCAATGGCAAAAGGAAACAGGCCGAGCTGTCACTCAAGGCCAGGAATAGAAAAGCGAGGGCGAGCCCGAGTGCAGGGCTCAGAGCCGCAGAAACCTGGTCAGGAACGTCTCCCCACGACTCGGCAGCAGCAGCAGGAGCAGCACAGCCTTCCCAGCTGGGGTCAGGACTCTCATCAGGGGAGCCAGCAAGGGCCGAGGAAGCCCGAATCGGGTCCCCCAAAACCCTGGCAACATTGGCTGCACGAGCGAGACGTCCAGCATGGGGACTGAGCCGGACTCAGCGCTAAAGTGGCTCAGTGACATGGCCTTCAAGAGCCGCTCCAGCCCCCCACCGTTGGACTATCTGGATGTTTGTGACTCCAGCTGCCAGTCCTCTGCTGACGCCTCACAGATTTCTGCCGATGAGAACTCTGCTGCTAGCACCTGGTATGCCGAGCTGAATGGCTCTGCCCAGTCAGATAGCAACGAGGACAGCCTCTCCCACCTGCAGCTGGCAGACGTCCATGACAATGATGGTGAGTGCTTTGGGGCCGGCGGGTTTGAATGTGTGGATGTGGCACTAGAGAGCAGGGAAGAGGCAGGAAGGGGGATGGGACCTAAGACGGTCCCCAAGAGGCAAATACATCTGAGGAGGTGCAGCACCGAGGAGCCCCTGGCTACTGTGACCCCCCCACAATGTCTTGGGCACCCCCAAGGCTGTGCTCTGCCGCCAATACAGCACCCCAGCCACAATACAAGGGGGGTCGTACGGAGACAGTCCTGAATCTTCCCCTGGGAAAAGGAAGCAGAGGCTTCAGAAGTCACTCTCCCTGGACGAAACCTCCAGCAAGACTAAAATGGCCTCCAGTCTTATAAAAAATGTTCTGTCCAAGAAGATGCAGTTTGAGCTCAAGATTCAACAGCAGACGCCTGAGGAGGGGGGCCAGTCCCAGTCCTCTCCCAAAAGCAGAGGGGGTAACCTGCACTCTGGCCTACGCTGGGGCCACAGCTGGTCCCAGGAGGGTCTTCCTGGCCAAGCTGAGCTGAATGCGCAGGGTGGCTCGGTCCAGCAGCGTGGGAGCACCAGTGCCAAAACCCACCAGAAGCTGCTCAATGAACACAGCTTCAATGCCCTGGAGGGTGCTGGGGGAAGGCCTGCCGAGCCTCACAGCAGGGGTGCGGGGAGCTCAAAATCCCAACTGTCCTGGAGAGAGAATACTGGCGAGCAGGAGGAGCAGTCGGCGGAGGGCAGGGCGGGAGAGAGAGAGCGGTACTTCGGTGACTCAGCAGAAGCTGGTGCTGGGAGTGTAGCCAACACGTGTGCCAGAGCAGCAGGTTGGGCAGAAGGGAAAATCCAGACATCTCCAAGAAAAGGTAATCAATTAAGTGCCGGGAGCTGCTTCCCACCCGAGCCACCTGAAATAGCTCTGGCATCTTGCATGCAGGAGGAAAAGAGAGAAAGCTGCAACTGTTTGCCCAAAAATGTGGAAATCGGGGTGGTGGCAGAGGCTTTCAGGCCTCTCTCTGACATAGTTCTGGAGGCCAAAGAAACATTGGGAGGTGCAGGGGAACCAGGGAACAGGGAAGGCAGCGTGAGGGGCCAAACATTTGCCCCCTTGCACAGAGTGAGAGACATGAGAAAGCTAGTGAAGAGCACCTACAGCTCGCCATTCAATTTCAACGGCGCTTCAGGTGAGAGGCACCCTGGGAAAAAAATGCTAGTGCTCCCACGCCTTTCAGCCCAGACACAACCAGACGGAGCCGGGGAAATGGGCTGTGTTTGCATCACTTCAAATTACCGCACGATGATGGGCGGGGCTCCCCTGATGTCACGTGATGAGAAGATCACTGTCCACAGTGTTTCAGAGCTGGTCACGCAAGAGGTGAGAGTGCCGAACAGCGCGCAGAAACTGCTGCCGTCCACCAAAAAACCAACAGTGACCGCTGACTACAACCAACAGCTGACAGAAGTGATGACCACACCCAGTTATTTGTCGAAATCAAGGACACCTCCAACATCCAGCTACAAAGAGCAGCCACAGAAACTGAGAGGAGCGACCGTGCTGGCTGCTCACGAGCAGACCCCCGCTCTACCGATCTGCCCCACCCCACTGCTGCAGGCCCGACCCAAGGAGACTGTGTACCCCCTGCCAGGCCAGGACAGAGATGGACACGGGACACTGCTGAACTGCCCACCTGATCCCTCGGAGCTGACACGGGGTGCGTCGGATCGAGGCCGGAGCCGTTCCCCGCACAGACCCCCCCTGGAGGCCCAGCCGGTGTACCCTTGCAGCCCGAAGGTGCTCCCCGCCATGTTCAACCCAGAACTCGGGGGCCAGGCGGCGGGGGCCGGCAAGGCAGCGTACCTGCCGGGGGGGTGGCAGTCTGGTGTTTTGGGCAGAACCCCCGCCGGTTGCTCCTGGACCCAGAGACAGGGACGTGCTTCTACGTGGAGATGCCATCCCAACCCCGGCGCAAGGTGCTGTTTGACCCTGAAAAGTGGCCAGTACATGGAGGTTCTCGTCCCGCCTCAAGCGTTGTATCCCCCCTCCATCAACCCCCTGTCTGTACCCATACCGGCCCGGCCCAGGCGTTTACCCACCCCAGTATCTGCCTTACTCCATGCTCTCCCTGCCCCAGGGGCCCTCACAACCCTTTGCATGAACCTGCCTTGTACCAGAACAATACCAGGAGCCCAAGGCTTGGACCCCCAAACCCCCCGGTGCTCCATCACTGCTCCTTTGGAGAGACAGCACTACATTCCTACAGTGGTGACTGCTCTTCCAGACTCTCTCAAAGGCTGAACTTCTGCTCCCAACTCCCCCCCCCCCCCCCCCCCCCCCCCCCCACTCTGCTTTCACAAAGGGCCTAACATGTTCACAAGGGGTCAAACATGTTCTAAAATAGAGATGGGCTTAGCATGTCACATATCCAAAATAGCTGTGTAATCCAATCATTAGCATGTCTACCCTGCAAAAGTGTTTTGCCTCTGTGAATCATCCCTTTCATCCTTTATGTTTTACTGAGTATTTGTGTGCAAGGTCTTTCACCTGGACAAGGGTGAAAATATGCAAGAATCAGACGGAATGTGGAAGCTGTGGAGAGTGGTGGGGCTATGGGACTCTCACCTTCTCAACAGTCAGCAAAATGGAGGAAGGGCATATGGGATGGAGGAAGGGCATATGGGGGGCATCTTCGCATGCCTATCGGATAAACTCTACCAATTCAGGAACACTAACTGCTGTTGAAGTCACTTATAATTTTCATTTATATTTTTGTAGTCAACCGAATTATGTAGTAAACCTCATTATTTGTAGCCATGTATTTTACGTATATACAAATAAACCCACACCTGAAAAAAAAGTTCTAGTGAAGGTAAAGTATGCACATTTCCCTGATTGTGGCGTGTATTTTATCTGCACCAGAGGAAGAGGAAGATTAAATATACATATTTTTTTGAGCTGACAGATGGAATAATATAATCCTGTCTATGTTAGTACAATCAATACTATGTTTGATCATTTGGAGTCCGACGATTACTGTCAATATTTAAAATCACGTTCACATGGTTATGTTTTCCTTATTAACTTTTATCCTCACCATTGTTTGTTGTTGTGTTTTTTATAGATGCTTTTGGTTTAAAGCTACATGTCATACAAAGTTAATTACTTGTTTTCTCTTGATTACAAAAACTGCCAATATTATGCAACCCCCTCCAATGACTCTAAACCTTCTAGAATTCTGACATAAACACTGAGTATGCTCACGAAGTGTAAGGCACGTCTCTAATTTGAATATTTCCAGGTCATTGTAGTTCACTGTAAATGGCATATCTCCTGGCAAAATAATCTGGAAAAATAGCTTCCCTGTCTGGTATTTCTCTACAGTCTGTAGTCACACAAGGAATGTATAACAAGTTGGCCTAAATGTGGGAAGCCCACTATTCGCCCAAATTTTTTTTTTCCTCAGTCCCCTTGAGAAACAAGTGTATAACTTTCAAATGAATAAACAGTACTTTTTTAATGTAAAAACCTGTTATGCAAGTCATACATATAAAATATATTGATTAAATCACATATGTACAGTATATGGCATATATGTATTTGTACAATATTACATATTTTGACAGAGATCAAAAAAATGTCCTCTTAAAGAATCCATCATGGTCCAAATACAAGGTAAAGCATGTTTTTTTTCTAAACCTTATGATCACTTGTGAATTTTTTTTTTTTTTTACACAAAAAATAAAAGATTTATTCCTTTTATGGAACTGGCTGAGTCTGTTTTCTTTTTTCTTATATGTCCGTGTAGAATACTTCTGTCCTTTAACACAACCTCCATCCTGCAGGTGGCGCCCCTCACAACCAAAGCTGCCACCGTTCAGTTTTTGAGGGAGGGGGACAGAAAGCTTATTTTCTGCCAGGGGTAAAATGGTAGAGGATGACCTTGCTAACGGTATACATAATCGC